>VWYE01005070.1:51871-76083 GCA_013398995.1 Alaudala cheleensis | reverse complement strand
CACCTGCTTCTACAGCCAGAAACTTGGTGCTGCAGAGAAAGGCAGTCAGCTGTTCTAAGAAAGGAAAAAAAATACATGAATAGCAAACATCTCTGCAAATTCAGTCCCTCAGGTTGAGACTTAAAGGATTCTAAAGAATTATGAGGGTTCTGAAACCAGAAAGACATCCATGTTAAGCTATTCCAGAAATAACAAGACTAACAGAGTCTCTTGTCAGAAGCTAGTGACATGTTACTAAAACAAGGAACACTTACAAACAAAACAGCGATTTCAATATCTTAGATGATGGGAATTTTATAGTTAGCAAAAGCAAGTTCTAAAGGATACAGAGATACAGTATTTTGTCTCTTTTGAGCCTGGTAATTGTCCACACGAAATTGTTGGGAAAAAATATGTTTCAAAGGCCTGCTTTGTAAATATTGACCGTGTATGAACTCTAATTCCAATATCAATACTTAATTCCAATACAAAATTCTCATAATTCTCCATGAGAATTGACCATATCATCAACACTGAAGATACTCATTTACAATGAATGTGCCAAGCCAAAAAGGAATTAGGAGAGAATATTGTTATGGAAATACTTCAGAGTCTGAGGCTTTTTACTGTATTCTTCTCAGCAGATAGGGTATGCTAAGCATGGGTATGATCAATTATGGCAGTTCCCTTACCCTGGTGTGAGGAAATCCTTCATAATGCCTCCACCACAGTGTGATAACACAGATGTAAAGCAATGTGATTTGAGAGACCTCACACAACTTATACAATACCAGACTGGCAAAAATTAAAAGAATACAGAAATTTAACATCTGGCTGAACTGACAATGTCAGGAACAAGGTTTCAGATTAATTCCAGAAAACAAGAATGCCTCTGCAATGCTAAGATCCCATATAAGAGACAAGTTTAATCTGAACATTAGGAAAATATGCCAGTGGCACATAAAAATAGAAATAATAATAAAAAAAGCTCACAAACAACACTTTAAATCATAGAATGCAAGAAAATCATCAGGTGCAGAAGATAGTGTGGTACTATTAAATGTAAAGACACAGAAATTCCATCTCTCCAAGAAAATGGTACAGCTGAAAAACCCAAAAAACTCAATAAAGAAAAATAACACTTTTTATAACATAAATACCATTTAATTTGATACTTGCAGGTCTAAGCAGTTTACACTTTCCCCTTCAATCTTTTCCAGTGCATTGTGAGACATGGGATTGGGTGATGGGATTGTTTCTTCAGACAAAACATCCCAGTGTTCATCATTCCTAAATATTTTCCTTGAAGAAGGTACACCTGTGACAAGCAGAAGCAAAACTGAGGGAGGCAAAAGGCTTATACATCCCCAGGGATAGATTCAACTCAGCTTTTGTAGCTTTTCTAACCTTATTCAGCTGGCTTGTGTGATAAACCCCCCAGAGCCAATAATTACTCAAACTAATTATCAGGGAAAGAGACAAAAAAACCAAAAACAAAACAAAAAAACCCACAAAACCAAAAAAACCCACACCACAAAGCATCATTTATATAACATGAAAGATAGCCTAAACAGTGTCAAATACTGATTTCCAAATTATTATTTTCAAATATTATTGCCATATTTTCATATTTTGTAGCACATTACCAAATGTTTACAAAATCTACAAACTTCCCCTTCTCAGAACACATCATTTATTTATTACACATCATTAAATATGTGTCTGAATATGATTTTTGACAAACAGTGTTATTCACCCTGAGGCCATGCAATCATAACAAAATAAGGTAATTATAAAATCACATCTGATCTATGGCTTTAGATGAAATGCATGTTTCTCAATGAGAAATTTTGGAATATAGTAAGATTGTAGCACAACATCCAGAGCAATTTAAATGTGGAAGAGGGTAAAGGATAACTGAAATATTTCTGCATGGTAACAAAAGAATGTATCTATGTACAGTGCAATTAACTATGTACACAGTTACAATAAGAGAATACTTACGTAAATGGACAGGTAACTAGGTAGGAACTTTATTACACAAAAGCTGAATTAATTAGTTTGCAAATTTAATAAATCAGTAGTAACAAGAGTCCTCTGCCCCCTTATTTTATTTAATGTATATGATAGCCATGATAGGATCCTACTGTTCCTCAGTCACTCTGCTGGATGTTTTGCTCTCTGAAGGGACCAAGTAGAGGTGGAACAGGAGGAAAATAACACATAAGCTAATGAACACTGAAAAACCCAAGATGCAGGAACATTAAAACAACAGGAAAACTAAGAAAATAAATGAAAAAGAGCTCAGAAAATAATTGGTTTTCGAATGGTGGCATGCACCAGCTGATCTTAATATTAATTTTGAAGAAATATTTGAATAAAATGGTGGGCTTGAAAAATTCAGGAAAGTTTTGGCACATTCATACACTGAAATCTGCTCCCTGAAACAGCTGCCTTCACTTGCAGACAGAAACAACCTGTGCATACAGAGAAAGAAATCTCTCAGCTACATGTCCTTTCATTCCTTTCCTGCTAAGTCTAAGAAAATACTCATGGTGAGGCTGTTAGAACAAGTTCATTCATCATCTCAAAACGTTATTCTATTAATGCAAAATACAGTGGATATTTGAGACTGAAGAATACTTACAGTGTTTTTGGCTAAAGGATTAGAAATGAGTCAAAAGGAACTTCTTGGCAGTACCCTGCCCCAAGCAAACAAAACAATCTGTGTATTTTACAAACAAGTTCAAGAGGAAGATGCTGCTTGCTCATAACTCTCTAGATAGCTTAGGACACGTGCAGAGTTCCCCCACTCACACTCTGATATTTCTATCAGAACCTCTGGAGAACAATCACAAGTTCAATTCTCCCAGTTGCCAATGGGAGAATCCATCTGTTTCAAACACTGTGCCAGGCACACTAGCACCACACCATTTCTGTGAGGCATGGTATTAATGGTTGGTTGAGAGTCCTCTGACTGATTTTCTGATACATTTTGCATTAGAAACTGTCCCCAATCCCATAACAACACTCCCACTCTGTCTCTCTGGTGGGCAGAATGCCAAAAAGAAGAAAACAGACTAAATGGCTCTAACCATTTTAAGCCTTCCCCTACAGGCAGCCAAACAATCAAAAACTCTATTTAAAATCATTACAGACCTTTTCTGTGAACTACACAATTGTCCTTTCCAGCTTGATCACTTCCTTCTCTTCTCATATGCTTTAAGTATATGTATTTCCACTGAGACATCCGTATTCTAACCAGTCTTAAATATCCCACATACAGAGAAAGGAAACAGTGTTTTCCTAGGTTGGAACTCAAGAAAGATCCTCTCCTCACAGAATATAAGAATATCAGTAAGTCCTTCCAAATAAAAACAGCTTCAGTAAGCAGCATCACCAACACAAACTTATTGTTCTGCAGTCACAAAGTAAAGTGATGCCTGTCCAAGCTCGTGGACATTTACTCAGTATAACATTATATAAATTCTACTTAAAAATAAAATTTATGTTTTTCTAAATTTCTAGTGTGGGCTCAATTACCACAAGAGAATTATTTTGTCAGCCTACAAGTAAATACCATTGTCTTAGTTATGAGCATTGACAATTAAGCCACAAAGATTTTCTAGGTGGTCTTTTTACTTAAGCTAAATTAATTTGGCATTGCGACAGTAAAAGTCAGGAAATTTTAGCTTTCTGGAAATTTTTCTAGCAATTCTATTTTTTATTAACATACTTGGGGCTAAACATCAGACTTTTATCTGCCTGCACAATCCTGTAATCCATGGCTTACTCAAGCACTGTGCCTATAGTAGTTAGAATCACCATCCTTAAGTGGCAAGAGTTGTCAAAAGTAAGGGAATTATTTGTGTATCTTGTTGACTCAGGAATGACTAACAACTCCACTGCCTAAAAGCTGAGAATTGGAAAAAAACCCTGTATATTGTGCTCAAATAGATTTTTTTTTTCCCCTAGCAGATGCATCTGACACTCCCTCCTTCTGCAAGTGAACCAAGCCAGATGAAAAGCAGGGGAAGAACACTGTGTGACATTGTTCTTGATGAACTCCAAAAGAATCAACAAAAGTGTTGGTGTAGTTGGAAAGTCTGGCCCTGCTGATTAACCTGAAAAGAGCAGGCACTTTGCTGATACACTTTTCAAGTTCAAACCAAGATGATCTTCATTACACAGATTAAATAATACTGCTTAAGTTTGACTGCAATGCAGAGGATGGAAAAAGGAAATTCACTTTGTTTTGCTGACATTGCTGAATGCTTATCTGGCTGTTCTGTCACCTTATCTTGTGTAGTCTAACATGAAACTCTTCTTGCCAGTGAATAAAAACTCCTACTCAAGCATTTGACTCAGATACAATCTAAAAATAGCATTCACTATCAGACATAAAACTCAGAGAGAAAAGGTATATTGAAATGGAGAAGAAATTCTCACAAACACTCTCATCTGAGTAGCATTCAAATAGCTTCCCACATACTAAAGCAAATTTTGGCTTGGTCAAGTCTACAAAAAGCTGCAATCCTTAAAACACATTGTTCAAAATGAGGTGGCCACTGACAAGGCCCCACATTCTGGGTCCATTTGTGGGCTGCAATTCTGAGAAACAAGACCTTAGCCCATGCAAACATTTGCACAGCAAACAACTTTAAAAAATATATAAAGACCTTAAAAAATATAAAAACCATAAAAAAAGATGAAGTTCTTAAATAAAAGTGCATACTGAGGTGAATGTTTCAGTCTTGGAAGCTTGGGCTCCTTTTGAGTAAGATATGAAAGAGATTCGCTTCTTTCAAAATTTATTTTCAGGCTTGCTAACTACAAACTCTGAAAAAACAGCAAGATATGGAACCAAAATCTTCAAATAATATAGAAAAGATTTACTTTGTTTTAATGACCGTGCATGGCAAATTTGAAAAACCTGTGTTTCAACAGAATAATTTTCAAGTGAGTACATGTATCTGATCTCTGAGTAAAAAAGATTCACAGAAGACATTTTTTGTCTCCTTATGTCCACCCACTTTAGGGATTTGTAAATTTGTCTTTTATGATGATTGTTAAGCTGCAACTCCCCGAACTTCCTCATCTTTCACATTTTTAAAGTAATACATATGACAGAAGCAAAACATCTTATAATATATTCACAATTATTCCCCGCAATTTACATACTTCTTGTATGAGAGAGCATACATTGTGCTTTGGGAAAATTGTTAGTTTTGTTCATGTGACTGGGAGGTCATGATATTAGAAATATTGCAGTAAAAGTGCACAGCAGGTGAGCTATATGCATCATTAATTCTAAACACTGTGACTTCTGTTCTGCTCATTGTAGATGTAGTAGCAGTTCTGTAAATCAGTGCCATTCACATCCTAGAGACTCCCGGAGTCAGCCAATTTGGGAGGAGGAGCTACATATCCAAACTGACCTAGAGAAAGTCTTCCCATAAACATGTCTGTAGGAACACCCTAAACAACTAAAATTTATTGGGAAACTCTTTGGACCCTAGTACTCTGCCAAAGTGCAAAAGTGCAGGCAGAAGTTAAACCATGAAGCAATCACATCTGCCAAAACAATTGGCCTCTGCTTTAATTTGCATAGTTTACATGCTTATTTAAAAAAATCACATTATTCTGGGAAGGTGCTATGTGCAAGAATGATGATGCATGTTTAAAAATCCCATATAAAACCAACTATTTATCCAAACATATTTATACATAAACATAGATACACCAATAACCACTTTCCTAGGGAAAACTTCCTTCCAGTTTTAGGCTTGCATCAATAGGGTTTCCTTCCTTTTAGCTTGCCTCAACTTTCAACAGTTTTGCCTTCAGCAGCCATGTGAGACACAAACCACATATAAAACAACCATTTGACAATAAGGGTATTGTTTTAATTCTTTTGCTTATTTAATTTGAATTATTAATTCTAATTGTCTCTAGTTGCACATGATTATTCTCTCTCTTTAAATACGGGTAGCAGGATTCCAGTTCATTTTCCTCATCACTGCTGCAGCTGCTAGCATGTCCTACAAACCACAGTGGAAGTGTGCAGGATGCTTTTCACACCAGTGCTGTTAGCAGAAAGCTGCAAATCTCCACCCACTAATATTTCCTGACAGTACCCACAGCTTCAGTCCTAAACTAAGAAGGGTCAATTGCTAGAATAATTTCTCAGTTCAGAGATTAAAGGGCTGACAACGTAATTCCATTGCTATACAACTTCCACATGGGGAAGGAAAGAGACCTTTTGGCAGAGACCAAGCACTTTCCAGAGTAAAAATGTCATTGTTTACTTCTTCCCTTTCAACTCCAGGCAGAGTTACCAAGCCTGCTATGCTTGGACAATTGCCTGGCAGTTTGATCAGCCTGAGGCAAGCAGGAGGTGCTTGAAAGCTCATCCAGATCCATTTGTGATACCACAGTTTATTTTCTATGTAAAGAACAATTGACAGTCACTTCAGTTGATTTTTTGAGGTTTTTGTATTTAGATAATCTTTTGCACTGTTTCCCTCCAGCAGTGCAACTAGAGGAGAAAATATGAAAGTTGTTCTTTTTGCTGTGGCAAAGACTCAGATGCACAATATTTGGCCTAGCTATAGTTCCAAAATATCCTAACGTGGACATAGCTTTTACTGGCAAAAGAATACTAGTTAATGTCACAGTTTGCTGAATTAGGCTGAGCAGTTTTTCGATTATTTATACTTTTTCCATTTCTACAAGGTTTCAGCTGTCCAACAATTTTCCTAACCCAAGTGTCCTTTAAATAAATATGCTCCTCAGCAACAAAAAACAAATCTGAAGTCAGGCCCAGATCCAGGGGAATATTTACACCATTTCAAGTCACTTCCTAAAGAGATGGCAGGACAGAGTGAGCACTTATTTAACAGAATATGCCTGTATCTCCATTTCTACTTCCAAGCTTTGTGTTAGAATTATTTTATTTGGGTGGGCATAATGATTTTCTCTCATATTATAAGTATTTCCACTTTAGAAACATTTTACTTGTCACTCCTAAAACCTTTAAATTTCACTCCTGAATATTTTACATGGATGTGCGTTGCAAAATTGCAAAACCAACAAGATGCTTCCACATCTTCTCCAGCTATGTTCTTTAAGATAAAACACAGGTGCAGTGATGATAGTTTTTTGACTTTAGGTAAAATGTTAGTGAGTGCTGACAACATCCTGAATTTGTGTAAATAGTCTGCACTTTTGTCTGACTTGGCACTGCCTGGAATTTGGACAGGTTCATTACAACAAAAAAAACACGTAACCAATTAAACAAAAGGAGTTTCATTTAAGGGTGTCTCTTTCTTGGCAGAGGGACAAAGAAAGGGAGGATGATCAGGGTTTGAGTTGGTCTCTGTAATACAGAAAGGACTCTTTAAGCCACAAGAGCTTTTCACTTACAACTTCTGGATATTCACTACATTTATAAACTTGTGTTTCTAAGTTGCTAAGATGTTTGAGTGGTTTACAAGAAGGAAAGAACTGTCAGCTGTGCAAGTGGTTAATTTTTTGGTAGACAAATTCTCTTTAACTTTCTTTTAATTAGAGTAAAATCTTCCAGCCACACAGCAGTGAAGTAGAACTGGAGCAATCTTGAGACAACTAAACAATCATACAATATCATATGTCAGTTCTGAATACTGATAGGAATTAATTAATCTATTTATTAGGATAAGAGGATTATACAGGCATCCTTCAGCATCTAGAACATTTAGGCTACTGCAAGAAGAAACTGCAATTCTAGAACCAAATGAGTAAACTTAAATTGTACCATAATTTACTGATAGTGGAAGAACAGGCCTGGGAATGAAAAGCTCTCCTGTTCATAGAGCAGAAACTGAAGTGAATCAGTTTGAAGTTACTAAACCAGACAAAGTGGTGGAAATGGCCAGTTACTGCAAGTGTGGTAGAAGGCCTACAGTGACAACATAGAATTTATATTCTTAAACACAATGTCCTCCTCAAGAGTGTTTTTGAGTACCCTCTTCCTGTTCTTCTGTTGTGCAAAACAGCCTGCTGGTGATGAAGAAACTACAAATTCCAAACTATTTACTTATTTGAGCCATAACATGGTTTCCTTACTATTATACCCTGAGAATATGAAATATTGAGTTTTTGAACTATCTGCAAACATGCACTGAAAATTTTATTTCATAAAAATATCAGAAAGGTGATCTAAATGATACCTGTCTAGGAGGGCAAGGGGATGGCATATCACCTAACAATAGTAAGTTGGACACACTGTACCAAAATCTTGGTACTAACTTGGGCTTCCTTGCATCTCCAGACCTCAACACAGTGAGCCAGCCCTTCTAAAGTAAACTCAAATGTATTTTGGAAAACGCCATTCACAATTTTTCCTTAAATCAGGTCACACAAACCAAGCTGAGAATGAGATCCCAATCATCTCTCCTGGCTAAGCCCTGCACTAGCTCTCCAGCCATTACTCATCAGCCAGCACCCCCTTGGTTCACAGCTGGGAGTTCAACAAAGAGCTCTTCCTACAAATGGAAAACCCCCAAATTCCCAGAGGCACGTGCAGTGTGTGTCCCACAAACCCCACCCCTGCTGACAGAGTACACCGCGTTCAAAGGCTCACGGCTTCCGCAAACACCACTTCCCCTCAGAGCCAAAACAATAATCCCAGAAAAGCCAACACCCACATGAACTTTTAAACTGTCTTTTTTAAAAGAGCATATTCATTACCAAGTTTTTTTGTCTTGCCTATTTGTAATGACTGAAAAAATACTGAATTAAACCAGAATGAAAGAAACATGGCAAACCGGAATTGCACGAACTTGATTAGGCATTTAAATACACAAGGTAAAACTGAACACCATCAATACCAAATGGAAAGATTTAATACCTTGATATCTACTTTTATATACTTAGAGAGTATTATCTGTAAAAGTGTCCTTCAGCTTGTGTTCCTCAAAATACAAGTTTTGGGGAAAAGAGGCAAACTGTAATGGAACAAAAAGTGCTGATGACCCAGCTACACAAATCAGCAAAAAAAGACAGTTGAATGAATAAAAATCATTAAGAAAGGGACAACAAAGAATATCACTGTGCCTAGGTACTGTATAAATCACAGAAGATACAACTGATTCAGCTGTCTCTGCCCCATGCCCCAAACTCAGTAAATAGGAGATGGCAGAACTGAAAAGATAAGAAAACAATCAACAATGGGCAAAGTTTAGAAGTAGATTCCATATGAGGACGAAATAAATTTCAAAATCAATTAGTAAACATATCAACCAAAAAAACCCCACCCAAAACTTTTCAATAGAGGAAACAGCAGCTGAAGGCTCCTACACTAAAGAGATGTGAATCAGTAGTGGAATAGCGAAGGTGAATGGGAAGCAATTGTTTCCTTTCTCCCTAATCATGAGGACAAAAAGCATTGAGCTGAACTTTTGAGGGCTCACAACTTGTTTCTTTTTTTTCTCCTAAAATACTTAGTCCAAAAAAAAATAGTATGGGATTCAAAGCACAGCATGTATATAGCAATTTCTCTCTGCTGCTTTCTCCCAGGATGTTTACAGAATTTTTGTATTGCTGCAGCATAAAGAATATTTATGGACAATGTAGGCAAAAAACATGCTCATAACAGCTTCATTTTCTTAGAAAATCAGACCAAAAATGGTACACTGGTCCTCAAACTGTTCTGGTAAACCAATTGCTTCAAAATAGTTTTATACCATGTGCTGCTCTTCCATGTTTTACCAAGTGTACTGTGGATGCTAATAGTCTTAAATGCACTTATATATTATCATTATATATTAATGTACTAAATAAAAAAATCTGCAGTGTCGGTGGAAGATGAGTAGATTGGAGGAAATCTCTTTTTACACAAATCTCATAGCTGTTCTATATTCACACTTTTAATGGGTTCTAAATAATTTCCCAGAGTAAGAAAGATTAAGATAAAAAATACAGACAACATACAGAAAAAAAATACAATTTTGAGACACAAAGCTGTGAGTTTAGGAAATATGAACAAAATCAGGAGGATTGTTTTCATACCCTGAAAAACTACACGAAGTGGATTTTTACTTTCATCTTTTGGGGATGGGTAGTGGGATCCAGTCCAAAGAAAGCTATAAGGAAAGTCTTAGAGTGTGTCATATACCTAAACTAGGAAAAAAACAAACCCAACCATTTAAAGCAATTGTAATACTGGTAATTTCAGCATATTTTTCATTGTAAAACTAAAAAAACCCTTAACAGCTATTTGTGGAATATAAATACCCATGGATGTGAATGATTTTTTTCTTGAAGTTCGTTAATACATATATGTCATCCTTTTCCAAAAGTAATTTCAGTTTTGACAAATGCACATAGAAAAAAATGGAGAAAAAAAGAAATTTTCTAATATTCCTGAGAAAGCCTGGATAAAAGGTATCTTCTTCACATCAAAGAAGGGACAGAAGAAAGTAGCTTTCATAAATGCAGTACTTTCAATGGAAGATTCACAGAAAAGCAGTGATGGAAGCTTAAATAAAATGCAGAGCCTACAGTTGCCTACTGTTACCTACACATGAAATTTTTTAGGGAAGGGAAACACCAGTTGAGACAATTCTTTGATACCAAAATGCAAAAGCATAACCAGGGTATCAACTAGTACCAGTTATGAAAGATCATGCCATACATTTGTTTATGTATTGCTTATGATAAGCAATACAAGCTTTTTATAAATAGAAGAGAATTTCCAGAAGACACAACAATTTCCCATGTATATAGAAAATGTTACTTGGGGCCAGTTACAAGAACACTTGCCTAAAGTAGATCCCAAATGGACGTAATTTTGAATTAGCCTGAGATTATGGGATCATCAAAAATACCTCACTTCATAAGTGTACTTCAACTCATTCATGAATCATGAAGTTAGCATTTCAAAACTGCTAATCTATGCAGCAATCAGATAAATACAAGGGGAATAAAAATTCAAAGATGCATACCACCATCTTACACACTAACTCCTGAACATAATTATATATAAAAATCCTCTTGATTGTATAAAGGAAATTTTATTCTAGAGAAAACATAGTCAATTACTATACAGAGTTACTAACCGGATTTCACATGCATAATGTTAGTTGATCAAACTACCAAGGACAAGTTAATTCAATATGCAAATTACTATGAAGTATCATATGCCATTTATACTTTGCATTTTCTATAGACAATATTTCATGACAGCTACTCATTCTTGAAGTATATATTCACTGTTGCACTCTTGCAAATTACATCCTCAAGTTTTAAATTTTGTTCAATTTTATGAGCATTCTCTCTTACTGAGCATCATAAATGTCAAGGTGATTGATATTTCTAATTTCCTGATACATATATTCAATTGAAACATTTGCATTTTTACATTCCCTTTAGACTAAATTAGCTCTGTGAAGGGCCATGGCAATGGTACCTGCTATTGTTGATTGTGGAACTCAGGCTTTACAGATTAACTGGAAGAAGCTACACAAGAAGAAACATGATAACTTTCAGATTACCAGCAAAATTCTCCTCTCTGTGCTCAAGAAGTTCCAGCAGTAAATTTCTGAGAAGCAGCATATTACATCATGACAAAGGGAAGGGTAAAGCTCTGCTCCTGGACAGTGACAAAAGGAAGGAGATACCTCCAGAACAGAGGTGATCCACCAGAGAGGGATATTTTTGTACACTCCATCTTACCAGTAAGTATTCCTAATAACTCCAAGGTCACATTGCTTCTAATGTAGACTCAGTTGATACCCACAACAAAGCATAACCTGCAGCTCCTGATTCTTTCTTAACAACTGGAAAAGAGATGCTAGGCTCAGAGATGACTGTGGAAAAGAAAGTGCAAGTCATTTAACCAAGAGACATCCATTTTATTGAAACACCCTTTACTGAGGAGTCTGGAGACTGTTTCAATCTCACACCAGGGAAAAAGACACAAAAAGAAAAGTTCTTAGGGGACACCAAAGTTGTAAAATACAGTAAGCTGTATCACAGAGAGTGAAAATAGCTGTGGTTTACATCCACAGCATTTTTAAAGGATATGAATTATTGAAGGCCTAGGCAAAAAAAAATTAAAGGAAAATAAAAATATGTTATATTCAAATTGCAAAACATATCTACTAGTACTACAAATAGCCATTGCATTTTTTTATACCTACAGATGTATCAAAATCTGATCAATCTAAGCAGACAAATCAATACCAGGTTTCATTTCAGAACATTTAAGCTTAATACAAACAATATCTTTGTCATTAATAAATAGTGTTTATAATCATAATATATGGTCTTACTACAGTGGACAACACCATCTGCTAAAACCAAATGTCACAACTGACATATGAAATAACAGAAAAACAGAACAAAGAAGCAGCCTCACCCCAAAGAAAAATTAAGCTTAAAGGAAAAACTGATTAATCTCAACCAAAACAGATACTGATAAAAATGAAAATCACAGAAGTTTCAGACTGATAAGCAGTGCAAATGTGACATCATATCAACATAATTATCACCTGTTGTTTGACCCAATTAAAGAGATCATATACATCCATCTCTCTTTTAGGAATTAAGATAAGAACTTCACCTAGTCAAACAGAAAACCAACTCAGCAGAATTCCCCAGGAAAAATTTAATTAGACTTTTCTATTGCATTTGTGTCTGTTGTGCATCTATACAATCACTGGTAAAACCTATAATTGTTCTCATAATTATGTGGGGTTTTAATGATCTGTAAGAAAGACTAAAACCAAGACAGCAACCTAAATACATTATTTTAGGTAATATTTTACAAAACTTTAATCTTTATAGGCCACAGTTATCAATTGATGTTATAAGTGTATACAGAAATTACTCTCCATTCTGGTCTAAGTACTAAAAACAATTGCTCTACATATCAACATCTGTAACAGTTTGCTGGCATCCTCCTCAAAATCTGGGGTGGTGCAAGGGGAAAACAATACACAGTCTACTCAACTCGTGACTGAGGTTCATTTGCTCAGCAGCACTGTGACTACATGAGCCATCCTAGTCAGTACAAAAATAAACAAAATAGTGAGCAAAGAGGAGAAAAAAAGTCTGTGGCACCTGCCACTACAATCTCTCACTGCTAATAATGCTGTTCACTTCTAAATGTTAACTTATTTATTACACAAACTGATTATTTCACTTCTTATACGGGAACTTAAAAATGCAAGCTACATTTTTTACTACATGCAATTAACTAAGTCTGGAGGAAAAGTCAATATACTTCATAGTTTTTTATTAAAGATTTAATGTATGTGAGAGATTTAATGTAGACTGAGAGAGGTCAAATACTTCACTTTACTCATATTGCCCTAAAGGAAAATAAGCAGAACTAAAGCATTTAAACATTAGACTTTTGTTCAACAGTCCAGATTTAGTTATCCAAACCAAACAAAAAAAATGTACAAACCCCAGAAAACCACAACTAGCTAAAACCAAAAATATGCCATGTGCCAAACCAGAGACTTTTCAAAGGATTTCTTTTTTTTTCCAATTTCCCACAAGAAGTATTACAATTTCTACAATTTTCCCGAGTCAAGATTAAAATAATTCTCATGATACAAAAAAACGTGGCATTTGATCCACTTGGTGGCAGATATAAAACAATATACAATATACTTAAATAGCTAAACTATTAGATAAATATGAGATAAATAGCTAGATCAAGCACAGCCATGGTTCAGTGCTTGGCCACATGTTAAGTTTGAGAGCTCTGTTGAATTTTCTTGATGCAGGACTCTCAGATTACTGGTGGAATCTGTCAGAGTACATGGATTAGTGTCTTTTTCCATTAATATGTTTTGCTGAACGTGACATCTGCAAGAAGATACATGTGCATGAAGCTGCACATGACAGGTGAGAAGTTACAGGAGAGAAGCTGATACAGAAAGAACACATTTAGTGCTTAGTATGAACTCTTCCAGAATGTCTGGTGACAGCACTACCTGTTTAATGCCAAGTTTAATGCCCAACCAATTCAGATGTTTATTTAGCAATAGTTGCCAACAAAGATATCAACACCATAAACAGTAGTTAGTTGTGCAGTTTGGAGAGCTGCCCACTGGGAGTGGAACTGAAGCAAACAAGACACAACACAGACCATGAAACAAGCATTGGAAGGCAGTTTTACCCATAAATTTGTATTTGCATGAGGTTTCATGGATGCTTGTGCTATTACAAGTCTGAATGGGATTTCAACACTCCAAGCTGCAGTAAAGCAATTGTTAATAGATTGTGAGAGTTCACCAGACATAAATCAGTAATTGAGGGTAATTAGTCCAGTCATTACCTTACAGATGTCAATTCTATGCATACACTTCCATATTCTCCAATAAATGTACTCTCCATATCTGTTCATAACAATTCATTTTCTCTCATTAAAACAGATGTAGTCAGCAATGTAGGAACTAGCTGTTGATTAAGTTCTTTGAGTATTGTCTCAAAACACAGTCCACACAAGCACAATACGCAATCCAACTTCTACATGCCAAAGGGAAAAACAAAAAAGATTACTGCATAGCTTAGCCAGTAGAAAACTGTGAAGGTTGACTCTCAAAGGTTAAAAGTCTTTGAGGAGCTTTGACCGTGGCTGGCACCATTTTAGACTGTGCCAGAGGAATTAACCAGGACAGTCCTGTCTGGGAAGCAAAGCAGTACCATACAGACAGCTTAGACAGGAACAACACACGAGAGAAGCAGAGGAAACGTTTGCCATTAAATGGTGAGCCAACAAGTCAGCGCTCAGACATTCACTTTGGGCTGATCTCTCATCTTTCTTATGGGGCTTATTCCTTTGGGGCTTTTTTCTATCAGTCCAGCATGTCAAGAGAACAAATTTTAGAGTAAGAACCAGCCATCAAGCCTTGGAACCTTGAGCCCTTCCCAAAAGAAACAAGACCTCTATGTTATTTTAGGATTGCTTTTATAAACAAATGATTTTGCAACTTTAAAACAAATCTCAAAGAGCATACCTTAAAATTTAAATAGAAAAAACATAGAAATAATAAAGTGTACATTAGTTCAATCAGTTCTCAAAGGAAGTGACTATGGTAACAAAAATAGAAAAATTTTATTTATGTGCATAAATCCCTCTGTCATCAGTTCTTTCTCCTATCACAGTATTTCCAAATCATTGTATCACCACACCATAATTTCCCTGAAAACTGAGCTATTACCTAAAAGCATAAAGATTTTGAAATTATTTGAAAGCTAGTCGGGAAATAAAAAAATATTTCTCCTCTTACTTCTTTTGGAGCTGCACATTAAAAACTGCAATCTACAAAGCTTGAAAAATGTTATCATTTCCATATGGGTTTTTTTGTTAGCATCAACATCCATAATTTTCTTTGCCATAGAAGGGTCCCAATTCTTTTATTCATATATTACAGCCAAAAATATTAAAGGACAGCCATGATTCAATGTTAAGGGCTTCTTGAGGTAAAGTAAAGCATTCCATAACCCACCCTGAAAAGAACAAGCTAAAATAACATGCAGACTCTATAAAAGAACTTTTCAATTAATTCAACTTTACCACCTTAATCCAGCAAAAGGTACCAATTCTTAGGAGAAAGAGCAAAAGCTAGTTCTGCTCCTGCCACCTTTTCCTCTTCATTCCTTTTGTACTTCTAAACCCTGGAGAGACAGAAGTAATTTAAAATGTGCTTACTCTGCTTGCAGCTTTGTCAGCATGTTACTCAGGTGAATGCAATATACTGCTTTTGAGCCTGTTTTGTTTGGTTAAATGGGAATCCAAATGGAGGCATTGCTTACATTTGGAGTAAATTTAACCAATGATGATTAAATAAGGAAAAAATGGAGAACATTAATGTCCTTCCTCACCAGATTAAGTTTTGTCACAAACATCACATGCTATTTTTAGGTGAGAGTGTCATAAGTAACAATGCTTTTAAGTTTTTGTTGTTCAAATCTCTTTTTACAGAAGAGAGCAGCTGGCTCCGCTCATCTGTATTAAAAACATGAGGATGCCAATGGGCAGGTTATTTTCACAAGCAACACAAAGATAAGCAAAAGCATTAAGAAGAATCTTAAGATGACTTGGCTCTTTTACTATCTTCCCCATCGACAAATGGAACATGCCAAAAACATGATATTAATTAATGTTACATTATTTGTTAGCAGATAAGCTGAAGGAGTTTTTTAGAACAGCATAGAAGCAAGCAGGGCACCTGGGGATTCCTAACCTTTCCTGCTATTAACCCCCACAGTTTTATAAAAAATAATAAAAAACCCAACCAACAACTTAACTGGGCAAGATATTTGTTATCTCAGCAACTCATAAAGTTAGTTCTACCATTTTGACCGAGATTAGAAAGTAAAATGTAAATCTCAACTCTAAATAATCACTAGAAAAATAGAATCTGATCCTCCCATCATCATGAACACACCCACATCAAAAGTCATCATGTCATAGGTCTGCCACTATGTTGGCTTTCTGTTGAAGTGACTCTTGCAGGCACTATTTGCCATTTGAAGATTCTGGAAACATGCTGCAAACATAGAAAATGTATTCAAGACAGTCAGAGAGCCCTTGCTGTGCTCTGTCACTGTACCACACTCTTGAAGAAGACATGCTACAGCCTCTTAATTGCAGCAACAGCAGCATTTGCACAATTGTTTCTGCATTACTTCTGGTAAATCAAGCAAGGTGACAGAAGAAGTAGAATTGTGATCATCTTTTCAAACATTTCCATTAGTTGAATCACTGCTGTGACTCCCAGCAGAGAGCTGAATGTGGGAAGTGTCCTAGACAGCACTGAAAATATTGTAATGGTGCCCCTACAGAACCTCCCTCCAAGCCATGCTGGATCAATTCTTCAGTTTTAGAGCCATTTTAGAATGATTATGAACCACATTCAGCTCTTTAAATGAATGCATTATAGTGTTGTTGGAAGCATTATTTAAAGGCAGTATTCTGGCAGTTCTGTGGTCTCTGAAAATGACCAAAAGTTGGGTAAATAGAACTCCTCAGCACCAGTGCAGCACCACAAACCAGGCTGTGGGGGACAGCTCCACCTAGCGTGCATTCCCATCCTCTGCAAGCACGTTGCTTGCACACATTCACCACGGGCACGTGCATCACAATTCCCAGAAACTCATACATATTGTGATTGCTCATTCCCATAAAACCCTCCCCTGGTTCAGCCCCTTGCATAGTCTTGTTTTGGCAGTGGCTGCATTCCTGAGCCAGATGCACTCCCCTCCAAGGTTCCTTTATCTCCCCTCTGTCCTTGCTCAGTAAGCAGATCCTGCACACCCTGTTTCTTTCTAAGAGTACATAGATACAGCAGAACTCCTTGTTCTTATATTAACTCTCTGGTATCAATTTCCCCGTTTGAAACTTCTCAAATTCCTCAATGCCATTTGATAAGTCTCAACTCAGAATTTATCTACAGTACATACATTCCTGCCAGATTAAGGTCAATCCTTTTGTGAACACAACCAATAGCAATGCTTACATATATTACAATTATTACAATTATAATGGCAATTGTAGTGGTTTCCTGTACCTCAGCCAGCCATCCTTTCAAGGACCATTCTCTTATTTCTTGAAAAATTTTATTGAGCCAATTAGTTTCAGAGGCTGTTGGGATAGCATTGCTGTCAGCAACTTGCTCTATTTTGTTGTCTTTGGAGATCTTCTGTTACATTTGGGATGTGTGTACAACAATGCTCTCTATCCAATGTTTAGTAGCCACAAACCCCTTGTTCTTTGGCCAATAATAGATTCAAGGCCATTCTGGTTTGTAATGTCATTTTAGTATCTATTTAAAATCTGGAATTCCCTTTCTGTGCCTTTGGATAGTTTCTTTACTTACCAAGCTCCTTTGCCATTATATTAGTCAGATTATCATATTGAATCACCATTGACAGATTTAAAGGAATAATTCCCCAAGGAATATATTCCCCTTCTAAATCAGGGATAGGGAGGCAGGCTATAATGTTGGACAGATCACACATTTTACCAAACCCTTGGATTAAAGTCAATATTTAATTTTCTTCAACACTTCCATCTAGAGATAAAATTATTCCTATAAACACTAGCCTATGCATTTTGCTGCTCATTTACAATTGTCACTGAAATGTTCAGCTGCAGGGGTCTGGTGTTTTCCACTGCCCAGTCTGGGTTGAGAGCCCTCTTATTTTGGGTGCAACGTATCCAGGAGTTAATTCCTTTCACTTTCACAGCCATTCTTGTAGTCAATGGAACCAGATAAGGTCCTTCCCACTGCTCCTGAAGTGGCTCAGATTTCCAGGTTTGATGTATATGTGATCCCTGGGCTGAAATGAATGAACTGGGGTGTGTAGGGTAAGGGGTTCTGAGAGAATGATAAATCTTTTAAGTTAATTCAAGGATTTCCCTATACAAATTAAATGTTCTACTTCCTGATTCCCAATTTGTTCCTCGGACCCAGGGAAGGTTGCAACAGTCTCCCAAACAAAAACTCATAGGGGCTCACCTTCAGGTCAGTTCGAGCCTGTACACGAATTCATAACAAGGTTAGAGGTAAAACCTGTGGCCATCTCAAGAAAGTTTCCTGACATTTTGCTAATGATGCATCTTCAGGTGGAAAGAACCAGTATTGGTTTGTCTGTTCTTCACACAAGGTTTTAACGCACCAAAAAAGATTTTTTGCTTTTGCTCTGGAAGCCTGTGTTTTAATCCCTGATCCTGGGATTAGATTTAGACCTGAAATGTGAGGCTTCTGTGCTTTCCAGTGCTTTTGTCCCACAGGTTTTTAGCTGTGGATATAATAAATAATTAGGATTTATTGTTCTTTTAAGTGGGTTGTGACAGCAAGATTTCTTGGTTGCTTGGATATTTATGTTGGGGGTGGTTTTTGTTGGGTTTTTTGTGGGTTTTTGGTTGTTGTTACCTTATTATTGTTGTTGTTATTATTATGTCGGTGTGTGTGCCAGTTGCATGAAAAATTTGTCTTCCAGAATGTTCAAGGAAAACATCTTGTTACCAGAATGAGGAAGTGAAGCAGTGACTGCACTGGTATGTAATGATGTAGGAACTTATAGCTACTTTCATCATCATATTGGCCCAGCATGGCCCAAGGTCATGTAGAACTTCTTGGGAAGTAAAGAAAACCTTCCAGTTTTCACAGGAAGCACATCTATGGGGTCAGCAGGGCTTCAGCTCAAGTCCTGCTTGCTTCAAACACATCCTTTTGAAATAATGGCAAGTTTAGCAGTGGACATATTTTTTTAAGCTATATGTTATTTAATCAGGGATTTATACATTGCCATACTGCACAAGGTTACTGAATCTCAGTTTCTTGTATGAAAATCTGTAGCACTCCACAGAATGACCCAGGCTGACTGCAGGAAGAATTCCTTACAATACAAGTTTTTGTCCAGCCATTGCTGGTCACTGTAACTGAGAGGAAAAATGTTGGGGGCCAGTCAGGACTAGAGGCTTGGCTTTGCTTGAATAGGTTAAAACTCTCTGAATGGTTATTACTTGTGTGGCCACCAGACACCCACTTTTGTCTGTGCTTTCAGCTGCCTCTCAAAGCACACTGATAAATGTTTTCAGAGCTGATGGAAAGCACCCAAAAAATAGGTACTGGAAAGCACACATCCCAAAAATAGGTGCTCAAAGAAAAAGGGATTAAAATTGGCAATAGGATGTGCTCTTTTTGCTCATGCTGCTGGAAGCTGAGAAGATGTTACTCATGTTCCAGCAGCTCACATTTCCTGTCTTTCTGGTCAAGGAGACAGGTACAACTCAAGTTGCCATGCCAGCATTTGCACTACAGTAAACCTTGTCATTTACACTTGTGCAGGTTTGCTCACATCTCCTGATCAAGTCCAGCATGCCATCCTCTCTCCTCCCACACACACTCACTCCCTGCCATAATTAGCTTAGCAGCTACAGGTTTTTTCACCCTGAATGTTCATTTGATCCTTGTCAGCACAAATGCAATAAATTAGACTGACTGCATGCAGCTCCACAACTGGAATGAATAATCCTCCCTGCACTTATAAGGAAAAACAGCATATGGGGGAACAGGAGGCCTCCTGCTAGTGGAAAGTATATACTACAATAATCCCAAACTGACATTCCTTCTAACAGATTAGAGTGTCATCTGGAGAAGTGAGGAGCTTGTGCTCTTGCTGTGATTTAGGCATCTCTTCTTTTTAGCATATATATTTGCTCTTTACAGGCTTTCCAGTTCTAGGTAGCAAAATTTGATTCTTGGAGGACTCCTTTTTTGATATTCCAATTAAAAAAAGTTGATACCAAGAAGTAATCACCGTGTTTAAAAGGAAGTTAGTTTGAACTTTGCCTGTCTACTTAGGGTCTAAGGACATATCTCTGCAAGCTCTGAAACATTTGCCATCCAGTAAAATTGCATGGGGAGTGGGCAAAACAGGAAGACTTCACATTTAATGTTTGTATCAAAACTGTTGCCCCCATTTCTTTGCAAAAGGATGTTAATTTTAGTTTTTGAAAAGAAACCAAGCAAACAAAACTCCTTCATGGTGGCAAATGGGTTGTGCCCAGTTGCAAAATGGTGAACAGCTTTCTCTGCCTTCTAACAGTATTCACAGGACCAATCAGGGGTGTTCAATTCCCAGTCAGAATTTTTCTGTTGAGGAGTTTGGTAGAAAGTAGAAAACTTTCCTAATCTAACTGTAGTTATGTCTTGGAGACATGCTTCTCTCCTCAAAGACTTCATTAGAGGATTGAGACACACATACTTTCCTCTGTCATTAATTTTTTTTCTGTGAAACTGTAAATACATGGTTGTTGACTGAAGATGTACTGAATTAATTGATCTCCTAGTCTTGTAGAGTACCATGGCATGTTTTTAAGACAATAATAAGAATAAAGCAATGGAGTGGGCAACAGCAAAATTTAGGAATTTTTCTTCTTTCCACTCCTCCCTTCAGCATGGATAATTGTGAACCAAATGAATTAAATAAATGCGGCATCTCCACTTTTCTCTTGGAAGTTGGCTTTTCCTCCCATATTTGATGTAACATTTATTTAAATTTTTCTTGCAAGTTATCATTGAAGTGAAGTCTTGTGTAGTAATTTGGGAGAGCAGTCTAGAAGTAAGAGTCTAGTCTGTGCCCTGTCCTTAAGACAGTAGGTATTGACTACTTCCCTGACATTCCCTTCCCTATTCTCCCTTACTGGTGCTTTCTTCTAATTAAAATAGTATTCTCATTCATTGAAGTGCAGGTACCTTTTCTAATGCATCTCTAAGGCACTATAACATAAGACTTTTAATTGTAGTTATCATTTGTATAGGTATAAAAGTAAATTACTTGGAAAAGCATGAGTGAAGAAATTCTCAGTGAAGTACCAGCCTAGAAATTCCAGCAGAGTGTGCTGTAGGTTCTCTGCTTAAATACATTTGGGCATGAGGGAGAGAAAGACTGTTGGAAAGACAGGTGAGTGTTTCCCTGTGATCCAAAATGTGAAGTTCAGATAGCAAGGTACAGCCTGCATACATGCCTCAAAAATTTCTCAGAGATTAATATTCATTGTTAAATTTGGTTGCTGTAGAAGCATTTTATTGATTTGAAGCCATCACATTTTATTATTCAGCCTGAAGTAATAGAATAGATTGATATCAGCATGTTATTTACACTTAACTTCTTTATTCAGGGTTACCCTGTTTAAGTCTTCTAGAATAAACTGGTGAAGTAGATACTGACTTTCTGACAAGAAGGAGGAGTCTCTTTCACTTCAGTTACTTTATTGACTCTTTCTAGCTTGTGTGAGTGATTGATTTGCATGGAGCAAGTTAAATTTCTTTTAGATGGAAAATTTTTCTGTCAATAATACCAAAATACTCCTAATACTGCAAAATACTTCACTTTCACGAATATTGATCCATATTTGTCTGCTGCCTGCCTAATAACCAGCAATGGTCAATCCTGTATGCTGAATTGGTGTGCACTACATCCAAAGAGTCTTCATGTAGGAGTCTTTTAGGCCTTCTGAACCATGTTTGGGTTTGACTCTGTTATTCCTCCCTTTTATCCCAAAGCACAAAAGGTGAAAAGGAAATAGCATGGGATTTTCTAGGGAGAACTCCTGGGGAAGGCTCAAGTTAACAAAACTCCTTTAAAAGCAGGAAGCTGTAGTATAGCCACAAAAACACACACACCCCCTCACACCAAAGAAGACAAAGCAAATGGCTACTTTAAATATATTCTTTTAAATGCACTACTGAAAGAAGTCTCCTAAGCTTTATGAGCAGGCAGAAGGTGTTGCTGGAAAGGCATCAGCTGATTAACCAGCATTCAGGTTGGTTGCACTCCAGTGTGTCCTACAGTCTCTCAGTTGCTTAGTCAGATGGTAGTCTATTTTTACAGACTTGCTGATATGTTGCCAAATGGGATAAAGGGACTCATCTGACTGACAGGAAAGCTTAAATTTTTCCAAGCCTGTCAGGAAGGCAGTCTTGTAATGAGGGGAAAGCTTGCAATATGCCATTTGCCAAAGACAGGACTGACAGGAGGTAAGACTATTAAATAAATGGATCAGCTTTCTTTACTCAGAAGCTGTACAGGAATGATAGACCATCTGCTCTCCTGATTGTCCTTAAAGGATAAATGAAAATTGAAGAGAAGTTTGGCCAGATTTTCTCCTTCATTCTTTCTAATGAGCCCTTGTGCTGCAGGTTCAGCCTGCAATTTTAATTTAAGACAACTGTTACTCCTTATGCTTGACAGCTTGTGAGACAACCTGAGACTGTGGTTAGTGAGACAAGAGGTGAACCACGTAAATACAGAGAGTTTTCTACATATAATTTGGAGGAGAGGTAATAAATGTTTATAGATTATATGATCTTTGATGAATCTTTGCCCTGCATGATTAGGGTTTGAGGTGTTTCTCTGCTTTGCTTTTCTGTTTGTTGTTGGCCAGGTTTAATGGCTTTTGTTGGGTTTTAGTTTTGCTCTTTTACTACTATTCATTTGTACAGCTTATGTGTGAACCTCCTCAAGTGCTTAATTGACCTCTTCAACACCCAGATGAGGCCCTAACATTATCCTTGTCCAACTGTTAGAGAACAATTAGCAGAGGAAAAGGCATACAGATCAGTATTGTTTGGCCTGCCATTAATCTGAGAAAGATGAATACTTCTCTTGGTTCTATTGAAGAGGAAGCTGGTGCTCTGGACTGCCAGATATTTAGTAACTTAGCAGCTTGCCTAGAATAACAGAGAAACCCTGTGACAGCTAGGAATGTGGCCCAGAGCAGAGGAAATTGAACATGATTCTGTAAACTAAATATACAAGGCCAGAGGTAATTTCAGAATATGAGAATTGTGTGTTTATAGCTATATAAAACAAATGGAAATGGGATACTCTTCTCTGTGTTATTAAAAGGAAGTTAATTTTCCTTTTCTTCGTTTTTTAAGTTTGGATNGGATGGGATGGGATGGGATGGCAGTACAGTGAAGCAGCACAGTGGAAGATGAAGTAAGCATGTTCCTGGGGGCAGAGGATGAGCCCTGGTAGAGCTCCCAGGCTTATGAGGATGATTGACCAGTGAAGGAAGTGTAATTGAAGTTATTGCTTAGGGTAACTATCAAAATAGTGCTACACTGAATAGCTCTGAGGGAATGTGATGAGTATAGAANTGAGAAAGATGAATACTTCTCTTGGTTCTATTGAAGAGGAAGCTGGTGCTCTGGACTGCCAGATATTTAGTAACTTAGCAGCTTGCCTAGAATAACAGAGAAACCCTGTGACAGCTAGGAATGTGGCCCAGAGCAGAGGAAATTGAACATGATTCTGTAAACTAAATATACAAGGCCAGAGGTAATTTCAGAATATGAGAATTGTGTGTTTATAGCTATATAAAACAAATGGAAATGGGATACTCTTCTCTGTGTTATTAAAAGGAAGTTAATTTTCCTTTTCTTCGTTTTTTAAGTTTGGATTGGTGTAGTTGTGTGCACTCATTCCATACAACTTTTGGGAAGATTTCCTACTGGGAAAACATGTCTGTGGGGGTCAGAGTGGGAAATCACCCCAATCACTAAAAGTGTTTCAAAAAGGAATACAGGGAAATCTCCACAGACAGTTGTGGACAAGAGGTTTTTGTTGGAGGTAGTACAGAGTGGCACAGCAAAGGGTGGTGGCACTAAATGGGGTGGGATGGGATGGGATGGGATGGGATGGGATGGGATGGGATG
>VWYE01005070.1:0-43641 GCA_013398995.1 Alaudala cheleensis | reverse complement strand
GTGGGGGGAAAGATAAAAAGCAAACACTAAAAATAGATGTGGGATGGTTTTCCTGATTTTTGTTGTTGTTTCTGGTTGTTTTTATTTAATTTTTTAATCAAAACTTTAAATGATAAATAATAAAGGACAAAAAAAGGAAAAAAAAAAGCCTTGCAGCAGTCTCTGGTCTATTGGAGGACTGTATAAAGCATTTTTTTTGATAAACATTCTGATCTTTCCATGTGAAACTAGTGATGGGAAGAAAAGCCACTGCCTTACTGAGCAGATGATGGGATCTACAACCAGTTAACTGCAGTCAGTAACCTGTAGGTCACAGTAGGAGACAAGTCCTGTGCCACTGCTGGAAGTGTTTTGCATTCCCCTCCCTTTCTGAGACAAGAGACCATATAATCACTGTGTAATCCTCTTTAGGTGGGGCTGAGTGAATTTCCTGGTAGCTGTCTCCCATGAGTAGAAGGAAATCTTTCACACTTTGGATTGCTTGTAAGCTCACCTCTGAAAATTTACCTCTTCACTTACTCTTTTTATCCAGCCACATGCCCGTGCTACTACATAAAGTTTTCATGTATAGCCATATCCTTTATTGTTCCCATTTTCATTTCTGTTCAGGCTATGTCAGCCTGTCCAGAAAGGCATGGTTTCCCCATCTGGTAGTCAGCTGCAACTTGCAACTGCAAGCCTAATTAACACCAATTTGTGTTTAATTGATTTTTGAACAACATTTAAACCTCCAATGATTCAAGATAGATAGTAATATTTTGTTGGTTTAGTTGTATAAATGAGAGCTGGGGGCAGTGTTCCCTTCTAAAACGTCAGGCTTTAGGTGTTTACTCAGTCTTAAATCTTTAGTACCAAAACATAGTCCTTAGATATGCTGATGGTAGAATAGATTTTTTTAAAAAATATCGATTGGCATCTGTCTCATAAAATTCTAGTATTGAGGGTATTTCTCAACCTGAAACAACTAAGAGTTGATATCTACTTCTGTGTTTAACTTGGAAAACTAAAAGCACAGGCTCAGAACAGCTGTAGCACCTTAGGCAAGATGACATTTTATTGCTGCAACCTGCTGCCACCCCCCAAGCAGAGCTGCCTGTACTGCTCAATGTGGTGGGTGACCCAGCAAGGAGGGTGAGGAACTGCACAAACAAGAGTCCAAGAGGACAGGAACTCAGTGAAAATTTCTGGGGGTCATTAAAAGTCTGGAATAGGAGAGCAAATCAATGGTAAATATGGCAAAACCAAAACTTTCCCACTTGGTCTGACAAATGAAAAAACCTTGGCCCAGGAATAGCTTTGGAATTTTTTCCAGTTGCAAAACCAAAGCAAATGGATCAATGTTATGTAGAAGATGATGCATCTGTTCCCAAAGTGGATCCGTAGTGGAAGGATAAGATAGAAATGCTGCTGGTGTTGTAGAACTCTTCAAATAAACCAAGCACCACAGAAAGTCCTGTGAGTTTTCTGCTAATATTTAAAACAGTAACAATGCTCTGACCCATTTCCTATGCTGTATAGAGTCACTCTGTGTCTGTCCTATGATACTTACAGATAGACAGATAAGTTGGTATTGGTGAATATTTTTGCTTTGTGTTTTATATGATGAGATGACTGTCCCTATGCAGGAGCTCTAGCACCTTTGCATGCCTCTCTTCACAGAATCCATGTGGCAGAGAGCTCCAAGTCCTCTCATACTCCTGCAGCCCTCTGGAATAAGAACCAGTGCCAGCAGGCCTGATGAGAAATGTGAATGAAAGTCTTGATTTTTAAAGGCTTTCTTCATTCTAACATTTGAGCTGTAAGTTCTTAAAATCTAAAGAAGTTTATTCATGCACTTGTTGGTTTGGAGGAGATAGGAGGAAGTTGTAGTTTCAGAACCTGAAAAAGCCTGTTTCCTGGAACTAAACTGTTTCCAGCAGTACATGAACCTCACAGTCTGGGGCTTCATGAAACTTGAACCCAGTTACTTGGTACCTTTCAGCTTCTTGCTGGGCAAGGCTCTGTGCTTTGTGAAAAAATTAAATACAAGACAAGTACACAATTCCTGAAAGGCTGATAGTCTTGCAGCTCTGAACACTTGTTTTCTGATAGAATTTCCAGCCCTGGTAGAATTCTGTGGATTGGTGCCTTGAGATTTAAAAGTGAGGCCTCGAGAGATCCAGCCTGTGCTGCTGTGTGTTTGAGTTCCTCTGCTAAAGGGGCAGCTGGCAGCATCCTGGGCAATCTCATTTTCTTCTGTGTTTCCAGCCTTGAGGGGAGCCACAGATGCTGATAGACTTGTCAGCATTTAGTAAACAATACCTGCTTTTTCCAGCCTCTTAAATGAAGCAAAGTCATTCAAACCTGCACTTTTTACTTGTATCAAGTGAAAAAGCACATGCTAATAGATAACAGACTGATAGATTTGTACACAGAGCTGGTTGGATGGTGGTTGGCTTTTTGTTGTTTTGGGGGTTTGGGGGGTTTTTGTTTGTTTGTTTTGTTAGGGTACTTGGAGTTCTTTATCTTTGCCTTGGATTGGGAAAGTATCAAAGAAAGCAAATCATTCATTAAGTTTTTGGCTTTTTGATTAGGGATGAAACATCTTCCAAAGAGTTTAACTGAAAGCAAAGCACTCAGGTATGTGCTTTCCAGCATGAATTTTCAGACTATAACCTGGCAAGTGTTAATGTGCTGTATTTGGCACTTTTTTTAGCAAAGGAGTTTAACAGCTTAGCCAACTCTGTTAAAACAAATTTCTGATCCTACACAAATAAATGTTCATGGCTAAGATGCCTTCTCCATGTCAAACTCATAGTCTCTACATGAATGTTATAGAAAAAATATTTTGGAAATAATTTTTTATTGTAGTGAAAAGATACCATCATGTTCATATGTATACACACACACACAAATAAAATATCACTGTATATTCACTGAAACACCTCACACTTAGTGAAACCAAACCTCATCTCAGCTTGTGCACAGCAGAATACCTTGAAGACCTCTGTGATCCCCCAGCTGCCATCCACTGCTGCACCCAGCAGGAGCAGCACCAAACCTCCCAGGGCTGCACAGAAACAAGTGCCAAGCTGCTGCCCACCCTGAGCCCATCAATCCTCTCCTCTGATCACAGGCCTTGGTGTTATGGGATGGTTCAGCTGTGCTGCTGCAGGGCCACCAGCGTGGGCTGTGCCTCAGACTCTGGACCAGCTGCTCTGACAGCCTGTGGGCCAGCCAGTAGGAATGGAGCCTCTGTCTCATAACATCTGGTCACAGTGTTCAGCAGCACCATATTAACTCCTGCTGTCTGGCATTATTTGGCTTTCAGTGGTTTATATAAGCATTTCTTTGACAGATGTGTGGCTCTGATACCCATCCCCTGCCACTCAAGGCAAGAAGGTACTACATAAGTGATCCACTGGGGTTCTCCAGAACACGTAGAAAAATTGCATTGAAATATTTTATTGTTTAGCTAAGCTGCCTAAAGACAATGAAGTATTTCTCACTATCACTTTTACTCTAGAAAGTATCAGGTGGCTGTTGGCACACATGGGCCAAGAACTACAGATGTAGAAATAAATCACTTGGCCTTTTTTGCTAGCACAAGCTTATGTGATTGTAATTGGTGCCCTAACCCTGACAGCTGTCTCAATAACTTAAACAAGAGACTGAAAAGAGCCCCTACACAGCTTAACATATAATCAGAACTCTTCATAACTTGAAGATAAAATTCCATTTCTTTACTTGGAAGTCCCCATCTCAATTCAGCTATTTCAAAATGCTTTAGGCTGGCTTCTTCTGCTTAAGGAATTCTAGGCTGATTTCCAATAAACTAAGAAAAATTTCAGTTTTTTCCCTTCCCCTCAGGGAAGTTCTAACATCTACCAAATGTGCATGGACTTAAGTACCTGATTTTGAAAGGGAGCTCATGGCAGGCTATTGCCCAGTTCAGTCATTTCAAATATTAGTTGGCTGAATTCAACACTGAGTAAACACTAAATATAATATAGATATAAAAGAATGGGCACAAATGCCAGTGTAGTATTTCATTATTAAATCTAGTCAGCTTTCTATTTCAACAACTAAATCCGTTCTGAAAACAAGCTGGGACGGAAACACACAACAAATAAATCATGCAATTGACTTACAAAATATGAAACAAAATGTCTACATACAAAAAAAGGAGTAAAACTCAATGTTAGTCACTTAATCTTCACAGAACATTTGTATGGTAGAAGCCCTTCTGTGCCCCAGCTTGTGTGTCTGCCAGAATGAGCTGGAGAACCAACCATCCTGGCTCTGAAGACACTGTAGTGTGCTGCAGAAGCACTGTCCTGCCTGGCCAAGGCTCCCTGTGAGGTCACTGACAGCTGGAGGTGATGTTGTTTTCCAGGGAGAGCCCTCAGGGGGCTGCAGGCTCCGTGCTCTCCTCTGCTTTGCTAATGCCAGCTGGCAAAATGTACATCAGGCATCTGTACAGAAGAAAAGCTTTTCCAGAGAGTTTTGTTTGTGTCTGCTTTAAAATTTTGTGACTGCCTTAAAATAATGCTATAACATAACTCTAGCACAATAGTTCTCCCCTACAATTCATTCCTTTGTAAATCAAATATTTCCTTCTGCTAGTGTTTTATACCCATAAAGTTGCCACTGGAACCTCCAGTGAGGGGATAAAATGCCAGGCAGGGGTTTTCAATGTGGATTTTATTTTGTTTGTGCACGTATCTTGTCTTATCCAAGATCTTTTTTTTTGCCTTTATAGCTTCCAATATCCATTTTGAAGTTAAAGAAAAAAGAACTTTCATAAACTCTGCCACTTCTGATCATCTCTTAAAAGCATGACTTTACATGGAAAAGCCAGTAGAAATTGAGATAAACAGACATCTGTACATTTTAGCCATTCTTTAGAAAACATCTGTATCCATCCATGCAATGTTAAGACTATGGGTAACTTTGCAGTTACATCTGAGCCCATTGCTGGGGCAGCAAGGAAGAGTTTATCTCCCACATGTGTTCTATCAATTTCTTTTTTTCTTAAAGCAGCTTCCTGAAATGAAAAACAGAAAAGCAGTTATTAAGTTCATGTCTTTCAAACACTGGAGTCAAGGCTTACACAAGGAAGGCATTACTACTTCCCAGCTGTGGAAAATCTAGAAGCTGATCCTTTACAAGATGAAAAAATGAATGACTGACATGGAAAATGGGAACTGCTGTTCCTTTAAATAAAAAAAAATTGTTGAAGATCTGGGAATACAAGTTTTTTGCTACTGTATATATTTTTAATAGGAAGCCAAGGAGCTGTATGACAGTATCTTTCCAGGTAACCCAGCAAGCTGTGGTTTGCTGCTTCCTACAGCAGGAATACAGCAGGAATACAGCTCATGCAAGTGTGTATGCAAACAATTCAGTCCTTGAGGACCTTCTCTGGGCTTAGCTTTCATCTCAGCACACAGCTCAGATTGATTAATGGTTTGGAATTGTAAAGTTTCTGTTACAGGTGGTACCCACCATACCAGACAGGACTGTACCAGTGATGTGTCTGGTGTTTGATCAGTTGGCAAATCTGGAGAACTCAAGAGAAACTAGGATTTTTTAAATCCCTGTTTTTAAACAAAGCACTGGGCAATGGGAATTACACCAGAAGAATTCATAAGAATCTATCTGTGCTTTCAAGGACCTAAATTGATGTCAGAACTCTGACACCCATTAACTCTGGGATTCCTCTTCAGTGCTTTTTCTTTTTCCTCTGGGATTTCTAGGATTATTAAATACTGTAAAAGGGTTGAACCTCTTCAAAAATAATATTGAAATCTTAGCCTCTGGTGTCCTAGCATTTCTAGAACCTTAAAAAATAATACAGTAAGGGCCACAGGACAAAATACCAAAGGAGTTAGCTGTCCAGACAAGACATTTCACTCACATTTGATGCTGCCTAACAAACTCTGCAAACTGGCGGTCTTTAGCGTAGAGCTCTATAATTCGAATTCTGTCCTGAATTTCCTAGAATACAATAAACAGAATTGTAAGTACATAATAGAAATCAGAATGCTACTGAAATAAATGATTTCTGGGTTTGGGGAAATAAAGCTCCTATGTGTTGCTATTTCAAAGAGTGGAGCTTGAAATTGGACACTCCAACACTAAAATTCTTCTTTATTTTACTTACTATAATTCTTCTAATTTAAAAAAAAATTGAGTGAAGCACTTCATTTGGATTCAGTAATACTTCACTTTTAAATCAAAACCAGGGTTTAGACAGAGTGTAGCATTTCAACAGGCTTTAACAAAACCATTTATGTCTCAGAGATACTTTGCCTACCAGCAGCCTATCAGCTACATGCTGGATTCACACCTCAGTTGCTTAAGGATCTGTGGTTAATTCTGGGATGTAAATCCCTTCTCTTTAGCCTTCTAGAGTAAACCTTGGATACTGTGTATACAGGAAGACATAAGATGTGATCTAACTTGCAGGTTATAGAAAAACTTTAAAAACAATCAGAAAATGCCCAAAACATAAGCACCCTGTGAAAGGGTGGATGTACCAATTTTCTTCTGTGCAACTACTCTTAAAAAAGATAGATGACTTTAAAAGGTAAATGTTGTGTCAGGTAATACATCAAACCTCCCCAACTCCCATGAAGTTGCTTAAGGGATCAGTTCCTTTATTATGTGAAACTCATTACAGGTAAGAACAAAACTATAACTGTCTCTAAAAGCAAGCAGGGAAAGCAAGCTTTTCTGTCTTCTTCTAAATAGTTGTAGCACCTGCAACCTATTTATCTAGAGCGTAGACACTGGGGAAAGATCAGGCCCACCTCTGAGGTTAGAAGTGTGGAGCTAGCTTACAGTTTCCAGGATCTTTCCCATGCCACTATGAAAACAAGGTCATTTACCTCCTTAGTAAGCTCACTGTTTTCATAAATGTGCCTGATCTCTTCACTGCTGTAGTCTGTGGATGTCTCTGCACTGGTGGAACTGTAGGACGTGAGCTGCGGATATCTCCGGTAATAATGGCTGTAGCCAGTCGTGTCACTTTCATACATGGGGTTGTATTTAACTGCATTCTCAATGGACGAGAGGCTGTCACCCTGCCTGGGGGAGCAATAAACACACTGTGAGCTTCTCTGCAGCCTGGAAGGGCAGCAGATAGACTAAGGAAGCCTGGCATTTGGAGGTGCCTCTACGTCCTGCTGCTTGTAAACTGTGTGATAATAAGACTTAGGACAGAATTATCCTTATTGTAGCTGATGTGCTTTAAAATACTAGATGGTGTCACCTACCCCTGGGAGTCCCCAGTATCACTCTTTGTGTACTGGTCTCGAAGGGTCCTGGCCAAGAAGAAGATGACTGCAGATGCCACAAGAAGGAATCCTGCAACAGAAGCAATTGCAATACCCACAACCAGCGGCTCCGACACGTATTCCTCACAGTGCTCCCCTCTGTACCACCAGTTCTCTCCCACACGGCACCTGCCACAAAGAAACACAGGGAAATTACACACCAGCAAAAGCTCTGGTTCATATATTTAAATTCCTGTTATGATGCGCCCTCAGTTAAGTCACCCCAATAAATACCTTTGCATTTGTCCAATCACCCATTTTCTTTATTATTCTTATTATTACGGACATACATTTTGGTAGATAATCATGTAACAGTTTGAGTTAAGAGAGACCTTTAAAGGTCATCTACTCCCCTGCAATGAGCAAGGACATCTTCAACTAGATCAGATTGCTCAGAGCCCCATCCAATCCAGGGGTGGGGCATCTACCATCTCTCTGGACAACCAGTTCCAGTGTTTCACCAGCACCACAGTAAAAAACTTCTTCCTTATATCTAGTCTGAATCTACCTTCTTCTAATTCTTCTAATTCAAAACCACAAACACCTTGTCAGAACAGACCCTGTTTGTCCTCACCTTTCTTAGAAGCCCCCTTTAAATATTGAAAGGCCAGAAAAAAGGTCTCCCAGGAGCCTTCTCTTCTCCAGGATGAACTACCCCAGTGATGGAATTGAATGAAGGTAGGTAAAATACCAAAAGAGCAATGCATTTGTGGTGGGAAATACCTGTGCTTTATGAAATTTACAGTACCCTGTGAGGTGTTAGACTGAAGAAAAACTCCTGCCTTGATTGAGCCTTGCATGTGACATATCAACACTACCAAGGTAGAAAGCAGTTGTCTTTATCATCTTGTGGTGCCAATGCTAATGAAGGTGCATGTGCTGAGTAGAATGTCCCTAGTGTTTCGACCTTCACAATGGCTAAATAGATACATAAAATAAATTACTCAAGGGAAGCACATGTCCCAGGACTGTATCTCTGGAATAGTTGCCCAAAACAGTAGTCAGCATTTCTGCCTTAATGTTGTTTTGAACACAGGAACTATAATGTTGTTATTATTGACTTGAGATATATCAGTAAAAATAATATATTTGCATTATATGTGTTTCAGAGTTTTTTTATAAAATCTCAAAGTATTGCAATCTATTATGACCATGCACAGCAATGAACCCTACTAATAAGAAACATCAGTAATTTTTCTCACACAATGATCTGAAATAGTTTCTGAAAGTAGTAAGCAATACTTGAATTTTTTCAAAAAGTTTTTAATAAATACTGGCTGAAACATGCTTGGTTTCAGATACTTACCTGCTTCTGATTAACACTATCATACAAATGTTTAAATGTATAATGCATAACGTATAACGACAGTATCCAATTTTAAAGTTTTTTAAAACCGTTTTTATTTCTTCTGCTGTTAGCAGTCTAAGATTGACTTTAGAGAAGTTCTAGATAAACTTTAAAAGGAAAATCCCATGAAGTAACATAAATAACTACTAGCAGTAATATCTTCTTTGTGGTAGTTTTCTTAATTTTTGTAGATAGCTACATTTTATTTCTAAAAATAGACTGGTATATTGTTTGAAAAGCAAAAAGCAAAGTGCCATGTCAGGGCATCACCAATTCGTTTGTATCTTGCACAAAGTCTTTTTGCTTATCTGGAAAATGTAACAATCTTATTCAGATGCAGCTGTGTATTTTTTTTAAGCAAATGTCTGGGGCCAGTTCCTTCATTCTTTTATGAACCCACATTATTTTTTCCCAAGTGAACAATGATTTACTTTTATGTTTTTTTCCAGACAAAAAGCACTGTAGTTAATGTATTTATGCACTATCAATGTGATGTTCAGGTATAAATTTCTATTACAGAATCAACTTCCATAGGTGACATGACACTATCAAACACTTTGCTACTTGAGAAAACCTCTGGAGGTGAATTCTGTCCCCCAAGGTCAATAAAAGTTATTTGAACAGCTGAGCATGTTCCATTACAACTGTTATTCCCAGTTAGTTTTATTTTCTGATGTTTCTGTTCTATCAATTTGTTACTGTCTCATTTGTGATATATACATAGGAAAACTAATGTTAATACTGGGACTTGCTCTGAGCAGCACAACACGAATGATAACCACGATCTTGTTACACAATATTGTACAGAATTTTGGACAAATCTTATAGAACACTACCACAGAGTAGACAATGGGAGTTTTCATGCAGGAAGCACAGCTTCCAGCAGCAGGGTGACCCACCTGCAGATGGCCCCTTGCCCGGGGCTAATGTCACACTTGCCATCGTTCAGGCAGAAGTTTGGCTGCAGGTCACAAATGCTGTTGCACGGCAGCCCATCGATGCTGAGGTAGCCAGGATTGCAGACACACTCAGCCTCCCCACTCCAGCGATTCACCAAGCACTCTGAGAACTCGTTGCAGGCCTGGAACTTGCAGGGATCTGCTTGCTCACCTGGCAATGCACAGAGCAAAAACTGTTAATGAAAGGGGAGAGCCTTAACTGAGACAAGGTGATGGCTGCCATCTTCTCCAATGGTCTCCCGTCAATCCACAAAAATTCAGTGTGCATCTTTCCTGAGAAACAAAAAGTTCTGCTAAGGTGAACAAGCACTAGCAAATATTCCTGTGTCCACACATGCCAGTGGCATGGCCAAGACCACCCAACAAACAATCAAAAAAGCATGTATGAAGTGATCTTTTTCATACTGGAACAGACAGTACCTCATATTTTCTCTGTCTGCTGGAACTCTGTTTTACAAATGAGTAAACCACAGGTGATCTCCAGTATTTCTTGCTATGGAAACCTAGGCAGCACATGGGGAAGGGTAGTGGGATGTCAGGCACTCATCATCTGCTGTGAGGGGATTTGCCTTTTTGTCTGCAAGGAACACAAACTTGTAGCATTCAAAATATCTCACTAATATCAGGCCCAAGAGGCTGGCATACAGCTGAATAATAAGTATCAGAACATTTGCCATGTTAATCAGACCATCTTTAAAAGAGATCTATCTGGGACAAACAGCCACCATGTGCCAACAGGTCAGCACTCTTATTTTTCTCTAACCTTAAAATGGGGGGTTGCTTATATAGTAAACTAGTGGCTAACTTGGACAGCGGAAAAAACCAAAACAACCTTCTCCCTGTATCAGAGGAGAGAAGCAAGAGGGCCTGTCACTTTTTGATGCAGCCAAGACCTTACCCCAAGCATGAGGCAGCAACTGTTAACTGTGCAGATGTCCACCTGGCAGGTAAACTGGCTGCCACCTGTGAGAATAACCATGTGGAGTAAGCTCAAACCACACATGAAAGTAAGCACAAGAGAGATGGGCACCACTGTTCTTCCTGAGCTGTCTGCTCCCTCACTCAGGTCAAATACAGGAGCATTATACAGAGTATTCCATGAGTTAATTTTTCTCCATAAATCTATAGGGACCCCATACAGCTTTCTCTAGGTCCCACCTTAACTTTCATCTCTTTAGTCCCAGAGCAGATTTTCTTTTTTTTTTTTATTTTTACTCTATGAAAGACTGTCTTTCTAAAGCCCAGCCTGTAAAAAGTAGTGGGTAGCCTCTGAGCTGTTGGGATCCTTAGCTGTTAAATCAGAAATTTTTCTGGATCCCTTGCTTTGAGCTGCATTTCTCTGCTGTCCTTACCTGATTCCACATCCAGGGAGTATTTATCAATGGCCAGGTTCATGGTGTGATATGCAGTGTTGCAGAAATCTTCCAGGATCATGTACACAGCATTGGTGACATTCCGAGGCACAGGTTTGGCAAATTTCATTCGACTGTTCACCACAATGCTGCCATTTCTGAAGTTCAGGATTTCCAGATTCTGGAATCCTGTCAGATTTGACTGTAGGTAGGGCACCAGCTGCAACACAGGGGATATGACAGAAAAGCTGAATCTTTGAGTCTCTCTCTACTCAAGACAGTTGCACTCTTACTGCAGCAGACAATTAGAGTCTGAGTGATTCAATCCAAATCCTCCATCAAGGGCATTAACCTTTACCCAGCTGAGGTCTGTGCTGGCAGCCTGCCAGGAACCTCAGTACTTCAGGCAGTTCTTAAGAGTATACCAATTTGCAAGTTTCTAAAAATCTACAATTCAGAAACACAGTTCTCAGACAGGCATTGTATCGTCCTTTGTTCTAAGTACCTGGAATACTTGCCAGTTCACAGCAGGTCTCCCTTCCCTCTCTCTACTTTGCTCCCTTCATCTCTCACAACAGAATGTTTATTTCAGTTAGAAGAGGGGAATTTTCCAGGTAAAATTTGGCAGTTGTTGCTGTATAACTCCTCTGAGGCTTTCCAAGTCATCAGCCAGGTTAGGAGCAGCTTAATTCCCTGAGCTAAGTCTTACTTAGGACAGGTTGAATGTGTTGCAGAAAAACTACCTGCTCACAGCCCCAGATTTTCTTGCATCTTTCTCCCTGTACACTAAATACAGAGCACTCTGGAAACAAGTAGGGGGAGTGTGGTAGTGACTTCAGCTACACTGCTATATTTATTGACACCAGCAGAGCAGCTGGTCCATGATGCTAAGGAGTTCTCCTTTAGAGAGAATATTATCTGCATAAAAGATGAACAGCATCCCACCACCCATTTCCAGACAGAATTTTCCCCACAGAGGGACACAAATCTTATGTACAAACACCAGTTTTAAGTTGCTCCCTGCAAAAGGGAGATGCCTAAATATAATTTACTAAGAGTTTTTGTCTATCTGGTAAGGGACAATCAGCACAGAAGTGACTCTTACCAGTTCCAAGAATCGTTGCTCCAAGGCTTTGTATTCAGGGGAGTTTTTGTTAAACAGGTCCTCTGAAAACATCATGTTGGTGACCCGAAGACTGAAGAACACCACGAGAGCTCGGGATGGGACAGTACTGCTGTAGTGAGTTTCATGGGTGGCCCAAGCCACACTGGCCATCTCCGTGGACTGCACACGAGTAGTTAGCTCCATGTGACTTTCAGTCATTCTCCTTCCCTCCTCAGTCCACTCAGGAGAAAAGTGAATAGTGCTAACATGACCCAGGTCTACTGAAGCATCCAGGACTCTTGTTGTTTCATCTCCCAGCTTTGTTGAGGTAGCCACAGACAATGACGGCGTGGATCCCACAGGCGGGAGATGGGATGGAAGCCCAATGGTGCTTGTTGTTACACTCACTGTTTGATAATCCATAACAGTGCTGATGCTCATGGAAATATGTGTGTCATGGTCTGTATTAGCCTGTCCAGCAAAGCCCTCTAGGACAGGGGTGTGATCTATTGCAGAAGGAACTGCAGCTGAACCTTGAGTAACCACTGGCATTGCTGGTTGCACAGTCTGGTCTAAGGAGGTTTCTAGTGCCCTGTCAGCTGGTTCCTTCACTGCTGATCCAGGAGTGTCTTGGCCTGCCAGTGATGAATCTAGGGCTTGCTGCTCTTCTGTGGAAGCATCAGGCTTTACCATGGAAGGATCTGCAGTCAGAGTAGTTTCTAAAGAGATTGTGTCCAAGTGTCCTGTTGTAGCAGCTTCCACTACATCCGGATGCTTCACAGTGAATGGTTCTTCTACCACTGCTCTGTCTTCACTTTGCTGTTCAACTACTTCAGGGATTATGTTCTGGCCTACACTAGACTCCTCAGCTTGCTCCATACTGACAGTCCCTGCAGATGTATGGAGACTATCTTCCACAGACAGATCTGTGTATGGTGGTGAGACAGGGGCCTCTCCAGTTGGCATGACAAAAGAAGAATCATACATGCCCAGTGTTTCTGTCTGTGTAGATGGTTCCAAGAACGATGGCTCTTCTGTCTGTAACAGAGGTACTTGCAGAGTTGTAGTCTCTGGAAAGACAAATATTTCAGACTCATCAAGGAAATCTTTTATATTGGCTATCCCTTCATTCTCATCTTTGGAAAGATCATAATCTAATTTATTCCCAGAGTTAAGAATATAGTCTAAAATCATGCCTTCAGGAATATCCTCAGTTTTGATTAACAAAGACTCATTGTCATCTTCAAGCCAGCTATCAGGACCAGGGTAGAAAACTGGTTCCAGGGTTGCTTCTTCCCAAGGCCAGTTACTTGATTCCATTTCTTTTCCTGAACCATCAAAAGCTGAACCAGACCCATCATCATATGTAACTCTATCTCCAAGAAATATATCACTTTCTTCTTCCATAGGGGGCACTTCTAAGGGAAAAGGGATTTCTTCCACAGAGTCTGCACTGTCACTGCCCTCAGGACTACCTTGGGTTACTTCTTCCTTCTCTTTAATATCAGTATCTACAACTGATGAAGAGGCCACTGTTGGTGCAGAAAGCAGAGGAACTGCATAGTCATCGGTAGATGGAGATTCTTCAGGCACAAGGTGAGAAGGACTTAAAGGCAAAAGTTCTTCAGATAGTCCAGTATCTTCAAACATTTAAAATAAAAACAAATTGACAATTAGATGTTGTTTATGATAAAAAGTGTCAAATTTAATTGATTTTATTATCTGTAGGTCTGTGTTCCACATTTTTCATAATGTATCCAGGCATTCGTATGCCAAAGTCATAAGGACCCCTGCTAACCTCTCCCACTTTCCATTCAGATATTCTATGGGCCAAGTCAACACATACAAAATTACTTCTATACTATTTAACAAGTGCCATGTAGGTATCATTTCCATTAGCTTTTACAAGCATTTTACCTTGGTATATAGTTCTTGGATACACACACACACAAAAGGTTAAAACTGGCAAATTTTACATCTTTCTGAAAACTCATTTCAGTGAGCTACAATTTGGTGAGTATCAGGAAACATTGGTATCCAAATTTAAGCTTCAGTCAATGGCATTAACTTACCATCTAAAGAACTGGGGGCTGAAAGCCATTCCAGAGAGTCCATAGAATCATGCTCCAACACTGGTACAGTGACTAAATGAGAAGTCTCTAAATTCTGCCCATCAGGCAAAGAAGTGACATCAACCTCGGAGGAAAGTGGAGCTTCAGGTGCCAACCCAGCCTCATAGTCACTGCTCTCTGGTCTTGGCTGGATTTCATTGTCACTGAGCTGCTCACTGTCTGAGGTGGAGTCTGGTTCAGTGTAGTCAAAGGGCAGGGCATTGCTGACAGTTGACTCATCTGCAGAAGGACGTTCAGCTAAAAAGGTGCTGTCCTGGAACACAAAGCCACTATTACTATTTATAGAGGAAACACTGGTTGTCTGCATTGGGCTGAACTCACAGAAGGGGTTAACAACAAGCCGTGGCCAATCTCAGACTACTGCCTCTGAGCAAGCAACACATAGCAACAGGAAGAGTGGCAAATACAGACCCTTGCTAATCTTGTGCAACATGCATGTAAAATGCACTTCTTTCTGACAAATGTCATGTCTAGTCATGTCCATCAAAAAGGGAAAGGAGCCATTCAGATTGTTTGGAGTGCAGCACCCCTTAGGGTATTAAGAGATTTACCATCTATATCCAACCCCATCTCCTCTCCTATGCTGAAAAAATGGATCTGTCCACCTCCAACTAAATCAAAGATAAATGTTTTCTGCCTTCCTAAAACATGATGATGTTCTATCAGCTATTATTCATCAGCCACACAACCAATACAGTCATTCTAAAATTTCAGTTACTATGATACATGAAACAGTGTAGAAAGTGAACTTTGAGGGATGCATGCTCAGTCATCATTTATTGATATCTTTTATTTTGTGAGTATGAGAAACCAGGAGAATAACAAAAACCAGAACATAATGAAGAGCATTTAGAACCTGGAATAATTTAGTCTCAAAGCCAAGATACCTGTGCAGAAAAAAAAAAAATCTATCAGATGAACAATATTATGCCTGAAGAATGAATTTGTGAATTATGTGAAATGTGAAAAAATAATTTGTTGTTACATCTCCAATTTCCACACCGTTTACTTACTATTCCACATCCCAATCATTAGTTGGTTTACAGTTAAAGCAGTTAGCATATTTAATCTTTGAATATTAATCTCCTACCATGGTGACTGATGAAGTAATTATATTGGGAAAAAAAATGGTGACAAGTATACAGTGAACACAGGTTTCTGTAATACGCATTACAGTGGTTCAAAACCACTGTAATAACTTCTGTAGCCCATTCCTGTCAAATCTCATTCTATTGCTTGACCAGCAGGAATAACAGGGAGAATCCAAACACTTTTCAATTTGAAATTTTACTCCCAGTTGAAATGTGGGTGAATTAAATTTTCAGCTTAATTCAAACTGCATTTGAATGCTTTGGAAACAGGCCAGTTAAGGTATTTTTTTCCCTAAATTACTTGTTTGCATGTATTGATCACATTTAAAAATGCCAGTTGTTATGCCACCACAGACTTGTAACTTTTAAAATTTATATGGTAACAATCAGTTGAAAAGTATATAGACCATAGAGATATGTGCTCCAGCATTTTATTTTTGGCAAGACTAACCACTATAAACAAAGCTGTAAAAAGGGTTCCTGTACAAATTTAGAAATAAATTACACATATAAATTCCATAAAGAATGAATGAGGACTACCAGCAATCACTCCTCAATAAATTTATGTCATGTAAGCATTTAGTTGCCAGGGATTGCACTTCGTTTATTGGAATGTGGATAAATGCTCCTATGGCAACTAGCATTATTCAAAGATTCTTGTTACAGGGCAAGATATTATACTAACAAGTTTGATATCATATTGGCTAGTTTTGCTTTTCACCAATGTAAATAAATATGATAGATGGCTGTAAACACAGAACTCCTCTCCCTGATTTTTCATTTTCTGCTGCCAGAAGGGCATTGTATTCCTCAAGCTAGAACATTCTATCTGTTACAACATAAACAATTAAAAAACCACAGATTTCAAAAACTAGACCTGATTTTTGCTTTACTTTTAAAGAGAGCTGCAAAACTCAAAAAAATTAATCTACAAGCAATTAGATGGTGAAAGCATGATAGTCCCATGTTATGTCGTGATATTGGTATGCTAATACAAATCCAGCTTATTCTCAAATCACCTAGGGAAAACCATAGCAAAATTCTTTTCCATAGGTAACAGTTCTACTTTAGAGCTTCTACTTGAACCACAAAAGGTTCAACATCTGTGGAAATAATTGATCAAATGTGTACTGTTTAAGCACTTTTAGAATTTTCTTATATTTATCTGAAGATACTTTGCAAGTTACCTGTGTATTGCAGATTGTACACAGCTGGTTTGGAGACATACTTGATACCCTTCACATATTCAGAGTTTTTGACTAAAGGCATAGAAGCCTTCATTCATAGTCCATGATTAGAAAAATATAGCTTCCACATTTTTTGTCATAGTAATATTCCCAGAAACTGGTTTAAAAATTAATATTGCAAAATACTCTAAAATATCTTCCTGCCTGCAATTCTGTCAAAGTAAAGAATGGCATAAAGAATTCTTTGTCTTACTAAAATAAACATCTACAATATTTTGGACTAGTTAGATGTCTCTGGTAAGATGTTGCCAGTAAAGAGAAAGCCCTTTTCTGAAAGTTAACTTAAAATTATGTTTATCTACACCATATTTAATCCATTGTGGTAATTCCACATGAATTTGTGATTTAGACATTAATGATTAGTTTTTAAAACTCAGCAAAAACTGTCATGAAATTAAGGACATTTTTCCTACGTCCATTCTAACAATATTTGCATTCCGTGAAAACAAATTTTGCTTACATAAAAATTTCAGAAGTTGGCTAAAATTAAATGTGTCTGTGTTCATAATATTATCTCATGATGGACTGAGGGAGACCCTACCATCCAGCACAAATGGACCTGGATTTTAGGGCATGATCTGAGCTAATTTCTTGTTGAAAGCACATCTGTGTTACAGAACAGAGTGGAGAGCAGAAAACAACTGCCCAGACAATGATTCAGCACTCAGAAGATATCTCTGTTGGCTGAATTGACTGACTTGATCTGAGCATTGCTGGCACCTAACTCAGTGTCTTTGCTTAAAATTCCTTTGTACAGACATGGTCAGGGACACCAAGTCTCTTGTTCAATATGGAAATCTAGTCTGTGTCTTGGATTATTCCAGAGGCAGTCAGAGGACACAATTACAATTTCAAGAGACAAAAAAAGAAACCAGTGCCAGCTATTTTCCTCTGCTGGTATTAGGAGGATAGATATAATTTAAAACAAAATTGAGACATTTTTTTGAAAGAAATACAGTAATGAAAGGAGCTTAAGGAACTTCATGTTTTATCTCTTCTAGCAGCCAGCTCTAGTATTTATATCTATTTGCTCTTTCCAAAGAAAGGTAGTTTCATGGAAGGAAAAATCACATCTTTAGAGATGTTTACAATCAAAATAAGATGATCACAGAAAACTGTTGGGCAGCAGACACCAGAATTATCACACGAGAGATTTCACCAGTTTTTACTCCAATATAAAGGTGTGCCTTCATATTACTTACTCTGCATGCACAACAGGATAGACAAGCTCTGGGTGTTGGCTGCAATTCCACCCTTAGTTCACATTTGAACTAAATTGTTCAAATGTGTTCAAAGGCCAGTGCTCAGAACCATACTCACATCAAACTCTGGGCGTTCCAGCACAACTGGATGCTCAGGAATCCAGGATGGGTCTTCTGATGTGGGGTGCAGTATTTCCTTCACTGTGAAAATACAAACACTTGGGATCTAAAGGCTGCATTAATAGTGTGAGGAAGTTGTGTTGGAAGACTGATTGAAAAACCCTCTCTGATTTCAGATTTGTAAGTAAAATCTTCTCAAAAAGTTTGCCAGAGCAAATTTGTTTCTGGAAATGCCTCCAAATCACTTACAGGAAGTGGAGGGGCAAGATGAGAACAAAGGGGTGACAGCATTCTTTTGTCACCTCTAGCAGGATCATTGAATACTCAACAATAACCTGGTATTGCCTTTGTGCTGCCTAAGGCCAACACAGAACTACTAAACTGAAGATCACCCTGATGCAACACGCACCATGTGAACCACATGTCCCCCTTTTATTCCTATTAGTTTTTGAAAGTATTACTGGAACTGCATACCACAAACTTCAGTTTCAAAATAAAAATTAAAATAAAATGGGGGGCTAGGCTAATGGATCAATAGGATGCTACTGCTAATGACTTGGCCTGGTTAAGATCAGAGTAAAACAGGCTATAACATAGTTGGTTTTGCTCTGTTTAATTTTTCAGAGGACAGCTGAATAATTCGCTCATCTGAGATTTATTTAATAAGAAGTCAGATGTGTGGCACACCAATGCATCATAATTAATACCCACCATTAGTAAGCTGAAGAGAGTTGGGGTCTAAAGAGATAGAAGCATTTTCAAGCAGAGCATTTTTCTGGAGGATCTCAGCAATATAATCTCGGAAGTCACTGATGGTGTACACAACTGTTGGATTATCCTCTATGCCCATGAAGGAGTTGTCCTCCACCTTGTTTGATTGAAGGTTAATCAGGTCCCAGGTGGCATTGCTGATGGCTTTTCCATCAAATGTGACAGCATAGTGAACTTCCACCCCACTTCAGTTGTACAAAGAGAAAGAACACACATGAGAAATGCCAGGTTTTCATGAGCAAGCAAACACTATATTTTTTCACAAGGGCCCACATCAATACCCTTTTTACTATAAAAATACACGGCTTTAAAGAATGAATAAAAACTACTTGATTCTTTTCACCAAGTTCTCAAGGGAAATACTGCCCCAAAATGACATCTGCTCTGGTCCCAGTCCTGTGTTTCTACCAGGGAATGGCAGACAGACCACAAGCAGACCAAACCACTGGCTTTCTGAAAGCATTATTAGTGGGTCCAACAGCATGCAGTGGTGAGAGTGGTGATTTTAAGGTCATGTCAATAATATGAACAGCTCTGAGTTATGGAAATAGTCAGGAAAAACGGGTTGTATATAGTAGCAATCTGTAGTATGTGAGCCCTAATCTCTGTCACTGTACAGCGTTACCCTGCTTGAAAGAATGTTTTAAATAGCAACAAAATAGTATTTAATTCATCTTATAATTGGGAAAGTTTATCCAGACTAATTTGATCATTTATTCAATAACTCAGTTTTGTATCTGTGTACAGTTTAGGGTTTTTTATATTAACTCTCCTCAATTTTCTTAATTTTCTTTTCCTGAATACATCTGGATGTCCTTTTCCACATGACAGCTTAGGCTGCAATCAGATTTACTATATACTGGGCATAAGCACAAGGCAACTTTAGAAGATATAACACATTTTGGCTGTAGACAGAACACAACAAGAAAATTAAATAACCTACGAAGCATTAGAAAAATGTGCTCTGAATAGAGGTTTTCCTGATTCCACAGAGCTGGATTGAATTTCTAGAACAATGACTGTTCAGAGAAGTCCTTAAAGCCCCAGTGCCAGATGCAACAAACACACTGACTAAACCCAGGAGCTTGGGGTTTTGCTGCTGGCTCTGCCATTGACATGAGCCCACCACGGGCACTGACTGTCAGCAGAGGAAATTAAAAAGGACAGCAGTAGTGAAAAGGCTCAGCAAAGATGGAAGAGAATATGCTCCTCAAACATAACATTTATGTTTAATACAACTGTGCTGTCATTCATAAATCCTAACAAATAACTACAACAGCATCTTCTTTCTGGAAAGGGCTAAACATCTGGTGCCTGGAATGTGGCCCTTGTGAACAGTTGCATATAGTTTTTGAAGAGATTTGTGTTTCTAACCCTTCTTGAAAAGTTAGAATGCTCATTCTCTTTAAACTTGTTCATGGAAACTGGCTATGCTGGGATACACACAGAACAAATTAATGCATTTAGTAAATTAAGGGTGCAGCTCTTTTTCTGTCTTGTGACATTCTTAACATACTAAAGAAGGAAAATTCTGGATCCTTAACTTGCATATGTCTGATGAAAAACAATTCCAGACTAATCCCATGTTCTGCTAAAGAACATTTACTAAAGTTCTACTAAGATCTGCAGCACCTCTAGCCTTGAAGATAAGCCAACAGACTTTGCTGGAGAACTGTGGGTTTCTTATCTACTTCAATTAGTAATAATAATAATCCCATATCTATTCAAGACTTTGCTGCAAAGTATGATGACTTTTAGTCATTGTTAAGCAATTTTGTTCTCTTTTGTGCGTAAGAGTCTCTTTTGTAGTTACCCCAGTAGGTGACTTGTGTTTAGGATGATTTTTCCTGAGTTTTTTAATTATTGGGACTTAAATAAGCAAATTAGGTTTACCCTTAATCAAAATAGATCAGTTACTTGCAGTTGCTGGTAGAACTCTCTCACAATATTTATGTTAGATAACTATCTTGCTCTGAACACAAAACTATAAAACCCAAAAAACATTACCCTCCAGCTAAAGATTTTATTTCCATCTGTATTATCACAATATCTATAAAAAAGTTGTCTTTACCTTTCTTCCTCGGAAGGGCTGATTATAAAAACAAAACAGAACAGTAAAACCTGTTAAATCAATGTCATTATTTCCTTTAAGTCTTAAAACTTTAACAAGTTTGCTTTGGTATTCTACAGGGTATACCCATTTGAAAATGCATGCAGGAAAATCTTTTTAAGTCCCACAGTTATTCAGCTACATTACAAACTGTTCTGCTTTTACTGAACTGAGATATTTCCTATTGATCCCAAGGAACCAGCAGAGCAGAGCCACCTCAGGTTATTGTAAATAATGCAGTTAAATTGCTGCCATAGCAAGAAGATCAAGGCTCACTTATTCTACCTAAAGGTTTAATTTACAACCAATGGGTTTTTGTCATGCACGGCAGAGAACAGACTTTGCCAGAAATACCAGCCTTTCATTTGTCTTCTCAAATGAACCAAGAGCTTGCAAGCCTGTTGGACTGCAAATACCAAGATGGAAGGTTTTGCTACCTTCCAGATTGAAAACTGGATGTAATCTAGAGTTCCAACCACAAGACCTTTCTCCCTACAGCTGCTTTTTTTCCTGCATGTATGCTAGTTAAAATACCACAAGCAATAAATTCTAAGAAATACAGCTTACAGCCTCAAAGAAAACACAATTTAGATTAACTCATGCACACACTCATTAGATTCTAAAATTTCTACCCAGTCCATTCAAGAAAAATCACAGTTTGTGAGCCCTGTACTCAAAAAGTCAGACATTTTACATTTGATGCATTAACTTAACAAATTAACTTTAAATGTCACTCTGAAGCACAAAAGGATTTGAGGGAATCAGGTCTTTAAAAATATATTTTGTAGGAACACAGAGAGTTAAAACATTCCACATAATTTACCAAACTGTGCCCCACCTTTTTTGATCCAAAGGAGAGAGACGTTTACATATCCTAAACACTAACCTTTAGAGATATCCCAAATTAACATTAAGAATTTGAAAAAGAAATTTAAATATACCATATTTTTCCAAAAAGATTTCTGTGTCCTCCCTTGTTTAATGCTTGGACATATTGGAAGTAGCAGATACAAATATATAGCATTTTTATATTTTAATTTTAGGATAGAATCTTGAACAAGAATGCCTTGTCTTAAAATCACAGCAAACATTTCATGTGAGATTCTCTGAAGAATGCCACAAGGAAAAAGAAAAAAAAAAGAGTTCTGTATTTCTATTTCAGTTGTAGATATAGAGGTACCAAATATGAGAGCACTTGGTTAATCCATCCTAGGAGGTCCCACACACACCTGACATCCTGCCAAGCATCATGTCACCTCATTGCATCATCATACATGATCATGTTCAATCACCATATATGCATCAGTATCTTTTTACCTGTAATCCAGGACATGGATGTTTTTGTATCCAGGCAGTCTTTCAAATACGCTTTTAATCTATTTTGATGGAAAAACAAAAAAATTAACACAGATTCCATTCATTTCTGCTCATGTGGTGAAAAAAATCAGGAAGTGTTTCTAGCATTTTCCAAAAATGCATCTGAGCTGTTATATCTAATAGGTGAAAAACAGTTAAATATTTTTTTATTTATGGAAGAGTAGTTTTGGTGACTGTTTCACTATTAGGAAAAGGGAACATAAATAGTATGAAGAACAACATCCAGCGCTCCCTAAGAAATGTATGGAAACATTCCAAGGGGAGAAATGGAAAGAGACTGCCAAGATAATCAACTGTGCTACAGGAGACAAAACCAAGATAGAGAATACTGAAAGATCATGCCAGTTTAGAAAGTTTTTTAGCTTCCAAAGATCCTTGCCAATTGAGGATTATTTTTCACTCTGTAAATTTTTATTCTCTCCCCCATCTCCTTATTTTTAAACTGTCTGGTGAGACTTAAACAATCAAAGTGCTGCTTTTTTTTCCCAACAGCTTCTATATTCAAGCTCAGAGAAAACCAGGCAAGGGATCAAAGGAGTGGAACATCCATGTGCCAGGTGGACTCTGTCCCATCCCACATTTTTTACACACACACACCATGGCATTGCTACTTGGACTCACAGCTAGGAAAACTAAGATGTCTAGCTGACACTAGCCACTTGTGACAGTCATGGTGATGCTTCTTGGCTGCAGTGAAGAGCACATCTCTTTCCCATCTGGCCCAAGATATGGCATGGGGTTAGCCCCAGCAAAAAGGAATCAGAGAACCAACCCCAACTGGATGGGGCTAAGAAGGAGGCAAAGCTAGAGGAAAGATAAGCCTTATGATAAACCATATGAAAACTTAGATGCTTCTCCAAAGAGAAAAGAAAGACACAAATAACCTGCCCCCAAAATATGATGGATGGACCATTATGGATTAAAAGACCCCCAAATATTGGAAACAACATACAAAAATCAGAAGCCCTGACACAGATGTTTTTTGCTGCTATTTTTTTGCAGAGCCAGCAAAAGGAAAAAGGAAGCTTGGGAAGGGAATCACCTGAGAAATGAATCGTTCAGACAGCAGCTGATACTCAGCAGCAGATGGGTCCTTCAGGTCCTCACTGTACTGTTCACCAACAATCAAAATGTTGAACTCAATCATCTGCTCTGTTACAGGTCTGACTGGCTTTTCATCCTGCTGCTTTATCTCGTTATTGATCTGGAAAGGAAGGAAGAAGGGAGAGAAGAGACACTTAATGAGAGGTGAATGGTGCAGCCCAAAGCACAGCGTGTTCACTACAGGAGCCATCAGCACACCTGTTTGCCTTGCACTGCAATGGAGTGCTCCTGAAGCCTCAGGAACAGAGGCAGCAACTAATGAGGTAGTCTACTAAGCAGGAACATTTCCTTAGAATTCTCATATTGAAGACAATTCTGTTTTCCATTTGGATCTCAGGTAGAAAGTGAAGTACAGATGTGTGGGATGTTCATGAAGCAATTTAAAGTGCAACCATGGCTACTTGAGCCCAGTCAGCCTAGGCTGATTTACCCAAAAGTTACTCATTTATCACAAGGCTCCTACTAACTATTCCAGCTGGAAGATAAGCTGTCTTTGCCAAAGTCTACAGTTGGAATAATGCCCTATGTTGTTCAGCCTCAGGAGGTGAGGGATCCCCCCAGATATACAATGGGCACTGGGAATGGGAGCTCTGCTGAGCTAAAGCAGTGGGCCTCCACTGCTGTGTCTACAGCTGCCCAAAAAGCCCCAGAGCAGTGGCTGTGCAGTGCATCAGGGATGCATGGAGCTGTCATAATTGCCACAGGCAGCAGTGAATGCCAAGTTTTAATCTAATCTGAATAACTGAGCATGCTCTCTGCTTACTTCCCTGGTATTTTCGAAACAGCAAATTCCTTGTGGTAAAGTGAAAGACATCAGAAACATTTAAGCAAACCCCAAACAAACAGAGATTTGTCTGGGAGGGAAGAGAGCTGGCTTGATAACTTTAGCCAAATGTCTTTTGCTAGAGGTTTTGCATTTGACTATTTATATAGATATTGGCTGCCTTTTTCCAGTTAAAAAGGAATAAAAGAGAGCCAGCAAACCAGATCTTTTCAATGAAACTGAAGCCTAAGTTATGCCTCATACAGGAAATAGAAAAAACTTTCTCCAGACAGTTTATCTGCCATCAGTGAGCAACTTCTATATAGTTTAGGAACCCTCTAACAATTTTTACTTAAATTCTCTTTCTGGCCCCTCACATCCCTTTTTCACTGATTAACTCTGTCCAAAGACGGTAAGGACTGGTACATTACTTAAAATTAGCTAGCATTTGAAAGATCCACATTTATCAGGCAGAAGTATAATGCTATAATTTGGCTGTTTGCAACACCATGTAGTTTAAATCATTTATCAGCCCCCCAAAACCTGGAACAGTCAACATACAAAGTGCAGAAATGAGCTTTGCTCACTCTTGGCCTTGTAATCAGCAATGCCTTTTGTCTGCTAAGTGGGATGTAGCTGCATGGAGTGGGATGTAGCTGCATGGAGTGAAAACACTGAAATAGCAGCAATCTAATTCTGGCTCCTTTCCAATTTAATGAGTGGTCCTATTCTCTGCTCCAATAGGAATATTCCATGCAGTTCTGTTTCAAAAGAGGAACAATGCTGTTCTTGTCACCAAACCACAAGTGTTCTTGGTGTATAAAATAAAGCTAGACCCTGCTGTTGAGTCAGAAGCTGTCTGTTTCATATTCTGTATTTATTCTAACATCAGAGCTCCAGTCAGCTCTGAAAGCTCCAGAAAAAATACAGATTGGCTCAGTTTTATTTTAGGTTATTGAACAATATGGCCCAGTTAATCCCAGTACAATAAATCAGCTACTTATATGCAGCATGTGAAACTTGATCAGCTTCTCCATGATCCATTGAGATTTTCATTTTTATAAGAAAACAAAAGCCAGCTGATTGATACCACTGGTTTGCAAAATTTTCTTCAGTCATGTTAGCCAATGAATACTGCAGTTGGATTCTAGAGTGAGGAATTGAAATTTACTCTGGAGGACCTGTTTCCTAGAAGCAAATATTGCCTTGGGACCTATGTGGTGGTCAGCTCACTTCTACAGAGATGTTTTAAATCTGGGGTCTAGACTTCCCTGTGTTGTGAGCTCTGGTTAAATATCATAGAAAGAGTGACTTGTAAAAGGATATAGAAAAGTTTGCCTACATCAACAGAGGAAAGAGAGCAGAGAATCAGAGTCTTCAAGGCTGTCCAGGCCACCTCTCTACTGTCCTACACAACTGTACCCCACATACCCTTGAAACACTACTATGGCAACCTGGGGAATATTGTGCTTCCATAGGAGTAATAGTGTTCCACATTCTTCTTGGAGCTTTCAGATCAACTAGGAATTCCCTCTTTAGTCCTATGACACCAGTAAAATCCTCACCTGATAGCACAACTGTTATCTCCTACTGCTGGGGAAGAGGCATTTAAAAGCCTCTCCAAATGGAAGAGTATTTGCCCAGGAAAATATCTTAAAACTTGAGAAATTCATAACCTGATTTTATTGATGCCATGATGATTTTTTGCCTTTTTGTATACCTCTCATGTACTCCCAGTACCCTTAGCATGCATGCTTGCAATTCCTTAAGTCTAATATCATAGCATAGTCCTGGTATTCTGTGAGGCCAGAAAACCAAACAACCTAAAGGCCTTGCAGGTGGAGGCCAGAAAGCCTTATGCTATCTTGGGAAACCAAGGTTCCCACCAGAACACATCCTGTATATTAGGATTAGGCTCATCAAAAGAGGAATACTTTGGGATAGGGGGATGTCACACTATTCATTCAAGCCTCTCATTGGAACATCTTTGTTAGATATACTAATTTGCAAAGTCTATAAAATTGTACACATGATCTGCTGTGAGTGTGCATTTCAGTGTATTCCACCTTGGAGAATTGTTGCACCATAAGAATCCTTATTAAATACTGAAGTAAAAATTCTTTATCCCCTAACCGTGTCTGGCTCTTAATTTGAGACTAAGAAAGAGGCATCATTATGAAATCCTAGTTTGTGTTAACACAATATATTCATAACATCTTTAATTGCTGTTAAAATGTAAATGACCATAAACAATATCATGTAGGGAAGGCAACAGAATTCTGAACCAAATGAAAAAAACATACTCACAGTGGTGTCTACATTGTCATGCTCATGGATGGTATCATCTGCAGGACTCTCAATGGAGACCTCATGAGGGGGAGGAACATTGGCAGCTGCATCTGAGTTTGAAAAAGAACAGCATTATTTTCTGGGGGGTTGTTTTGGGTTTTTTATATACCTACAGAGCCAGTTCAGCAAGCATAAACCAATAGTCAAATTTGATTCCTATTCCCATCATCATAACAGCAACAGCGCAGGAGACCCATGAAGAGGCCAAGGAAAAGTATCAAATACACTAATCAGCATAAGATGCTAACTTTCTGCCTAAACAGATGTCTTTTTGGAAACATGAACTTAAGTGCAGTAAAAATGGCACAGAACTAATTTCTTGAGTAGGATTTGCATGATTCATGAATGTCAGCACATAACACGATCTCCAGTTTGCAAATGGCATTATAGAGGTGTAATAATTCAGAGCCCTTTCTGAAATCCAAACACATGAATTTCTCAACTCTCTAAAGTTCAGAAATTCTAATTCAGAATCAGCCTTAACAGCAGTTAGATAAAAACTGACCTCTCAGTGTGGTAGCATCAGCATCTGAAGGTGGAGTAGGAGTCCCACTAGATAAAAAAGAAATCAGAAATTGAAGCTGAATGTGAAGCAAGATAAATGTAGTATGTTTTGATGTTTCTGTAATTCAGATACTACATCAAGAAGCACATGTGCAGAAGAAATTTTCCATGGTGCTATTTCGCTCATAACTTCATAAAAACTTGGCTTTGCAGTATTTATATTTTACAACTTAGATATTGGGTCACTTCCATCATACAACACATCATGGGCACCTCTGGGTTGCAAACCCTCTTATATCCCAAATGACCTGGAGTCCCATACAAAAATACATTTTACCTCCTAGCAGTCCTGTAAAGAAAGCAAGCGTAAAGAGATAAAACACAAAGATAACTGGTAATATCCTATAAACTGCTCAGTTTTTAGAATACTCCCCAGTGCACTAAAACACCATAACTGCACTGAAATCACTGCAAGAAGATGGGTTCTTTTCAACATTAATTTCATTCTGCTAATTTGGAAATCTTCAAGATGCATTAGTTTCCAAACCCAGTTACGGGATTCACACCCACTTATAAAACAACTCTGGCCCGAATGTGAAAAACATTTCAGAAGAACAATCACATGAAGACTGTCAACCTGAAGAAAAACTAACAGCTTTGACTCTTACAGTAAACCCAAGCTGCCTGGAGCCAATTCTGTAAGCCTGGAGCCAATTCTGTAAGCCTGGAGCAACTGTCAAGTTACCAAGAGTGGGAAAGATGCTCTGACTGAAACAAGTCTTTTGACTTGTTGAAAGGAAATGAAAGGAAAATTCTTTTTTGAGTTTGTCTTATTGTTAATATACATAGCACAAGCTGTAAGACTGGAAGTTTACGTGCTGGAGAGAAACTGAACATGAAAATCACTGAAGTTCATTGTATTGAGATATTTCTCTCACTTCTAAAGAATCTCCTTTTTAAATTGGTGATCATACCTGTGGCATGAAACATGCATTGCAGCAAGTCTTCACTCTAATATATGCAATGTCAACCATGGTTCCTGGCCTTGCCAGGTTTGTTTTATGATTCACATACTCTACAACTGGTCTTGCAGTCTATCCTCAAGCAAAACTCCACTCAAAGTTGATATCTTGCCTCCTTCAGGCTGTATAGTCAGTCTTTGTACTACTCCAAAAAAGGCTTCCAGCACCAGCCAGACAATTTGATTCACAGTTACATTCTACAGATACCAGAGCACCAGCAGATCAGAGACCTTAGCTTCACTGAGTTCATGTCTGAAACACTTTCTCTCTCTCCCCCTCACAGACACATAAGACTTATGTGCTAATAAACAGACCTGAAGGCAAACCTGATGAACTTTCTATTTAAGTCAAGAGTCTTTTCACCCATCCTTTCCCAGAAGGCACAGTCTAATCCTCCATGTAATGATTAACTATACCAAAACATTCAGGGAATGTTAAACTGACAGGGTGAGCTATCCACAACAACTCTAAAATATTAACAAAAAAACCCCAAAATATCCACATGAACAAGTCAGAAAATACTTATTCAAGAGTTTGAACAGTACCTTCATGTATTTTCTTGCACAAATAAAATCAATGAGCCCCATGCAAGCTTTGAAGTGTAGTTGTGCCTGCTTCCATCTCATGAGCACTGGTACCTGTTTTCAGCCAGCACAGAGCAAGACTACTTTTGAGTTTGCCAATTCTTCGAATAATTTCCAAGACTGGAGAATTTTACTAAAAAGCCTAATTTAGACAAGACTGCCTTCCTTAAGAATGCTGGCTATGTTTTAGAGGGATTTAGTTTCCTTATTCGTTTGTCATCTTGGAACTGCAATAAAAACTGCTGCTTAATGATTAATGTGATGAAACGTTTTCAGTCAAGTTCACCTAACTTCAAGATGCCTCTTTTTCCAGTTTCAATAAGAAGTATACTACATCTACACCAGAGTGTCACCAAATTACAGCATCAGAGCATTTTAGTGCATCATGTTTAAAGTTAAGAAGCAAAAATTACTCTACTTTTCAGGAGAGGTGACTCAGACTGGGACTTTATTTCTTAAAACTTTTCAGTGTAACTAGGGCCAGAATACAAACTCAACAAAAGCAAAGTGATGAACAATAAAAACACTGCTATAGGATTTTTAATGTTGTGGTCAGTTCAAACCCATTTATAGCCATTAGCTGCGTCTTGTATCCACCTCCTTTTCTAAAGAAGAGGACAACAAGAAACATGATTTGCTGTGGTAAGCCCTGATCCCAACCTGAGACTCATGGGACTTGATCCAGGTTGGTACCCAGTATTCCTTGAGGGATCTCCAGGCACTCCTGACCTCCAGCTCCTGCCCCACAAGGCACAGGTCACCCATACATCCCACATCATCCCTGCCAGCCTTCTACACTCATATGCTGCAACTCAGGGCAACTCAAAAGGACCAGAATAACTATCTGACCAACTGAGCACCCAATTCTGGGGTGGGTTAGCCTTGGCCTAGGGCAAAACAACCACCCAGCCACTCTCTCACTCCCTCCATCTCAATAAGACAGGAGAGGAAATACAATTAAAAGCTTCTGGGTTGAAATAAAGTCAGGAAAATCATTCACCAATTATCTCCATGGGAAAATCAGATTCAGTTTAGGGAAGACTAATTTATTGCATATTTAGGCACATTTGGGTAGTGAGAAGCAGACAAACATTAAAACACCACTTCTTCAGCCTTTCTCTGGCTCAGCTTCACTCCTGACTCCTGTACCCAGTGCACCTTCTGCAGGGGCAGCAGCACCTCCAGGAAAGGTCTGCTTGCTCCAGCCTGAGTCCCCCCTCAGCTGCAGGGAATACATGATTTGCCATGGTGAGGTGCCTTTGGCCTTGGCATTCCCCATGCCACCGTTTCTCGTTCTTTTTGTTCCCTCTTCCTCTCCCTGTGCCATGTTTTTGCCCTTTCTCACACAGGCTTTCCCTGAGCTGCCACTGCCACAAGTGTAGGGCTCAACCCTGCCCATCAAACCCTGCCCAACAACCTCGGGGCAGCCCCGGACACCCTCAGGCAGGGAGCCCCCTGAGCTAAGTTGCTTGAGTTTTTAAAGAAAAATCCTCAAAGTAGACAAGAAACCCCCCAAAAAGTTATGTGGTATGAATCACACTTTTAAAAGGGGAGCAGTTCACAAATGGAAAGGCCTATTATCTTTCTCAAGTTCTACTCCTAGATCGGATTACTGGCTATAGACACATCAAAGGGAAGTTCTCCAAGTTTCAGGAGTCCAAGAGGACTTTCTCTGTCACTGACCCCAACAAATGGCAGCTGTCCAACAGGGCACTTTTTTCACAAGTGTCACCTTGGTCATTGGCTTAGCTGCGTGGTGACAAGCACAGACCAAGCAAGGCCTTGGGCTGGCCATGACTGTGCTGAAAGGTGAGGTGAGAGTAAGCCAGTTTAAAGGTGAGAGTTAAGCTTATGTAGCAAAACCCAGCTCCTTAATCAACAACAGACCACACTCTCTGTCAAGGCCAGGTAATAAATAAATTCTTACTGGTGCTGGGGGTCTTTTAAATACAAGCCCTCAGAAGCTAATAAATTTTCTGACAGAATTCCACTGCACAGCCAGCTGAAAATTAAAAACCAACCCCTACTAAAACCCTAATAAGTCCAACAAACCAGTCAAGCACCAAAATTGGTCAAATGATCAGCTACTACTTTTTTCAAGAGGATGAAACTATAGTTTTAAGGATACTATGCTGTAATCAAGCATATTTATGCACATTAGTTTTTCATTACCAGAATGATGAGGTTTGCTTTCTTCTTGTCTTCTACTTCCCCTTAACATTTTTCAAATGCCTACTTTATCAGTCACCTAAAAAAGCATCAGTACTGGGCATCTCTAAGGAAGTCACTCAAAATGCACATGGCAATACATATACTGAATTGTTTGAACACATCACTTTTCAAGTGATTCAAATTCAAATAAACACAGATTCAAATTCCCACTCACTTGCACCACTTAAAACACACAGGATTTGTTATTATTTTGCCCCAGGATTAATCCAGGGACCACATTTGATTTTTAATTCTACCTATGCAAGCAAGCCACTCCAGTGGAGGGACTGTATTCCAACAAGAGTTTATTGTGAATTTGAGACACAGACATATGAAATGTAATTTCCATTGTCCTACCTGCATGAGTGATTCCCTGGATCATCTTGGCTGAGCAGTAAGCAAAATATAAAAACATACACATATGTATGGAGAGGCAGGAAGGAATACAGACAAGCAGATGTCTAAGCACCAGAACAAACAACACTGCACTTGTGTTTCCTTGGCAGAAACAAGCATCTTCAGATCACACAACTCTGTTAGACACCAGGATCTAGGCAGGTGCAAGACAAGATCCATAAGGGCCTAGGAAGCTGATCTGAAGCAAACAGTGCTTATGAACAGCCTATATATACTGATACAGCAATCACAGCTCACAAATACAGCCTACATTCCCCTTTTTTCAAGGCCCATGGTATGTACTTCTGTGTGACATCAGTTCTGTAAGACAAGACTTGACAAGTTCCAGTCCACCAAAGCATAAGAGTTCCACTGACTCTTAGGCCTAAACTGACTCTTTATGTGCAGCCATACTGTGTTATTAAGGAGAAACAGCACTCTGAGCCTGTCAAATGGGCCATCAGTGATACCATTTCACAGCTTCCCATGAAGTTCTATTAGTGTATGTGAAGTTCTATTAGCAAAGTTCTATTAGAATGTATTAGTTAGATTTTTCTCTACATTGCTCTTCAAGGTTTAAGACAAACACAGCTCTGTGGATGAAGAAAGTAACTACTTCAGATTGTACTACATGTTCTGGACATTGACCAGTTGATAGATTATTTATACAATTGATGGTCAGTTTGAATGTTCTAAAGTCTAACTGGCTATGCCAAGCATTTCTTTTGCTTGAAATATTACTTTAATTCTCATGTTGCACAAAGGAGAGAAAATTTCATTGTCTGATTTTCTCAGTTTTAAGTATTTCAATCACACAGTCTTGAACTGACTAGCATGCAATTTAAGAAGTATTTTTATGCAATTTCAGAATGCAAGACAAATCCTTGTACTCAAAGTCCCTTCCTTTTAATATTTACATGCATTTATCTTAATTTTTAGTTAGGTAGTTCTTGAATTTTTATCTCTTTTGGTTCTAATTAAAGCAGGAAAAAACTTTCATATTTGCTACCAGACGGTAGGGAGCACAAAAGAAAATATACAACTGAAAAGGAGCAGTGTGAAACTCTTCACTTGTGGTGAAGCTGATAAAAAATATCTCTGAAATGAGGAATATCTCTGCCAAGTCCATATGCAAACAGTACAGAAACTCAGGTACATTTCTATGTCACTGCAGGCAGAACTGCTGAACTGATAAAATGATCCCAGCACAGAAGACAAACTCTTACTATTTCATGTAGCACATTTAGATAAATAGTACAAAAGCCAAACTGATACATCACCAACCATTGCTACCACCACTGATAAAGTATTCATTCTGGATTTGCCAATGTATTTCAAGGTAGAGAACGAGGACAGAACACAGGAGGTCTGGACAAGATTTACTGCAACTAATTTCAGCAATCTAAGAATCAGAAAGTACCATCAGAAAGGATACATGTATTTCTCTATGTATTTCATTTTACATTAAAAAATGCTTCTGAAGAAGTGAAAAAGTAGTGTGTTATATTCCTCCTCTTCAACTATTGATTCCTCTTTATCTTTTCCTTGGTGTGCTGTTGTGCATACAGCACCCAAGTGAGGCTATGACATAAAAGCTCTTGTTTTCCACTGCAACAATTTTGTGCTACTTCTTTGCTTTCAGCTGATGATGTCAAGATCTGGCTTTTGATTCCCCAGCAATTAGACAAAAGGACTGTCCTGTGGTCGAGACACAGACTCCAATATCAAGAGAGTGAACTTCATTATGTGAAGTGCCAATGGCCCACTGAATAAAGCAATCAGTAAAAGCCTTTAGCTGATGTAGGGCTCTGACACTTCCAGCTGGGGGAAAAGCTCTACAATGTCCACTTGCGTTGCTCTGCACACATTTGGATTCTGTCCCATATATTGCTCTTCCTTTTGAGGTTTTTTCCTTGGTGGTGCTTAGTTTAATCCCTCAGTTCCTGAAAAGGCCAGGGTGGCTGAGCATTTAACCTACGTGAATGCAGCTCTAAACCTTACGGGAACAACCTTCCATCCTGCTGTTACGTCACTGTCAGTAAGGCCGGATTGGGAGTCATTCCAGGAAATAAACTACAAGAGCACAAGGAACCTTTCCGTAGGCTACAGTAAAACTATCCCAGCATTTAACTAGATGAAATCAGCTTTTTCCAGCTAGAGAGAGGCACCACATTGACATCTAGGTAGGATTATATGGGTTGTATTAAACTCATATAATAACTCATGTAAAAAAAGTCACAGCTTCAATTCTATAGCTGTTTATAGCTTTCAACAAAATTTTGATTCCATTTAGAGAGATAGTATAGTTAAAATGACAAACAGATATCAAGGGCCTGTCTTCCATTCCAGATCAACCCCAAATAAAGAAATCATTTCCAATAAAAAAATATATTTCAAATTAAAAAATTGTTTCACAGAAAAAAGATATTGGTCGAAGCTTACGGAATAGTTTCTTGTGTGGGGGCTATGCTCTAGAACCTATGACAAAATTTCTCTTGTTCTACTCAGTGGGAAAACAGACAGAGAAACATGCCCAGTGCCAGGCCTCCAAAGTGGAATGACTGCTTCTGCACAGTCAGCAGAGACACTGGATCTCACCACAGGACAAAGCAAAGACTTCAGCTAGACCTTCACTACAAGGCACCATCTGGAGAACCCTGTGCTTCCCTAGAGTGTGGGAATCTCACCTGAACGTCTCATCTAGATACCCGGGATATCCAGATATTGAGAACAGTCCTGCCATCCCTTGAGACCAGACCAGAACCATTGTCCATTCTGAGGCAGCACAGCTGAGTGACAAGTCACTCAGATCCTACCTTCAGATCCTAGCACTGTCCTGTGCTGGGCTAGCCTCTCTCTGCACATGTGGGTCAGCAGGTGAGAACAGCAATGCCCAGGAGAGGGAGAACTGCACTTACTTTTCCTTTCTGCAGGGGGGACTTGACACTGGATTTCCCATCCTGCACCTCAGAGGCTGCTGGTGGTCCTGGGTTGGGTCCTTATGCCAATTTCTTACAAAACATTTTTAGAAGATTTATTCTGATCTTTACTGGGAGGTCTGGTTATTTTTTCAGTTGGCTGTTGGCAGTATTGAGATGGCTCACTTGGGGCAAGACATCTGGCATTAGATGAGACATCTTCTACCCATGACATAAAATCACAGCTTCGTTATATAGGACTCTGGCTTACAAACTTCACATCTTAAACCATGAATGCTCTACGATGTCCAGAATAATCTTAGAGTAACTTTGGATTTTATAATGGAGAAATTATTTCTACTCATTTCTCCTGATGTTTCATTACCCAGGGCAAGTCTACCTGTTTCTGTCACTGCTTTCAGTCCTCTATCACCCTCTTTATGCTATAAAACACTACAACTTCCAAGCACAAGACAAATAACAAACTACAGAGGAAAAGATACAGTAAAAGCAAAATTTAAACTGATAGCAATAACAAAGATCCCAACCTAAAGCTATAAACAATCTGAAGCAATACACATTGAAATAAAAGCGGTGTATTTTGGAGACAGATGGAGCAAAGCCCCACAGTGAACAGAGTTTGGTAAAGTTTGCCAGTTGCCCACTGAAACCCCTTTAATGTTGCCATGAAACACTTCATAAGATGGCTTTTGGACAAGTACAACATTTATCACTCTGATCCACCTTTCAGTCAAAAGTTGGGCTTTTTGCATTGTTCCTTGAGCCCAAGTTCCTTTAGTTCCTTTGCACTGTTAGTCCAGCACAAGCAGACTCCACATGCCTTGCTTCCAATTCCTCTCATGTATCTCTACATTTACTAGATTTCCTGAATGGTCACACAGAGGAATGCAGTAGGTTTTCAAGCTCAAACTTCCCCAGAACAGATGGACACTACCTAGATGACCTGGAGGCTTCAGGATGTGCTCTTGTCAAAAGGAGCACTCTCTGCTCCATGGGACAGAGAGAAACCAACCTTTTAGGAACCACTTTTGACATTATCATCTCACATTATTAATTTTAACATATGCTGCAGTTATGAAATCTCTATGAGGATACCTAATTTGAGAAGTTGGGGAATTTTCTAAGAAGTCTGTTAAATGATTACTCTTCCTGGTTTGTTTTTTTTTTACTCATATGTAGCATAGTATTATGTGGCCCATAAAGCAGAGAACTGAACCTGCCAGTTTTTCAGAGGAGTTCAGCATCAGATTTTTTGGTGGGTTTGAATTACTCTAAAAATAACAGCTTAGATTAAGTTCTGAGTAGCAATGGACCAATAATAATTTGAACTTGTTTTCTGTTCAATAAAAGGCATGAAAATAGCAGGTCAAGTTCAGGTTTGCTTTGGTACAAAGATGCCACAAATCAGTTTTCAGTTTTACTGCATTGCATTGTTAAAAGTGTGAGGAGCCCAAACAACCAATTCCCTTGTACCTGTTTATAGAACACATCTCTTGGAAGTTTTTCAAAATAGCACTTCAAAATATTCCATTTTCTTTTTGTTTTTGCTAAGATGACCAGGACTGCTTGAAAGCCTTTGGGAAAGATTTTCAAGACAACCAGAACACTAGCACAAGTCACTATGGACACATCTCTTTCCCAGAATAGATCTCCCCCACTAAACCTCTTCAGGTAAATAGCCTGTGTCTGTGCCTGGCAGCCCTTCAGCCAACAAGGTGATGACACACTTAAGCAGAACTACAAGGCTCAGATTGGCTGAGATATTTTGAGCATGCCAACCATGCCAGGACAGAGGTTCACATGCAAGAACCACCAGGTTTCTCCACCACACTTGTCTATACATCCTTTTGCACAAAACTGGGTTTTGTTCCTCTTCAGTGCACCAGTCAATGCCAGCTGCAGCAAGAACCAGAGAAACAACCTATCACTAGCCTTTAGAAAGGGAAAATTACTCACCCACACGACCAGTCAGCACAGGAACTGACAAGGAAAAGAGAGAAAAAGGTTACAAAATGTCACAGCTCAGCCCTGTTACCCCAGAGAGAATAAAATGCAAGGAGAACACAGATACTCACCTGCCCATTGCTTCTTTTGTATAGGCCAGTTTCTGCAAAACAAAAACAAATCCTAAATATATTTAAGTAATATAAGGTGAAAGAAATTGAAATGCAGTTTATACTGCTTTATTTCCTTCTGCATTCTGAAATAATTCTATTCTCTGTACCATCATTTGTTAAGTTCAAAATTTATTAGCAAAGTCCCTGCTGGGGGAAGGAAATATGTCTGACATTTCCAAAATACAACTGAAACTCGACATCAGACAGTGTAAAGAGCATTAGGTTTGTGAGAGGTGCTCTACATTTCTGCATTTTCCTGCAGTGTTCTGCAGGTACAATGTTCTCCCACGTTAGAGGATGCCAACAATAAGAATCTTTTAAGCAAGCAGTCTTCAGAAATCCAGTATTACTTCTGTTCCATGTCTATGGATTTAAAACCATCTTTTGAAAGTAAAGCTACAGCTTAAAGTACCACAGCAGGATTAATCTGATGACTTTGTTTATGGTTATACAAGTGGCAGGGATTATGTTTTTCCACGTATTGGTGTAAAAAGACAAAAAAAGGCTACAGATCATATTTTTTTCATCAAAATTCTCGTGGTATTAATGGCATTAGTTCTAGAGGAGTCAGAGACACTTCTGGGAGGAACACCACAAGAAGTGAAGGAGGTCCTGAAAAATAATAGGAGCTGTTGAGAAATAATGCTGTATCCCGCTGCTCTACCAGTGTAAAGAGAATATAAAATACTTACAGAAGATTATTGTCCATCCACAAAATTTCTGTTACTCTGCTTTAGGGGGTCAAAAAGGGATTGTTTGGTAGACTGCTTATTGGGCTGGCTTTCTTTGTATAATCAATGCAGGTATATTTTACAGTAAAAACAACAAGAAGTGAATCAACTCAAATATCTCCTTTGAAATTAAATTACAATTAGCTTTAAAATCTATTTCCATTTTGCAAACTTTTGAAAAACACCCATATGTATTCAGTGACCTAAGGACTGTCACTCTAAGCTATCCTAATGGTTCTTCTTGTAAAGGAGGGTTGAAAAGGCAAAAGAGACCTTTTTAGCAGATCAGCCTACTCACTCTCTTCACCTGTGGTTTCCTGTGTTTCTGGGAAAGTGAAGAAATTCAGCAGTTATTGATTTGGAGCCATGTCAGTGAGTAGCCTTCTTTCTAGGACATGTGGGCATTGTGATCACAGCTAGACTGGCAGACAGCTTGGAAATTAGCCCAAGCAGGGCTTGCCAAAATACTAATTTCAGTCAGCTTGCCTTTCAGCATGTTCTCTGACCAACACTTATTACACAGCACCACTTAATGAAGCATATGGAGATTCTTTGGTATGAAAAATTAAGAAACAGAAAGACTAGTTTTAAGTGACAAACGAAGAAACCAGGTGGTCTACAGTGGAAACTCTAACTTGGGGCCACTAGAGCTGTGTTGGACTTTGGTAGTTTTTTTAAGGGGTCATTATGCTGACCTATACAGTGCCTAGTGCACTGGGATCTACAAGGAAGAGAGAAATTGATTCCCTCTCTACAAGATTTTGGAAAGATATCCGTAAGTAGTAGCTTAGTGAAAAGTGTTTGTTCATTAGAAAAGGAGATGTTCTTCCACACTCAGCCAGTCAGGATGATTTGTAGTGCTATTAAAACCAACCCCAATTATTACAGGCCTCACACATCTTTTCAATACCTTGTGCTAGTCTGTAGCCAGCAGCTTTACTCACTGCTCCTCAAAGGCCCCTGAGAGTCTGGGTCCCTGGACTTAACCAATGTCTTGTTATTTCCAAGTCATCTATTCAACAGATTATAAGGAGAACTTATAAGAACCAAACCTGAAATGTCAAATTATTATTTTAATGGCCAAAGACTAGAATAAGAAACACTACACAGTCTCCACAGCCACATTTTTAATAAGGCATCAAATCACAAAATTCTCACATAATTTCATAGTAAACTAGCACTCTCTATTGCATGGTCTGCAATAGTTGGTAGTGTGACTATCTTCCTCTCTCTCAAATATTTAATTTGCTTTCCAACCTGGGGTGGGGGCCAGTGATGACATATTTGAACTCCATGGCAAACATCACCTTTTCCCCTAATTAGAAGCCAAGGGCCCTAGAGTTCTAATGCAGGCTTGTTTAATCATTTAGGACAGAAGAGCCTTTGCTAAAACACTTCACCTTTCTGACTCAGTTTCTTCATTAAAATGAAGTTAGAAATTTACCTACTGCACACAGACTGCAAAGATAATTTAATGTCTTCACCCTTTCAATACTTGATGTGACCTAGAAATAATTCTCTGTAATAGCAGCAGCCACACCAAAGCTAAGGAGAGCTTTTACTCACTGAAGCTATCTCTGGTAGGTGCTTTGTACAAAATTAGTTCTCCTGAAGTGAGACCTTCCTGACATTATTATACCAATTGTCCTAATGCTGGGAGCTGAGTTTTGTTTCCTCTGCTCCAGGGCTTGCCTTTCTCAATAGTTCCTTTGCCTAATGCAAACCTATCATGAATTAATACAAACACATGCTACAACAATACAACAAATCACACATAGTACCAACCAGATGAGCTTCTGTCAATTTATGATCTTGGAGAAAAGCAATTACATAGGACATTCTTGCCTGATACTAAGAGACTATCATTAGGCACGGGAGACAAAATATCCTGAGGGTAATCCCAGGCACGAGAAAAAGGCAGAGGAAATGTCAAGGAGATCTGAAATAATCCCATATTAGTTTAATCCCATCTGTGTCATTCTCTACCAAGCATATTTGATTTGACCCACCTATACATCTCATTTACAAGAGGAAAGTCATACCAAGAAATGATTCTCTCTCTGCCTGTCCTGATCCCCCACCATGGTGCATGGCAGAGCCACACTGTCATGAAGGCAAAGGCCACAGCACTAGGGATTATTCAAGGAAATGGAGGGCAATGTCCAGAACTGAAGCTCTAGAGAAAGGCCAAAATAGGGACCAGTGCTTAGAGGCACATCAGACAGATAAGGTAAAAATACTGTCTACAGTGAGTTAGAGGAGAAACAGGAAGAGCAACTTAGTGGAACAGATATTTTTTCAACTACATGCAACTTGAAATGAAGGCTAGAGATATATATATATGGGAAAGGTGGAGGGGTTTTCTTGTTAAACTAGAGGAGGCTAAAACTTGAAATGCAAAGAATGAAAGTCAATAGGAGAACTGTAAGTGCAAGGATAAGAAAATAGGTGAAGGAAATCTGCCATCATGGCTCAAAGGGGGGCAATTGAAAATTTTTTTCTGCATGCATAAGAGGGGATGGGGCGTGTGAAAGAGCAGATATGATCTTTTTTCTGGATTTAGAAGAAACTAAAGGAGGTGTTCTATGCAAAGAAAAAAATGTAAAGAATTGGAAAGAGTGATTAGAACATTTAATTAAACAGAGAAAGACAATGTTTAGCAAGTAAGGTCACAGAACAGGAGAAGAAGAGTGACAGCAGATCTTCCAGGAACCTGAGGAACACGAAATAATCTGCCTCTGTGAAGTATTCAAACAGCAGCACTGGGAGTAAGTGGCTACAAATAATTCGTATCACTGGGATGTTACATCCAACCTTTGAACAAGGCTCTCAGAATTCAGGCAAAATAACTCATTTTACATGGCTAGGTAACCATTTCAGCATGCTAAGAAGGTGTTTTGTTGCACTACCCATTCAGGCATCCTCAGGCAGGGTTCTCCTCTCCTCCCCCCTCTTACCCTCTTCTGTCACTGAGCAGTTTGTGCTGCAGACAGGTGCTCATGGGCTGGGAAGTCAATACTACACAAAAGTACTGCTGAGTCAACACCATTGAAGGGTTTGTGTCTTGTCCTGGGAACTTTTCAAGTTGCCTTTTGGTAGATTAGCACCTCCCATCACAGTTCTGGGGATTCCTGGGGAAATTGTCTGTCTTTTGATTCTCAGGGAAAGTTCTCCCACAAAGTCCTTTCCATGCTAAGTCTAAGCTTAGCTCTTGGCTCTCAGACCCACCAGAGTGGGCAGAGCACAGACTTCCCTCTCACCAGCAATCAAAAAAATCTCACAGGTCTGCTTCCTTTGGAAAGGATTAATAACCTAGTTCCTGTTGTCCTATCTGCCCAACACTGTCAGATACACTTTGTTGTAGACATGGGGTTGTACAGGAGGCCTCAGCAGGCGTGGTTGAGTATCTGCTCAACAGATTAAGTTGCATGGGTTCCTTTAATGCTTCATTTCTCAGAACAGCTTTGCTCAACATCTCTTGTCATTGTAGATTGTCATCAGACCCGCAAGGAACAGCAACTCCTTAAAACTTTATTTTCTGAAATTTGATTGAAATCTGGGGAAATTGAAATTATTACATGTATTACATGCCCACATTGGAAATGCAGGATGCAGACAAAACTTTACACTGAAAGCCTTGCAGCATCAGGCTTTAAGCTGCTTTTTGCCATGCATTCAAAAAGGAGTCCTGTATGCCAGCTGTAAATTCTCCTGTGAACAGCACAGGCTGTCCTGCTTTGGCAGCAGTGCTTCAATCTCACAGCAAGTCACAGCAATGGTTCTTGGGAAACCAATAGCTACTTTTGCTTGCATTTCTCCTCACTTGAGTTTTCCAAAAATTGTCTAGCACAAGTGGGAACATGGTCACAATCACAGGGCAGAGTCAGGGCAAATTTGGTAATACTGGAATCCCAGACATACAAGTCTCAAAGTGCAGATTGGGATGAAAGAGGATATTACAGAGGATGAATATTATATTCTATGTAGCACAGTTTTACTCCCCATTGAAATACAGCTACACAGCAAAGAACACAAGCCAAGTTAATTTATGGGAAGGAATGTTTACATGAAGATTTATACTGAATCCACCTTATGGATTGGAATTACCTTCTCTATTTGCATTTCTGTCAGGAATTGAAAAAAGATGGGTTAACAATCTCACAATTTGTAAATCTGCTTAGTACCCAGAGAAATTAGTTAGGATAGTGTCTTCCTATGTGAGGTACTGTCAGTTAACATGATCACACAAATTAAAATGAAAATTCAAGGGGAAAAAAAAAGATATTTAAAATAACTTTTTATGCTTAGCATGAATACATCCACCTGCTCCTTCTGAAAATCTGGCAGATGACCTGCTTAAAGAAACTCAGGAAAACTTACTGTATATAGTGAATATATTCTGTATTAGCACATACAGAACATGCAAGTATATATTACAGGGAAACCCACAGACCTCACATCTCCAAGACAAAAAAAGAAGCATGAAAGCTGAGACCAGCTGGTCTAAGCTCCAACCGATATCCAGTAAGAAAGTATGTTAAAAGTAAGTGAAAGAGAATTTTTCTCAACATGAACCAAGTTAGGATGGAGCAGACATTGCAGCATCTGTGGGAGTGTGACAGTGATTACTGGGGATTAGAAGAAAGGCCAAGAAAGAAAACCAAGGAGGAAGGCTAGTAAGATGGCATTTAATTACATTGCTTGTAACAGACGCTCCACACTACAACAAAAAGTTGTGAAAGTGATATCATGAAAGTGATAATTTTGTTGAATTATTGCTTATTAAAAGCAAACCCCACAGATATAATTTGCCTAATTTTCAGATACACTGAACTTCTTCTTTTGAGAGAGAAGGAGAAAATTCAGGACATGCAGCATTTCTAAAAACTAAATTTCATGTTGCAATCTACCAAAAAATGATACAAAAAGACACTTTGAAGTAAGACTACCAGAATCTGCCAATACACCCATTCAAAGAGGCAGCAGAGCAATGCTATGACAGCAACAGCCAATGTATAACAAAAGAAAAGCAGAATAACTTTTATCAGCTGCAGGCTCTAAACTAAACTCTTGAAACTAACCACAGATGATTTGCAGACACTGGAGAGGAGTGGAAGATTAGAAAGTGGTATGTAATGAGGAGTGTAATGGTCAAACCAGAAAACCACTGCAGAGTGAATCTTGCTTTTAAGCAAGTGCAGTTCACTACAGAGTCCTGTGCAGTCAGTGAAACAATGGCAGCCCTTGGGTGACAGGTTCTCTGTGCTTTAGCGATCAAACCTAAGGAATGGGGGAAAAGATAGCAACAGTTGATCATAACCAAATGAATGAACATTCTGTAATGAGAGGGAAACAAAATCCCACTGGTGGTGGAAAGGCTTGACCACACGACTTGGTCTTCTTAGCTGGTGAGAGTGGAAAGAACAAGAGAGTAGGACAGAAGGCTTTAGAAACTGTGTTTGGTCCCACAGGCTGAGCCCCAGCTCTTACGACCACATTAGGCTGGGGCCAGCAACTAGCAGGAAGAAGGATGTTGCTAAAAGCAGAGATGTATCCACTGCATCTGTTTGGACTTAACATTCTCACAGCTGCTTTAAAAAGGTTTCACACTCTGACGAGTGTGGAATTTGACAAGAATTCTGACATTAATTTTGTGCACAAGCACATATGGGAAAGGTGAGTCAGTACCAGAGCTAGGAGTGAAATCCACTCTCTGACCCATGCATTTTAAAATAAACCATTGGCTCTTTTGACAGTGACTGATTGGGAGAAAGGATGCTCTTGCCTTCAGTCTTTGGTTCAAAGTCAAATTGAGTTCAGCTTCTTATTCCAAAAAAAAAAAAGTCACCTGACTGATTTGTGACATTTTGTGGAGCACAGAGGTGACAGCATTTATCACAGACTAGTCTGCCATCAAATTAGTCCAAGAACCATCACCTTTTACCAACTGTGCTGAAAGAAAACAGAAGAATGAACAGACTGTTTTCCAGAATATGGCATTACTGAAGGGAATATATCCCCCTACAGGAGAAAGGAAACCTAAATAAATGTCACTGTTCCAAAAAGATCAAACCCAGAACACTTTATCTGACTCCACTGGAATGCTGCAGAGCCATACCCAAAAAGGAGAGCAGTAGTGGGAAGTTAGATGCATCATCCTGTTTCCAAGAATAATTTTGATTTCTTATAATAAACTCCCACTATATATCTCACTACAAAAATTGAACACAAAACAGTTATAGCACTGCATGCATAAAAAAAAAAAACCCACATTGATCTTATTTATCTTTCTGCAAAGACTTCTAAGGGCAACAGCATCATCAAGACTTCACAGAAGCAAACTTTGGCTAGCATCACCTGGGAAGACTAACATGCAGGCTCAGGAAAAAAACCCCAAACTCTCCATTATACACAACAGTTTCCACATTCACATAACTTAGTGCATGGAAGTCCATTCAAAAAGCAGGAGGGGAAAAAGTCAGCTCATCCACATTGACTGAACATTACTGTTTCTATGGGGCTACACATTTAAGACTTATGAGTCTCAAAGAAGTACTCATCCATTAGCTTGCAAAAGTAATCTCAAAGAAGATCCATCAGGCACCACATATTTTTAAGAAGCATTTTATCCAGAGAAATTAAGATAGCTACTCTATCTTAGATGAATATAAAGTTAAAAATTTATTTTAAAATTCACAAACTCCTGAAATGACATCTTTGTATTTCATTTGAGACAGGCTTTTGAGTTTGACTTATTATTTCTTTTACTTCCTTTAAGCTAAAATAAA
>VWYE01005069.1:0-12756 GCA_013398995.1 Alaudala cheleensis | reverse complement strand
CTTGTGCTGCTCAGAATACAGAGGGGCATTGCCAGTTACACTGATTGCTAAACATGGATTCTCTGAAAGTGCACCTCAGACCTTGGATTTTACAGCAAAATCTCTTCTGTGTTCTGTTTCAACAGGCCTTTGTTTAAGAATAAAACTTCAGAGATGTTTGCCTTTTAGACACAAGGTAAAGTGCCTGCTTTGAAGCCTGTTTTAAACTCCATGAACAAATGGCAACCTCCCTGAGTTAAACACAGGGATTCACAGACCTTCAGAGGTCAGAATAATTGAAAGGATGCATCCATGACCTGAGGATTTCTGCAGTGGATTTTTGGGGTGGTTGTTTTGGTTTATTTTGCCACCAGTCCCCTGGTGTGGCAGCAGGTGTGACAGGCCCTGTATGTGTTTGGGGACAGTGTTGTCCTTCCAGGGAGGGATGTGTCCCACTGCTGTGCTGCTCCTAACGCTGCTGATCTCTCCTCCAGCTGGAGATCTACATTTCTGAGGGCACACATTCCACCGAGGAGGACAGTGAGTAGAGCCTGTGCATGCTGCTGCCTCAGCCTCTCTGTGCTCTGCCCTCTCCTCCCCTGCCTTGCCAGGAATTAACCCCCTGTCAGAGCTGCAGAACCCTGGTGGCAGCAGGGTGTCCCCAAGGCCATGGTGGCTCTGTGGCCACCTGCTTGTTGCTGGTTGGGTTTTACAACAAAACCCCCTCAGTTCTGGCAGGTGCTGTGTTTGTGAGTGATTACCACGAGGAGCTGCCTCACTGGGTGATCCTCACACCAAAATTGGGTGTTTCTCACCTGGTTTTTGCAGGAAAGCTCACAGCACATGGATGTTCTGCCAGAGCCAGGCACTGCCTGGAGTCCCAGCAGTGCCCTGGGCTTGAGCCTTCAGGCTCTGCCAAAAACGGGATATTCTGGTTAAATAGCCCCAAACTGAACCTGGGCTGCTAATTCATCCTGAATATCACTCCTGATTTTGGGACATGAATTCCTTCCATCCTTTCCCTGAACTAGAAAAGTGACAAACCCCTGATTTCTGATGGTGGTTTTGTTGTGACTGAGCATCCATCTGCCTCCCTCCCTGCTTCCCTGCACCCCTCCTGAGCTCTCCTGAGCACCCCCAGCCCCTGGGCTGTCCCTGGGCTGTCCCTGGGCTGTCCCTGGGCTGTCCTGACCCCCTGCCCTGGGCTGTTTTGCAGTCAACAAGCAGATCAATGACAAGGAGAGGGTGGCGGCGGCGATGGAGAACCCGAACCTGCGGGAGATCGTGGAGCAGTGTGTGACTGAGCCTGACTGAGGAGCCTGCCCTGGGCACTGCCTGCTGCCAGCTCAGCACTGCTGGGACAGATCAAGGCCTTCAGTTCAATACTTGAGCTCTTTTTATCTTCCCTATGTTTTTTTTTTAACAGAGAAATTGTTTATAAGATAGATTTAAATGATGAGGAATCAGTCTCTAAAGGAAGTCCCAGTGCTGGGAGTTTGTAATTTTTTTGCTGTCCAGAGGGATATTTTGTGATTCAGAGCAACACGTCTGCATTGCCTTCTGAGAGACCTTGTGATATAAATCCAGTTTTGCAAGTTAAATTTCTACATTGTTTCAATCACTGCACTGTAAAAATAAAACAGATTCTTGTACTGAACTGCTGCTTTCTGGGTCCTGAATTTGTTCTGGTTCTTTCGTAAGGATTCAGTTTAGATTTCTGTTAGAGAAATAAATTTCATTCAGCTTCTTTGGTGTTGATAAACATGAAAACCTGACATTAATTCAGGAAAAGAATTTGGAGCTGCGGGATGGACTAGAACAAGGAGATTCTTAATTCCTGCTAAAGACTTGTGCTCTTTCCCCTGTTGATGTGACACATTTCTGATTCTGGAAGCTTTGCTTTATGCCCACCCCGAGGGTGAAGTTTCCCTGTGGATTTAGGGAAACTTCCTGCCTTTCCCTGTGACTTTGCTGCAGTGTGGGAGGTGACAGCAAACCCACCTCCCGTCCTCCTGCTGCCTCCCACTGCCCTGTGCCTCACTCACCTGGCCTGGGGACCAACCACCTGCCCCACCTTCCCCTGCAGACATTCCCCGGGTCCCTTTCCATGGATCTGAGCATGGATTTACCTGTCCCTGGGGATCAGGCAGTTCCCTCCAGCCGGGGCAGGTGCTCAGGGTGGGCTGCAGGGGCTCCTGAGGGCTTTGGGGAGCTGCTCCTCCCTGCAGTGCTCCCGTGGTGAGAGGTCCTGGGGGCTCAGTGCAAAACCTCTCTTGGGATTTCAGGGATCCTTTAATAATCCCCATAAAGCTTCCCTGAGGGCATGGAGACATGGAATGGACTCAGCATTACAAACAGGGAATGTTTCCCTTGGTGAACCAGGGAATGCTCCTTGGCACAGCAAGGCCCCTCCCCTCCAGTGCCAAATTAGCTGAAAAAATTAATTAAAGGAGGGGGGGAAGGGGGAGGAGAACAATCTCCTTTTTCCCAGAGCTTCGTGCAGGTGTGAAAAAATAACTTCAGTTACTCGGCTTCAATTGAATTTCAGTTACATTTCAAACTCCTTTGTACCCCCATGGACAGATGTTCCTTGAGTGGCAGCTCAGGGGACACGTCCTGTGTCCCACCTCAGTGCTGGGCAGGTCCAGGCATGGAACAAACGCTCCAGGGAGCCCGAGCTGCCCTTATCTGCCAGCCTCTTTCCTGGAATTCGCTTTCTTTCCTGCCTCCAGGGGGGTTGGCACTCTCAGCGTGCAGATATCTCTGCCAGCAGAGGCTCTGTGGATCCTGGGGCCAGGAGATAGCAGCTGCTCTGCTGGGGCTGCCTGTGCCTGCTGCCCCTGCACTGCTCGGTGGCACCACCAAAACTGTGATCCCAGCTCTGGCAAACGCTGGGAGCACAGGGAATTCTGTTCTGGTGACCAAAGGTGACTCTGCTTGTCCCTGCAGTGCCCTGGGGTCCTCAGCCCTGAGGGCAAAAAGGAGTTAAAAGTTCTTCTCCATAAGTTTGGGCCAGACCCCCAAACTCTGGACCCAGGGAGATTCCCAGTTCCTCGGGCTCATTTTTGGGGCACTGGGAGGTGACTCCCCGGGAGCTGCTGCACTTCCTGGTGTTCCCACTTTAGCTGGGTTTGGGATCTTCATCCATCCCCTCGCTGCTGCCCCACAGAGCTGGGCAGAGGCTGTGGGGACATGGGGGTGACACAGGGAGCAGAGGCTGTGGGGACACTGCGGGTGACACAGGGAGCAGAGGCTGTGGGGACATGGGGGTGACACAGGGAGCAGAGGCTGTGGGGACACTGCGGGTGACACAGGGAGCAGAGGCTGTGGGGACACCGAGGGTGACACAGGGAGCAGGAGTCACCAGGGATTGGGGACAGCTCCGGGGGGATCCCATCGGGCAGGACTGGAGGGGCTGGAGGGACACGGGATGTGTCTCCAAACCTGGGATGTGTCTCCAAACCCGGGCATACACACACGGGGACATCACCGCCCTTACCTGGATCAAAAACCTCTGAAACTGTTCCTTGGGATGAACGGATCCTTCGCATTTACAGCGGGGAGGGAAAACTGCAGAGGGCACCAGCAACCCACGGCAGCGCTGGGAGCAGCCTCCGGGAATCCGACGGGGCTCCGGGACCATCCCGGGAACCCCAAAAGGGCTCTCCCAGTGCCCCTAAACAGGAGCCCCCTGCGGCTGCAGAGCCCTCCGGGTGTTTGCTAGGGAAGCTGTGGCCGAGATTTTTTTATTAATTAAAATTCATTCTTAAATTTTAAGATTTTTTTAAAATAAATTTTTAAATCAAAAAAAATTAAAACTTAAAATCCAAGAAGTGGAGGAACGGAGAGCGCATTTCCATTGGGCCTTTCCTGGGCTGAACTCCCCTTCCCATCCCCGATCTGCGGGTCCCTGCAAAGAGGAGTGAGAGCAGAGGAGGAGGGACCCAGGGCCGTGCAAAGGGCCCTTGTTTGCACACACTTTACTCACGGAGTAACTCCTACCCACCGCAGACGGAGCAGAGACACAGCTATTTTTATNGGTGACACAGGGAGCAGAGGCTGTGGGGACACTGCGGGTGACACAGGGAGCAGAGGCTGTGGGGACACCGAGGGTGACACAGGGAGCAGGAGTCACCAGGGACTGGGGACAGCTCCGGGGGGATCCCATCGGGCAGGACTGGAGGGACACAAGATGCTCCCAGAGGNGACCCAGGGCCGTGCAAAGGGCCCTTGTTTGCACACACTTTACTCACGGAGTAACTCCTACTCACCGCAGACGGAGCAGAGACACAGCTATTTTTATCACGGTGATATTTCCAAATGTTTACACCTCGGTGCAGCTCAGGGTTTGGGGCAGCCCTGCCCTCCCCCAGCACACGGAACACAGCTTGATTGAGTTCCCCAGCCCAGCGATGAGCAAACACACCGTGCCTTGGTGCCAGCTGAGGAGAGGGGCAGCTCCTTCCCCTCCCTCCCTCCGTTCCTGTGCTTTATTCCCCCCGGGAATGTCCCTCTGTGACGGGCAGTGCCGGGAGGAGCTGCAGCACCCCGAGCTGGGTGGGTGAAGGTTGTTCCCTCAACCAGCGAGGGATCAGTTAAAATCCTAACAAAAACAGAAACCAGTGACATTTATCAAACCCTCCCCTTGCTGCCCTGGCTGTGCTGCCCCTCTGTGAACCCTTTCTGTGCAGCACCAGGAGAACAAGAGGAAACAAACCCATTTATTGGTGTCTGAAAGGACAGGAGGGAGCTGAGCTGGTCCCTCCGGGTGTGCTGCCTCCTCCCCGGCCCATGAGGGACTGCTGACCCCTCTGGCTCCCCGGGAATTAAACCCCTCTGGCTCCCCGGGAATTAAACCCCTCCAGCTGAGGTGGGGCAGAGCCCTTGGTGAGCTCTGGGAGCTCTGAATCCCAGGTGCTCTGTCAGGAGAGAGGCTCCCGAGGCTCTCAGAGCTCTGAACCCCAGGTGCTGTGCCGGGACAGAGGCTCCCGAGGCTGTGAGAGCTCTGAAGCCCCGGTGCTCTGCCAGGACAGAGGCTCCCGAGGCTCTGGGAGCTCTGAATCCCAGGTGCTGTGCCGGGACAGAGACTCCCGAGGCTCTGAGACACAATCAGGCTCCTCCAGAGCAGCTGCTGTTCCCCAAACCAGCTCCTCTTCCTTCCTGTCCCCAGCGTGGAAACGTCTGGAGGTGACCAAAGGAGCCACAAAGGTCTGGCTCCTGATCTGGAGCCAAAGGACTGTCCCAGAGCCCTCCAGGAGATCAGGGAATCACGGAGTGCTTTGGGTGGGAAGGGACCTTAGAGCCCAGCCAGTCCCACCCCCTGCCATGGTCCTTTAAGGTCCCTCCCCACCCAAACCATTCCGTGATCCCATTTCAAACATCTTTTGATCCGTGAGCCCTTTCCTCCCCTCGCCCCACTGTCTGAATAACATCCTGCCTGCGCTGGGACAATAAAAGCATCTTTAGAAGAAGGAAAAAAGGCCTTTTTCTGTCCCTTCCAGCCCTGCCTCTGTCAGTGGGAGCCATTCCCCCTCCTCCTGCCACGCCAGGCCCTGTCAGGAGCCTCTTTGCAGAGACACTCACTGGAGGTGTCCCACGGAAGGAAAATAGTGCAGCTATTGAAGCCAGATGTGTTTCACTGTCCCTGATAATGCAGTTTCTGTGCTGTTGGGAGGCCTGGCTTGTCCTGTGGCTGAGGAGGGCCTGGTGTCCCACAGGAGGGGCTCCCACTGCAGGAGGGGCTCAGCAGATCCTGAGCCACCAATAAATCCATTTGCAGAACTGATTTATCAACCCAGCTCATGTTTTAATCCACAAATCCCCATGGCAAAAGCAGCTGTGAATGATTTTCGGATGCAAACTGATCGTTCCTTCCTGCTGCCAGTGCCTGAGCCATCTCCAGCTGACTGAAAACCTTGGGAATTCCCCCAGGGAAGGGAAAATGTGAACCCCACCTGTTTCCTGCGGTTGAATTTAGCACACTTTGTGAGCTGTGGCCATGAGAGCCCAGCACGAGGGATGTCCCTCGGCAGTGCTGGGAGGGTGACAGGGGGTGGGACAGATGCTGCTGGGGACGAGGAGACCAGGACTGCACACAGGTTCTTGGACCATAAAAAAAAACTTTACAGCACCTTGGAGCGGAATAAAGCACAAAGGGTGAAGTCATGGCTGGTGTTTTACATACAAATGACACACAGGAATTCCCCCTCTCGGCACCGGGAGCTCTGCAGCCTCACTCTGCCCGCTGTGGGGAGCACTGCCCGGCAAGGTCCCCCCGGGTTTTGGGCATCCTCCACAGCATGAAGAGTAACAGGGGAAGGAATTCCTTCCTAAATGCTCCTGCCCTCCTCCAGAGCTTCAGCAAACCCTCCCCGAGCCAGGGATCCGCTCCCACACTGCTCCGGGAGCTGGGGCTCTGCCTCAGAGTACATTGGATATTCGAGTTAAAAATCAGCTAACCTGAACAGGGGAGAATCGAGAGGAGCAGGGAGAAAAGAGGGTTCAGCCTCTAAGGCTGCAGAAAAACACCTTAACCAAGCACGACACTGCTCCACACACCCCCAGAAACCCAGGGACTGAGCTCCGGGCTGCCCTGAGGGAGGGGATGTGTCCCTGCCCTCTCCCCTGCCCCAAAACACGCCAGGGAACAAAAAAAACCTGCTGGGCTCCAAATCTCGGTGTCCCTGACGGTGTCCCCTGCCCCAGAGTGACACAGCGATGGCTCTGGCAGGGAAAGGCAGCAGTGAGGAGCTGGGGGACAGAGCCCTGCACAGCCCCAAATGAAGCTGACACTTCCACTCCTCTGCCCCGTCCCCACTCCTTCAATTAAATCTATTTCGCTTCAGTGCGTAAACATTTTAATGGAAATTACAGGAACGGGTCGCCAGCTTCAAGTCCCTTCAAGGAAAACAAAAAAAAAAACCCCAAAAAATAAAAATCCCTGCCCCAAAGGGTGGGCAGAGCCGGTGGGATGCTGGATGATGCTCACTCACCTCAGAGATACAAAAATAACAATAAAATCAAGGTTTGTGCTGGCCAGCCAACACTTCGAGAGGCTGCAAACGCCAAACGATAGCACCATAAGCGTTTCTGAGAGCTCTCCCCCCGAATTATTGAATTATTGCTGCTTTCAGTTCCCCCTTTGCTCCCCGCTGGTCCGCCAGGGCAGCGCGGCCCCGGCAGGTCCTGGAAGGTCCGTGGGGAGCCGCGGGATGCTCCCCGCGATGGCTTTTGAGCACCTTTAGAGAGAATAGCACGAACCCGAGAGCCCCGAGGCAGCGGCGCTGGCCGCGGCGGGTCCCGGAGCCCTGGGGACAGCGCTGTCACCTCCGGGAGAGCCGCAGGTCCCCGCGGGCGGGCGCGGGCAGTGGCCCGGGGTGGCGGCAGCTGCGGCAGCACTGCACCCGCACCGTGGGCACCTGGCACCGGCCCAGCAGCCGCAGCGTCCGGCAGAAGGCGAAGGTCAGGCGGTCGCGCTGGCAGGGGACACCTGCAGGGGGGGGACAGGGGGGGACAGCAGCGGGTCAGTGGCAGTGTCACCGCCCGTGTCACCGCGGCCACCGGCTGTGAAAATGTCCCCACGCGTGGCAGGGAGGGAGCAAGGTGACCCTTGAAGGTCCCTGTGGGAAGGCTGGAGGCTGAAAATGTCGATTTTTCTGTGTTAAAGGTGCTGACTCTCCAGCGAGCAGCACGTTTGATCTGAGGCTTTAGGAGAGGCTTCCAGCACTGAGTGAGGGCACTGAGATTGTGGGTGTGGGGTTTGTAGAAGGGTGTGATCTCACGGGGTGAAAAGCCTAGATTTCAGATTTCGATATCCAGTGATGTGTGTGAGCCGAGCTGGAGGATTCAAGGCGTTGTTGAAGTCCTTCTTTTCATTTTCTTCTTCACCTCAACCCCAGCAGGTCCCTTCCAACCCTGCAGGGCTCTGTGGGAGCTGGGGGGACACAGAGCCCTGGGCACCACCCGGGGCACTCCCCGTCCCCAGCACAAACCACGCCTGTGCATTTTAACCCATTTACACAACTATTTACCCAATCACCAGGTGACACCTACATTATTGACGTTTTTAACCCAACCCAGTGCTCAAAAACCAAACCAGCAGCTCCCAAGCATCTTCCCAGGGCAGTGACACTCCCAGGAATCAGGGAATGCAGGGGACAAACCCCTCCGTGCCTGTCCCCATCCCCCCCAGTGCCAGCAGAGCAGTGCCAAGGTCAGAATTCCTCCTTCTTGGAATTGTTTTGGTTATTTTGAGAACCTGCATCATCTGTTTCTCTTCCTGCAGGTGTCCTGCAGCCCCCTGAGCAGCTCTGGTGCTGCTCTGAGGACGGGCTTTGTCCCCACCTGGGCACAGACCCACCACCAGACACACGTGGTTTATGTGAATCCAGACTTGTTTTGTTTGGATTTTTGATTTCCTCTTCTCTATTTTATCTCAGAGCAAGGCAGGACTCCCTGAGCCTGCAGCTCCTCACCCAGTGCTGTCAGACTCACTGAAATTCCATCAGCTCAAAACCCAGCCTGAGCTTCAAATCCGTGATTCTGTGATTCCCATTTTACCTCGTGTCCAAGGAATTAAAACAAACGACAGCTTTTGTCTGGAAAAGGGCAGAGCTGATGCACCCTGGGGCAAAGCTTCTCCCAGGGCAGCCTCCCGCAGGACCCTGCAGAGCAGGGACAGGAACGGGGCAGGAAAACGGGCTTTTCTCCTTCTCAGGACACTTCTGTGCAGGGCAAACACCGTGACCGAGCCTGGGGAGCTCTCCCTGAGCGCTGCCCCTCGCCCTGTCCCCTCCGGGAACAAAGGGAACAGCTGCCGCCCCCATTCCCACGGGACGAGCAAAGGATGCAGCAGATGCAGAGCAGAGACTTTTCCCCCGGTTTGGGATTCCAGTCCCGGCCCCCTCCCCCAGCCCGGCAGTGAGGAGGTCACCACGCTGCTCCAACATGAATTTTCTGTTTCAGCTGAGCCATTTCCTCCCGAGCTGCAGCTCTTTGTGCCCGGCCAGAGCGTCCCTGTGCCCCCCAAAAAAGCGATTTATCCCGGCACTGCTGGATCCAACAGCGCTGACAGATCCAGGGGATCCCAGTCTCACACCAGCCCAGCTCCAGCCCCTGTGTGCTGGATTTTCCCTGCTGGCCGAGCAGAGCTGACAGATCCAGGGGATCCCAACCTCACACCAGCCCAGCTCCAGCCCCCATGTGCTGGATTTCCCTGCTGGCCGAGCAGAGCAGGATGAGAAATCCCTGCACAGCCCAGCCAGGAGTGCAGCACATCCCAGAGCTGCCGTGAGAGCCCCTGGAGAAAGGGAAGTCCCAGGACAGGGGGAAGGAGCCTGGATGCCCGTGGGTGGGTGGGAATGTCCCGGGCACTGCAGGGGAATCTCTGCCCAGCCAGACCCTGCCCAGCCCCTCAGCGTTTTCAGCACTCACAGCTTCCTAGAAAGTTATTAATGGATCACAACCAAACTGCCTCCTGCTGCCTTGGAAAGAGGCTCACACTGGGAGGCTGCTCTCCAGGCTTGGGGTGATGGCTCAGCCCTTCCCTGATCCCTTTCCAGGGGCTCAGCACCCCGGGCCCATCAGGAAACTCCTGTCCCCGTGCCCAGGCAGCAGCGAGCCCACCCTGCCGGGGGTCACTGCCCCCTGAACCCCTCACAGAGGGTGGGATTCCTGTGCAAAACAGCAGGGATGGGCCTGGGAATGGGGGAGAGGAGCCACCACCCTGGGCTGGAGGCTCTGTGACCTTCCAGGAGACCCCAGGGCTCCAAAACCCAGTGACCTCAGAGATCTCAAACATCCAAACTGGGAGGGACCCTCAGGGATCATCCTGGCCCTGCACAGGACACAGGACACCCCCACGATCCCACCCCGTGCCTGAGGGAGCTTTCCCAAGGCTCCCTGAGCTCGGAGCAGGCAATGGGAGCCGAGCAGGGGTTGAGTTCCCATCCCTTCCCCGGATCCTGCTGCAGTCTCAGGGTGGATCTGAGCAGGGTCAGCCTCAGGTCTGAACGTCTTGGCCGAGCTTGTGATTCCTCCCTGGAATTTGGTCTTGGGCAAGGGGAGCTGTAATAAGCACTTCATTTGTCAGCTCTTCAGAGAGGGACCTACAGAACCCACCCAATTTTCCTTTAATCCTTTTGCTGCTGTTTCTTTCTATTAACGATTTTTTAATATAATCCTTGCACTTCATTTGGACACACGTTCCATAAGTCCATGCCAAAGTTTAGGCTAAAGAAACAGCTTAGAGCAGGGCTTTAAAAATCCAGGCTAAGTCAGCACATTAGAGACTGAAAACCCCCACTTTTTTGGGGGCTGTTTTTTTAGGTCGGTGTGGAAGTCACTTTAAATTTCATTTAAAGCTCCTGCCAGCCAGACCTAAGCTTTTACTTTTATTCCTGGGAAAAACAAACTTCCTGGAACACGTTTTGTGAAAACAAGGAAAGGTTGAGCTTGGAGCTGAGCTGGCAAATCCAGGGAATTAGGCTGCTGACCTCTGGCCCCTGGGGATGCTCCCGGAGCCAGGGCTGAATTTAACCAGTGAAATATCCCAGGGTCCTGCTCTGGGGCTGAGCTGGCTCCCTGGGGTCTCAGGCAGCATGATGGGATGGGATAATGGGATGGGATGGGATAATGGGATGGGATAATGGGATGGGATGCATGGCATGGGATAATGGGATGGGATGCATGGAATGGAATGGATGGGATAGGATAGGATAGGATGGGATAGGATGGGATAGGATGGGATGCATGGAATGGAATGGATGGGACAGGATAGGATAGGATGGGATAGGATGGGATAGGATGCATGGAATGGGATGGACAGGATAGGATGGGATGGGATAGATCCCCAGCTGCCAGCCTGGCACTGACACAGCCACAGCTGGGCACACTGGGAGAAGTCCCAAAATCCCCACAGTGTTCAGGTGTCAGCCCTGCTGCAGGCAACATCCTACATTTTATCAACACAGGGAGCAACCCTTTCCCACTGACTCCTGTTGTTAATTAGCAGTTAATTGATTGTTCTCCATGCCTCACTCAGCAGCCCCTCCCGGCCTCACACGCTCAAATGACAGAGAAAATTGGGATTTGCTGCAATTATTCTCCACATGGATCCCCTGTGGACGGGCTCTGTGACTCACAGAACAAGGAACAATTTCATTTCCCTGCTCAGAGCAAGCAGGAGCACCGCGTTTAATTGCCAATTAATCCTGTGGCAACTGGAGATGGAGCCAGCCCTGGATAATGAGCCAGCAAACGGGAGCAGTGGGGAGTGAGGGGGGTCAGGGACTGCTCCAGGATGAGCAGAGCTCCATTCCTGGGGTCCCCAGGCACTGCTGCCCCCACAGCCCCAGCAGCATCCCCTGTGCTGGGACACGGGGCTGGCTCCATGCCAGGGGAACTGCAGCACTTCACTTGTCCTGGAGCCTGGAGTCTTTTACCTCATCCCTGTGGAATTCCGAGCTCAGACACCTGTGGGACAGCTGTGTTTGCTGCTGGAGCCAGGAACTGGCCCCATCACCTGCCTGGGAGCTCAGAGCTCCCTGGTACCAGGGGAACGGGCAGGAGGGAACTGATGCATGCCATGGCAGCACCCAGGGCTGCCCTGCTCTGTGTCACCAGCACCAGGATGTGCCCAAAAGCCGTGTCCAGCACCCTGCAGTGACCAGCTGAGTGACCAGCTCCATTCACCCCCTGCTCCCTCCTCCAGCACACTGCAATTCCCACTTTTCTGCTTTATATCTGCTGGATGAACTGCTGCAGGTTTCTCCAGGCCCTCATGCAGACCTGGGGCTCAGCTCCTTCCCAAGCCACCACAAACAATTCCCACACCAACATCCCCAGCCTCTGGAGCATCACTGGGGTGCCCACAGCTCTGAAGCTCCCAGGAGCCATCTGAGGACACTCTCACAGCTGGCTGCAGCTGTAAGACAACAGCCAACATTCAAAAATAACCTTGGTGGAATCTTCAATTAATTTATAACCTGGCAACAGCTCAGGACTCTGCTTCTAATTAATCCCGACCTCCTTTAATTGAGGATGGCTGCGAGATGTTTGTTTGTGCTTCATCTGTTCCATCTCTGCTCAGAGTCCATCTGATAATGGTTTGAACATTTAAACCCTGTTGGGATTATTGGCACTTTTGTGTCCAGTGAGGATGTGAGCAGTCACAGAGCCAGCCCTGGTTCTGCTGGTACCAGAGCACCTCGTGCCAGAGGGGGGAGAGGCTCCTCACAAAAACACGGATCCATCTTGTGCTGCAAAGATCCCTTAAAGCACAGGAAGGGGCTGGAATTACATTTATGCCTTTCTGGGAGCCTTCTGCCTGTGCATTTACACATCTGGGATTTCCTGCCATGTGAAAGTTTTGTTCCCCTCCATGCTTTTGGCTGGAAACGTTTGTATTTCCAAGAGGCGTTTCCTGCCCTGGGCTGCAGCCAGAGCGTTTATGTCATTTTTGATCCAGGATTTTACCATTTCTTTGTGTGCTTCCTACACATCTCAGTGGTTATTCTGGTCCCAGCCTTGGCTCCAGGGCTCTCATCACCAAGCCTGGCACGGAAATTTTCCCCTGACCAAAACAGCCGGAACCGCACTTGGTGTCTCGAGCGGGGCTGACTCATCATTTCCTAAACTCTGCCGTGCCCCATGGCCCTGCAAATGCTCCAAAGAGGAGCAGAGCAATGGCTAAAAACATCCTGATGGCCAGCAGTGCCCTAATCCCAGGGAAGCAAAGCCAGTGCTCCTGCTCTGGAATAGGTGGAACTAATTGGAATT
>VWYE01005068.1:0-11428 GCA_013398995.1 Alaudala cheleensis | reverse complement strand
TTCTCCTTCAGATGACCTATAGCGTATATGATGCTATTTGCCAAAATGTTTGTTATTTATTTTATTATTTACTGTTCTGAGTGCATAATTGAACTCTCCTTGAACACAATCCTTACTCAAATTGTAAACAGCTTCATATAGGGAGTAAATTCTGCTTTTCTGATAACTCCTTCAAAGCTTACAGAAGTTCTGTTCTGAGAACAGCTCTTCAGTTTCGTGAAGAGCATTAATAATTGCAATTAAACTAAAATACGGGAACTTATTTTACAGATAAAAAATCCAACAAAGTAAAAAAATCCCCATTAGATAGTTGGTTTCATAATATGGTTAAACAAAACAAAAATTCTACTGGACATAATGTAAGGGATGGATATGGATTGATCAAGAATAAATCAGAATATTTGTGCAGCTTTGTACTTCAACTATTTTACAGACTTTTAAAACACATAGAAGTCATTTTAATTATAATCTTAGATGAAAGACATATGCACACACATAAATTTTATGTAAGGGAATTTAAATCATCCCAGCTACACATTCCAGTAAAGCTATCGGCTTTACCTTCCCTCTTTCTGAAAATAATATCACTGGGTGTGTAGTCATTAGCCAAGAGGAACACGTGGTATAAAGAAGTAAGAACTGAGAGAGTAGAAGCACAGTCTCAAGGTTTCTTATCAGCACTGTAAGTGCACAGCCTGAAGCAGAACATATCCCAGTTTCAGTTGATGGACAGGGATTAAGTTATTCCAACCCCATTTGAGCCATGCTGCCAATTCTTGTGTTTAGAGACCATGGCAGGAAACAGACATCAGCATAGAGGGACTGTGCAAGACTTACTTACCTAGTCTGTAAGTTCACTATGGTTGTTCTTCCAAAACTATAGGGATCTTTATCTAGGAAGAGCAAGATCAAGTAGGAAAATTAACTGGCACAACACTTACTGTCAAAAAGCAAGCTTTTATTCTGTTTTTTTAAAGAAGTTGATATATTTCTTTTTAATGCTGAGAAAGTTCATTGATAAAAAGATTTAGAATCTTAATCAATGCTGGTTTATTTGGTCCTGCCTTTTAAAGTTGGAAAAAACACCCCTAGATGATACTATATTCAAATAATAAAAAAAAAAATCAGTATTATTCTAAAAATCAAAACATTAGATTTTTTAATCTTTCTCCCTCCAATCTCCCTTCATGTCTATTAACAACACTACTTAGGGATTGAACATATTTCCTGCATATTTTTCTTTCATCTTCACCGATTTCTTATCAGTAGCCCAGCTGAGGTGTGTGTATACCAATGCACGCAGCATGGGTAACAAACAAGAAGAGCTGGAGGCCATGGTGCAACTGCAGAGCTATGATGTAGTTGCCATCACGGAAACATGGTGGGATGACTCACATAGCTGGAGCACTGCACTGGATGGCTACAAGCTCTTCAGAAGAGACAGGAAAGGAAGAAGAGGTGGAGGGGTGGCCCTTTATATTAAGCAGATTTTGATGCTGTAGGAATTGAAACTAAGGAAGATGGAGTTGAATGTCTATGGGTAAGAATTAAGGGGAAGGCCAACAAGGCTGACATCCTACTGAGAGTCTGTTATCGTCCACCCAACCAGGAAAAAGAGGTGGATAACTTATTCTATAAGCAGCTAGGTAATGTTTCAGGATCATCAGCATGTTACATTAGCTGAAAGATGCCAGGGGAGAAAAATAATCTTTTTAAGTTCATTGTAAATATAATTAATTTATGAATAAAAGGACAATAGGAAGTATTAGAATATAATAATTTAGGAGTGTGGGAAAAAAGTGTCTATTTTTGCAAATGAAGTTCATCCGCTCCATCTGGGACAGAATTATAGGAATGCAGAAATGTTTACTTTCAGTTCTTTGTTTTTATCAGTTCAGTTTTCTTATTTCTATTTCAGTCTACATCTCTGCTTACTTGTATGTATCTAACTTTTCATCCTTTTTAAGGCTTAAGACTGGGGTATAAAAACAAGGTATAACTCTTACCAAGGACATTTTCTTTTTTCAGATTTTGTTTCACTCTTTCCAGGCTCACCTGGACGCTTCCAACTCTTGCCATTTTCTGACGAGACTACTTTGCTGGCAATAACCTGCAACCTTTCAAAACAAATTTGAAAGCGAACTTCATTAGTACATGATTCACACATGTTGTAAATTCTATTTATCTTTTCACTACAGATGCAATTTAAAACATTAATGGGAAAGAATCACTACTGGTGATATAGACTCAAAGTTTAAACATAAATTCAGTATCAGCAAAAGCTTTCCTACATGGATTTACTAAGGCACAGAGACAATTAAAATTGGATTCCTGAACTGAACTATCAGGTTCTTCATCCCATTCAGCCTCAAGTTTCACTATCTAGCTGACAGCAAGAGAACAATACAGGGATAAATCAAGTGACTACAAAGACCAGGAACTGAAACAAGGTATTCTGAAGTTGGATCCAATGTCTAGTTTTTATATACAACCCCTTTATAGTTTCACTGTGCAATTCTTACAGCTCAACTAGCAACACCACCTTCACGGAATCTGGCTCTTATTATGAGGTGACCTAGCAAAGCAAGGCGAAGCATCACTTGTATCGTGTCATGCTGTTCAATGGAATTTAACGGACGCTGCAGGCAAAGAGGACAAATTAAATCAAGCAAATTTCACTGAAATTTAAGATTTCATTCAACTGAAAGAAACTAATTCTTTTTTTAATTTTCCTGCTGGAGTGAGGCTAGAGAGGCTTTCTATGTGCTGTGTGCTCTGAGGGCAGAGGAGGCCAGGGGGCAGTACCAATGCACAGGGACTCCTGGCGCTCGGCCATCTCACTGTACTGCCGCTCATACTTGGGGTCGGTGAAGGTGTGCCGCGGCTCCGCCAGCTTCCGCTGCAGCCTCTCCAGGTGCCATTGCTCCTTCTCTGCCTCCCACTCCGACTCCTTCTTCACCCACTCAGCCATCCTGCACATGACACAACCACCAAAATCAGTGCCTGCAGCATTGGCTGTAACAGCAGCTCCTTGCTTTGCAGTTACAGAATGCTTCCACCACCTGCTAGGATGGGAGACAGTGGGAAAAGACATCGGGACCCAGCGGAATAACTGAGGAAACAGAGATTCTGCTACAGAGAATAGAGTAGGGTTTATTTTGAAAGCCAGAAACAGCAGTTAAGTTCACACATCCCCAACACTGTGGTCTTGCAGCTTCAGAGAGAACTGTGAGACTTCCACACGAGGAATACAGGAGGTGCAGAACAGTCCCTCAGACTCAGGCTGCAGTAAAATCACATCTATTTTTGCAATAATAGAATTACAGTCAGGAAAGCCGTGTTGACTTCCAGTCCACCTGCACTTGAGGTTTCACTTCTGCTCTTTTTGGTATTCAAAATACCATTTAATTGCTACAACAGGTTGTCACTTGACCTCTTTTGTTAACAGTGAGCTACAGGATCAGGTTATTTCATAATTTCAGCTCCTGAGAAAATGCCTTACACTTTCTCGTGATTGACATCCCGCAGTCTCCTTCCACTGAGATCTTGACAAGCCTCTCTGTTGTCTTCTCAATCTGAGCACCAAGGGCTCGCAGCATCGACCCAAACCCTTCCAGAGAAAAAAGTAATCAGGAATTAGCTAAACAGAAATATCTCATTAATATAAGGAGTCCAGCTTCGGTTGAGTTCTTTGGCCACTGAGATCTTGGCATTTATATGTTTTGGGTTTGTTTTTTTTTAATAAGAGAAGATAAAGGCAATTAGGTCACATAACACACTCAAATCACAGACTATTTATACCTGAAATATTTGTCCTAAGTGACCATTAAATGAAACTTGGGAGCCTAAGATGACAGGTCATTTTCAAAACAATGTCAACCCTGAAGTCACTTTGGTACATGTTACAGACTTCTACTAGTAGAGAGAAGCTGAAAAGGGATGTGAGGAAGATCTGGACTGCAGCTTCCCTGGTCAATCCTCAGCTTTGCACAAATGCTTTGGTTTTAGCTCAGAGACTTTGCATCAGTCATACACACAAGAGATCTACCAGTATCTGAGGACTCCTGCTATCAGTATGGACTATGGCACACCAGAAGTTTTTTAGCCTAAGACTCTAATCACTAACAAGCAGATTAAACAACAAACCTCCTTTTCCACCACAAAGTCTCAGCTCCAGGGTATAAATGACCCCACTCTGCAACTCATCTTCATCATTGGCCAGTCACTCATTACACTTCACATACAAGCTTTCTTCTAGGACGTTCTGAAAACACAGCAAAATTGAGTCAGATCATTCAGCCAGAGAAAATGAAACATTCTAACAAATAAAATCATTAGGCAGACATGTTTCCTTCCTTCCAGAGGGGAGGCAAAAAAAAAAAAATCAGATAATTTGAAAAGCATGAACATTCTCTAACAGTGCTTGTTTTAATTCCTGGTTATCAAAGGACTGAACAGAGTCTAAATCAGCTTGCAAACATGAACGGGGGAAAGCTGAACGATGGGAAAAATTCAGAAACAACCTGTGATGACCTGATCATAACCTTCATTCCCTGTCCTCTAATGCCACTAGTGGGAAGGAGATAAAGCCCGGAAAAAAGGGAGGGGAGGAGGGAAGGTGTTTTTAAGATTTCTTTTACCTCTTGTTATATATGTCCGGGAATAATTCATGTTTTTATTGCTGTATTAAAAGATACAATATATGTTAAGCATAACTTCAGTTTCCCTCACTGTAATCAATTCGAATAAAATCTGGGAGGATGCTGGAATGCACATCCAAAGATCGTATCATGGCTGCCAGTAAAGCAAAGATTTGCAAGATACAAGGATTTGCAACAGAATGACGGGTGGACTCTCAGGAAAGATGGATATCAGCCGGAGATGGTTGGGCACTTAGCACCATCACCAGATGCTATCAGTAATCTCTAGATATTGCAACTGAATGCTGACTTCGGGGAAATCTCATCTGGGTTACGTCGTTGCCTGGAAAACTATTCAGTGGATCAGCAACGCAGAAAGAAACCGACATGAATATGCAATGGAGGGCGGAAACTGAAAAGACTCTTGCAATGTGGCCTCAGGGCAGAAAAACATTATAAAAACTGGCTGGGCCGAGCAGGCTTTGTGAACTGGGGAGGGTGCAGTGCGATAGAGGCCATACCTGCAGTTCACCCAGAGCTGATCCTGGGCTCTGCTCTGTCTTTTGTTTGTGTCTTCCCAGCAATTTGTCGCTCTATTTCATAATAAATTATTTTATTGATTTATTAATTGGGCGTTTTATACGTTTCATTTATACCCCTCTCATAATCCTACCCTGATTTTGGCTGGTAATAAATTAAGTTCATGTCCCCAAGCCAAGACTGTTTTGCCCGTGATGGTAACTGCTGAGAGATCTCCCCGCCCTTATCTTGACCTTTAACCCCTTTTGCTACATTTCCCAACCCCCATTCAGCTGAGGAGAGGAGAGAGAGAGAGGCTTTGAGGTGCGCCTGGAGTCCTGTGAGGGTCAACCCACAACAACGTGTATGTATATATATAAACACATACATATATATATAATGTAGATTAAGATGCTACGGGGCTGTCTTACAGCAAACCCTCCTGCTCAGCTAAGCGACAGCAACGACAAGCAAGATGTGCACGGGTGGGCATCACGACTGCTCGCCCGTGGGTGCCGGAGCGGCCTGCGCCAACACCGGAAGCGCAGCGCCTCTCGAGGCCGGAGGGCCCCACACCCACCTCCGTCCCCCCGCTGCCCCGGCACTCACCAGCTCCCGGGCACGGTCGCGGCAGAGGCAGAGCACGGAGCCGCCCTCGGGGAGCAGCGGGTCCCGGTCCCGCACCCACAGCGGGTCCGGCCTCAGCGCCGCCATCGCTGCGGCCCCGTGCCATCACGTGACGCAGAAGTGGGTGGGACAATCAGGTTTTTATCTCGTTTTATTGTTTGGGGCTCCTTATGTAAGTGATTAAAGGCAAATCCAGGGAGCCCTGACGTTCCAATTTGCGGAATTCGTGCGAATCCTGCCAGGTTGTGCAGCCCTTCTAGAGCCCGTCACGGATGGAGCTGAAGGGAGAGCGCGCAGTGGCTCCTGCTAGCGGCGGCAGCAGGAGAGCGGGAAAGGGAGCGCTCGTGCCCTCTCAGGGAAGGAAGGCGCAGTGGTGGCACCGCCGACCACCACAAGTGTAGGAAATGCAGAGGAGATGGGCAGCCCTGCACTGTCCGGCCGAACACGGTGCAAATTTCAGGCGAGGATTTGCGGGGCTATGGAATCCGTCTCTGTGGATTCTTCGCCTTGTTTGCCCCCACATACGGTTTTGCATAGGAATGGGAACAGGCCCAGAATTCTGGTATCTGGAGGCGATGCGCCTGGGTCGAGGCGATCCCAGACATGAGGACAGACTGGGAGATTAGTTCATTGGNAAAAAAAAAAAAATCAGATAATTTGAAAAGCATGAACATTCTCTAACAGTGCTTGTTTTAATTCCTGGTTATCAAAGGACTGAACAGAGTCTAAATCAGCTTGCAAACATGAACGGGGGAAAGCTGAACGATGGGAAAAATTCAGAAACAACCTGTGATGACCTGATCATAACCTTCATTCCCTGTCCTCTAATGCCACTAGTGGGAAGGAGATAAAGCCCGGAAAAAAGGGAGGGGAGGAGGGAAGGTGTTTTTAAGATTTCTTTTACCTCTTGTTATATATGTCCGGGAATAATTCATGTTTTTATTGCTGTATTAAAAGATACAATATATGTTAAGCATAACTTCAGTTTCCCTCACTGTAATCAATTCGAATAAAATCTGGGAGGATGCTGGAATGCACATCCAAAGATCGTATCATGGCTGCCAGTAAAGCAAAGATTTGCAAGATACAAGGATTTGCAACAGAATGACGGGTGGACTCTCAGGAAAGATGGATATCAGCCGGAGATGGTTGGGCACTTAGCACCATCACCAGATGCTATCAGTAATCTCTAGATATTGCAACTGAATGCTGACTTCGGGGAAATCTCATCTGGGTTACGTCGTTGCCTGGAAAACTATTCAGTGGATCAGCAACGCAGAAAGAAACCGACATGAATATGCAATGGAGGGCGGAAACTGAAAAGACTCTTGCAATGTGGCCTCAGGGCAGAAAAACATTATAAAAACTGGCTGGGCCGAGCAGGCTTTGTGAACTGGGGAGGGTGCAGTGCGATAGAGGCCATACCTGCAGTTCACCCAGAGCTGATCCTGGGCTCTGCTCTGTCTTTTGTTTGTGTCTTCCCAGCAATTTGTCGCTCTATTTCATAATAAATTATTTTATTGATTTATTAATTGGGCGTTTTATACGTTTCATTTATACCCCTCTCATAATCCTACCCTGATTTTGGCTGGTAATAAATTAAGTTCATGTCCCCAAGCCAAGACTGTTTTGCCCGTGATGGTAACTGCTGAGAGATCTCCCCGCCCTTATCTTGACCTTTAACCCCTTTTGCTACATTTCCCAACCCCCATTCAGCTGAGGAGAGGAGAGAGAGAGAGGCTTTGAGGTGCGCCTGGAGTCCTGTGAGGGTCAACCCACAACAACGTGTATGTATATATATAAACACATACATATATATATAATGTAGATTAAGATGCTACGGGGCTGTCTTACAGCAAACCCTCCTGCTCAGCTAAGCGACAGCAACGACAAGCAAGATGTGCACGGGTGGGCATCACGACTGCTCGCCCGTGGGTGCCGGAGCGGCCTGCGCCAACACCGGAAGCGCAGCGCCTCTCGAGGCCGGAGGGCCCCACACCCACCTCCGTCCCCCCGCTGCCCCGGCACTCACCAGCTCCCGGGCACGGTCGCGGCAGAGGCAGAGCACGGAGCCGCCCTCGGGGAGCAGCGGGTCCCGGTCCCGCACCCACAGCGGGTCCGGCCTCAGCGCCGCCATCGCTGCGGCCCCGTGCCATCACGTGACGCAGAAGTGGGTGGGACAATCAGGTTTTTATCTCGTTTTATTGTTTGGGGCTCCTTATGTAAGTGATTAAAGGCAAATCCAGGGAGCCCTGACGTTCCAATTTGCGGAATTCGTGCGAATCCTGCCAGGTTGTGCAGCCCTTCTAGAGCCCGTCACGGATGGAGCTGAAGGGAGAGCGCGCAGTGGCTCCTGCTAGCGGCGGCAGCAGGAGAGCGGGAAAGGGAGCGCTCGTGCCCTCTCAGGGAAGGAAGGCGCAGTGGTGGCACCGCCGACCACCACAAGTGTAGGAAATGCAGAGGAGATGGGCAGCCCTGCACTGTCCGGCCGAACACGGTGCAAATTTCAGGCGAGGATTTGCGGGGCTATGGAATCCGTCTCTGTGGATTCTTCGCCTTGTTTGCCCCCACATACGGTTTTGCATAGGAATGGGAACAGGCCCAGAATTCTGGTATCTGGAGGCGATGCGCCTGGGTCGAGGCGATCCCAGACATGAGGACAGACTGGGAGATTAGTTCATTGGGAGCTGCCCTGCTGAGAAGGACCTGGGGGTTCTTGTGGATGAAAGGCTGGACACGAGCCAGCAGTGTGTACTTCCGGTCCAGAAACCCAAACACATCCTGGGCTGCATCAGAAGAAGGACAGCTGGCAGGTCAAGAGAGGGGTTTCGGCCCCTTTCCCCTCATGACACCCCACCTGGAACAAGAGTATCTTTAAGGTGTCTTCCAACTCAAGCCTTTCCATGATTCTATGATTTAATTACATAGTCACGTAAAATGTATTTAATTCAGAGTGAAAGTTGATCTGGAGCAGGAGTCCACAATCAGCTCTTCATGACATGTGGTAACTACCTGTAAGCAGGAGACTGAAGAATTGGTTAGGGGAAAAAAAAATCACACTTCTACCTGTCTAGGAAAGTATGTGTACAGAGGTATGGTGGACATCCAGGCAGCGTAACCACTGCATTTTTTACTGGTTTCAAATCTCTTCCATATCTTCAACATAACCATCCAGATAGAGAGTACTTGAAGACAGGTTGCTCCCAGATGTCTCTGGTGGGAATTGTTTCAAACACTAGCAAAGATGTGATTAGGCTGCCCTGAGACCTGCAGTGTGATACACTTGTCACTTTATCTCCAAATAACAATGTTACCCGCAGTGCCTTTTTGTTTATAGCAGCACGGGCAAGGACTATTGCTCACGGTGTCATCTGCCCACTTCACATGTGTCCCCACCCAAGGTGGGGGCTTCCCTGCCAGGGTGGCACCTGGCACCCTGAAAATCCCTGTTAGCAAGCAAGATAGCCTCCTGTGCTGGAGCCTGCAGCTGAATTCAGCTCTTAAGCATGCTGCTGGTTTAGAAAGATGGGGGTTGTGTCTGAGCTGCATGGCTGTTCCCAAAAGTTTGGTGATGTGGCTGTTGTCAGAGGCAGTCCAAGATCCTTCACTTGCCTCACAACTGTCTCCATGGAACTGACTGAGAATCCCAGGGGCTGGGACCCCCAGACTCCGAAGAAAAGTTTCTGGCCTGCCCAGGGCGGGGAAAGCCTGCCAGAAGTGTACCTATGGGGGTGTGTGTGTTCACTGAACCAGAGACTGGTCTCTATGGGAACACAGTGCAAGAACAATGGACTTATCGCAGAGACTGGGTCGATGCCTGACTCTCTGGACTGATCTGTTCAATTCCTGCTGTGTGGATCGGAACGACCCCAACCACTGTACCTCCCGCACCATGGACCAGTGGCCAGGTACAGTTTGCAGCTTGTTCTTGGAGCAATGTACCTCAACCAGGCAGTCCCCACCTTGGCCAAATGCCCCCCGCTTCAAGAGGACCTATAAAGACTGTGAGCATTGGGACCCACCTCGTGTGCACCCCATGGAAGAAGACGCATCTATGGGCAGATTGCCTCGAGGACTCGGTTCTCTGTGGTAGCTATAATCCCCTTCCCCTCTTTCTCTCTCTTTCTCTCTATTCTCTATTTCTCTCCCATTATCGCATACTGTTGTTAGCACTAAATAAAAGTGCATTGTTGATGATTTAAACTGGTGTCATCCCCTGCTGTGTCTTTTGTGCTCTGAGATCTCTAAAAGAACCTATCAGGACTTCGCAGGCAGCTGTGGACCCTGACAGCTGTCCCAGCCTTTTAGCCTGCTGAAGAGCCGTGCTGCCTGGCCAGGCCTGTGCCAGCATGGATAAGTGGCTCCCATGCCTGGCTGTCTTAAGCTGATGTTATAAAGAAGAAGGAAGCTGGGGAACAAAGAGGCAGAGAGATGACTTGGAGACTTCAAAATGTAAACAAATAATAACTTAATTAAGGGGATCTCCGAATGTGTTTATCTTGGCCAACTCACAAATCAAACATCACCCACCATTTCTTACACTATAATTTTAGCTAAAATATTTTTGTAAAGGATTCTGACCCAGTCCAGACAATCCTTCACTGTCTTCATTTGCTACAACAAGTTGATATTTCTGAATTATGTGTCACGTTGACACAGTAGAGCCATTCAAACCCTATGTGTCTGTAGCCTGCAAAAGCTGTGGTTATTTTTTGCTGGATCAGGCCCAAATTCAGTTGATAGTGTATTTTAAGTCATGTGGTACTGTTTGTTTCATGCCCTATCTGTGGCATGCCACCTGATGTTAAATTCTGCTGGATTTGAGGTATTTTTATTCATTTACAGTATCTGATTGAAATGTAATTGGTGAACGTGAGGTATGCATGTATATATATGCAGATGAATAAGTATTTTCTTTGATCTGTGGGATTTCACTTGCATTTTGAGGGCATGAATCATTTCCTCCTCTGAAACTCCTGTTCTTGGCATGGAGGGTGTGGAGCTTGCCAGTACAGGCCAAATAGGTGGAGTTGTCCAGGAAGGAGTTGGGCCACAGAACTGCCCTGCGGATGTTCTGAATCAGTGTAATCCACAGGTTGTTTGATCCGTGTCTTTTCGGAATGTTTCAGTCTACTCTTTTATCTCTGGGGTTTTGTATCATCTCAGTGAAAAGTGGAATTAAAAAGAGGCCCCACTGCATCCTGAGAGATGTCCATCCATGACAGCAACATGTCATTCCTAACTCTGAAACCTGGATTCTGCCTGCAAGTCAGAGCTGTGATACCCTGCGAGCAGGAGAGCTGACAGCAGTGGAGTCGTGCTGACTTAGATCAGGCCCTTTGCAGGTACTACATCACCACCTTACAGGTGATTTTGGACTACTTATGTCATTNTGATTTTGGGCTACTTATGTCATTGTCTGTCCAGTGCTGGGGTCTGTGGTTGGGTGGTTGTATCTATGAGACTTGCCCAGATCCTTGCACATAGTCAGACTACAATCAAGCAGCATTAAACAAGCAGAGGAGTGGTTTTCTCTTAGCTCAGCCCTACAGCAGACCCCTCTCTCAGGATTTATGCAATGCCATTTAGCTGGTTCATGTCAGTGGGCAAGTGTTCCTGTGTTGTACTGCTACACAAAAGAA
>VWYE01005067.1:221041-258613 GCA_013398995.1 Alaudala cheleensis | reverse complement strand
TTCTGACTTTTTCTAGAGCAAAAAAAAGCAAAATCTTAAGAAAATGTGGGAGAGGATTCATGCAGAAGGATGTGAGTTTGAGGTCATTGAATATCCCATTGCTCTTCAAAATCCCTGTGCCTCAATTTCCAAGGAGAGTACAAAAAAGAGGCATCTGTAATTGAATACAGAGGGTTGACACCTCCTGCCATTTGATGGCACAATTCCTTGTTAGGCACCTGCTTCTCAATCCAGNCCCTCAGCAAGGACTTGCAGCTCCCAGGGGAGATGACACAAGAAACACCAAATTTGGGCTTGTTGGTGAGGATGTGTTGCCATTCTGACTTTTTCTAGAGCAAAATTTTAAGAAAATGTGGGAGAAGATTCATGCACAGGGATGTGAGCTTAAGACACTGAATATCCCATTGCTCTTTAAAATTGTCATGCCTCAATTTCCAAGGAGAGTGTAAAAAAGAGGCATCTATAACTGAATACACCTTCTGCCATTTGATGGCACAATTCTTTGTTTAGCACCTGCTTCTCAATCCATTGCAATACTGAGATTTCTCTTTGCTCACAAAAGAGATGATTCTAGAATATTTATTCTTAGCAACCTCATTCTGGTGGAAATGATTTGGTAGAGGATCCTGGTTTCCCGCAGTCTCCAGCTTGGAGGTGAATCACAGCCTACACTGGTATGGACTGGATATTCCAGGCATCAGAAAAATGCTCTGTGAGGACAGGTGAGAAGTGGAAACAAGGCCAGTTTACTAAAGATGCCTATAAAAGAATTGCTGGAGCATGTAGGGACAAAATCATAAAGGCCAAAGCACAAAATGAAACACAACTAACAAGAGATGGGAAAGACAGCAAAGAGCTTCTTATTAATATTTCAGCAGAAGGAGGAATATGAAGGAAGAAGCTGGTCCTTCACTTAGTGAGGAAGGAAAACAGATAATGCCTGGAGGGCTGAAGTGGTTCATGCCTTTCACCTTTCAGCCTTCACTAAAACTGCAATGAGCCTGTAACTGACATGGTAACACCAGTGAGTGGGGAGGAGCAATTCAACTGACAGCAGGCAAAAGGCAGGTGAAGGGATCTCATTAAAAACACAGATTTTTGCTTCAAATTCCAAACTGGCTAGCCACTGTCTTGAAGGATATGTGAGACCTAGCATGGAGAGAAAAGGTGAGATATGGGTCTGATGTTCTGAAGGAAAGGGTAGAGCTAGGGAATTATCAACCAATCTGCATACTGTCAACACCTAGATAAAACATTGAAACAAGCGGAACAGACCATTTTGTAACACTCAGAAAATCAAATCATGGTTAAAAGAACAACAGGCTTGACAGACCTTGAAGGTATAGGAGACAGAGTATGTACTGTAGAAGAGGATGAAGTTGCTGTGGTGTGAATTCACCCTGAGTGTAGGAAGGTTTTTGCCACTATTTCACATGAAATTTGCTGAAATAATTGGGAATCTAACCCAGATTCTATCCTGTAGTGTGGATGGCTGTCTGGTAGGAGAAATACCCTTATCTGTATAAGAGGGCTTATCTGTGCTGCCCTCTTGTCCTGGAGGAAAAACTGGAGTGGGGCTTTGGAACATAGTTCAGAGTTTTTCAAAATCTTTCTGTCTTGAACAGCAGCACACGGGTGACATCAGCTGATGATGCAAGTCTAGGCTTGAAAATAAAAGAACCCATGGAGATCCTATGAAATAATTATTTTATAAAGGCATTTAGGACAATAGCAGGCATGGAGTTGCCTGAGGCTCCTCAGCTGTATCAACCACACTGACAGTTATTTTCTCCAAGAATGCATTAGCAGGATTCATATTTATCATATGAAATCCAGCTCAGGGGAAGTACAGAGATGGGGAGAAGTAAAGCCCTGCAGGCTCCTCATCCTGCCAGGGCATATCTGAGGATGGCTGCTAATGCTGAGATTTAGTTGCTTTTGACACCCATTTTATCCCAGCAGCTTCAAGTGTTGTTTCAGACATCCTCTCCCACTGCAGGGGTGACCAGACTCTCCCAGATGTGAACAGGGTTGTGGCTCTACAGCTGAGGCCTGTTTTGGCTTGGTGGTCATTGATCTCAGAGGGAGCAACCACTGCAGTGGGGATAGTGCCTCCCTGCAGAAGTAGTCTAGGTCAGGAAGAAGGAAGTGGGAAGTGAACTCTAGGAAAAATAAAGAATGGTTCTCTGTCTTGTCTAGCTCTGTTTGGGGCACCTCAAAGGAAAAGACAGAAGGCTGCAGTGGATATATGCATGTTGTCTTTAAACCCATGAAATTCTGCAATAAAGATCAAAGAAAAGATTTTTTTTTTCCCAGTGTGCCCAAGAAGCAGTGGACCTACTCTGCAGCAAGAGAGGTTTCAGGTAGAGACTGGGCTTAACTCTCTGAGGAGAGGAAAGGTTTGGAACAGGTCACTGCAGAGAAAGGAGAGAGAAGGAGCTGTGCTCACAGACAAGGTTAGACAAGCATCTGTCAGTAAGAGTTTAGTTAATGCAGGCTGTGCCTTGAGGCAGGGGAGACATGAGAGGAACCCTTTAGTCTCCTCCAGCCCTCTGAGTGTGTACTCAGATGCACTCCCTCGCCTCCCTCTCCCTCCCATTTTCCCTCTCCATCTCTGGAGTCAGCTCACTGGAGGCTCAGGACTCTGGCCCTGCTTTCAGCCCACATCCTTCCCCACTCCAAAACAACCTGGAGTCCTGAGGCAGGAGAGAGGCTGTGATGTCTCTCACCTGAGGAGGTCCCTTGCCAGGAGTTGTGCTCCATCACTGGTACCCTGGTGAGAGCCAGGCCTCTCCACCACCTTTGTGGACACTTTTCCTGGGCACAGTTCAAGAACCCCGACCCAGCACATGGTGAATAAATGATGCCAAGAGGTTTTTAGCACATGAAAGCTCTCCTAACTTGGCCACCTTACTTGTAATCTCAGCAACTGCTTTAAGCCTCAAATTGGTCAGATATTTTTCTTCCCAAGTTGCCTTTGGAAGGTGACAAGATGAAGACAACAGTTCCCACGGTGCAAAGAAAAAGGTGATTTTCCCGGGGAAAAACAAACAGACAAACAAACACCAGATACCATGCTGGCCAAAATTTTTGCTCAATATGAGAACTACAGGCTTTTCCCTCTGTATATTTTTCTGATGCTTAAACCCAGGGATAAGAAGCACAGTGTTTTGGATCCCCTATGAGGTCTCACATATCCCAAAATACATCTTCCTTGTCCAAATTTCTTTTTGGAAGCCTGTTCTAGCTGAACATGTGCAGCCCTACTGTTCCTCAGGGACTCAAAAACTTCAGGTGAGATTAAAGGGAGATGGACCAAAGCCATATTAAAGGGCAAGAAGTGCTGCCAAAAACCCAGGAAACCCTTTTTTCACTTGATGAAGAAGAAAAACATCAACTGCACCAATCATTTCCCTGAGTATGTGGGGTCAGAGCTTTGACCCAACCTGATCTTCTCCTTTTCCCTCAGGCTGAATACAAATCTATATCATGTATTCTGCTCCAAAAGGGTGACAGGAGAAGAGGAAGGAAAAATAACTCCAGAGGGAAACAGTGATCACTCCTGGTGCCCTCAGATCAGGAGAAGGTGGAAAGTTTCATCACACGAGGCAGGGATGGAAAAAAGTGGAACTGATCACAGAGATCAGAGCTTAGGGCAGTGATTCTGCTCTGGCACTCCAGGTGTGATCCATCACCTCCTGTGCCCTGGTTTCTTTCTTTGCATTGGGATTGTTGTGTTGGCAACAGTGTCCAAATGAAATTAGGAAACAAAGTCATAATGCTCCCAATTTTGTAAAACTGACATTGAATGCCAGCAGACATTGTGATGAACACCTTCCAGGGCATGGAAAAGTAGTATGAATATCATTCATATTTTTTAAGTGCTTCAAATACAATTATCAATGGTAACAAAAACGTGTATATTCTGAATGCACTCATTTGAGACCTCCTCCTGCTGAGAAGTTGTCTAAAAGAATTCATATCATCAGACCCTCAATTTATTAATCTTCTTGAGACAGAATCACTCTATATCTACTGGAAAGTGACTGTATCTTTGCACTTTGAAAGCATCCAGCCAGGAATTTGGAATGGACTTAATATTTTAATTCCTAAGGTGGTAGTGTGAAAATGGATTCCTTTGTTTTCAACTCTTTTGCTTTTATAACCAAGATCAAATTAAAAAAAAAAATACTGGCATGGGGTGGGAGAACAGGAAGTGTAAAGTTCTGCTTGCAAAAAAATAAAAATATGAGAATTTGAGAACATGAGGACCATGTGTACCTAAAGTATTTTTGTGAGCATTACATCAATAAAAGCCACTTTCCCCACAGATTTGTGTCTGGTGGCTGACTGCAAACTCCAGCTGAAGCTGTTTTCCTGCAGTCTGACAGGTCTCAGCTGTGTGGCTTCTCTGGCTCTAACAGTGTGTGAATAAACACCTCACTTTTCCCAACAGTGATGCTCCAGTGGCCTCTCTTATCTCCCTGGGTGCCTCCTTTCACTAAGTGCAGGAATGCCATCATCAGTGAGAGACCCATCTTTCTCACAAAATTTGGCTTGGTTTTGCCCAAAAGGCTCAGAAATTGCTGCAAAGGCACAGACAGACAGACATGAACATGTACAAAGTGATTGCATAAGCTCCATTTCCCCAGGAAACACGGACTGAAAGCAGCTCTGTTGAAGGGGAAATGTTTACTGACCAAATACCACAGGAAACTTTGAATAAAATGTTACCAGAGTTAGAATGCAGAATTTGGATACTTGGGCCATGGAGGAAAAATATTTGGTCCTCAAATATTTCATGTTTCAAACTGGTTTGATCTCTTAGGAATTTATTCATTACTTTTCTAAACATCTCACAAGGTTTCATTTTTTTTTTCTTTAATAAGAAAATAGTACAATTTGTCAGCATTTCTTAAAAAATATTTTAAAAACAACACTTGGGCTAGAAGAGCAGACCTGCTTTCCAACAAAAAAACAAGGCCATCTCAGACAGGAGATGGTTCTGTTTTATTGACTTCATTTATTTCTTGTACATTTAAGGCAATTTCATGGCCTTGTTTGGTTCAGTTTCTTCCCAATCAAATATATGTGCAATCTAACCCCATCTTGGAAATTCACAGACATATCTACAGTGCTGGGAAGCTTCAGTGTGTTACTGGAAAGTTCAAATCTGTGTCTAGTCTTCCCTAGAACAGAATTTCCAGGAGAACAGAGGAGATTTCCCTCCTCCTGTAGCAAACTCCATCCCAGAGACTGCAGAATATTGCAGCACTAGTAGAAATTTTAAAAGGACTAGATTAACATAATTTTACAGTTCTGTGGTCACTGATCTAGAGAATAGAATTGTCAGCATGTGGACATTATCTGCACTGGGTGACATCATTTTTTGGAGCATGTTGTAAAATTACTTGTCCAGAAGACCGTGATATGAAGCTGCCAGACCTACAAAGGGAGCAAGCTGTGCCATTCCAGGAATGTGTGCAATATTTGTGAGGATTCTCCATCCTTTCATAGTTAGTTAGCCAATATGTTTTCCTCTCTTTTAATGGCATCAAGAAAAACATCTGCAGGAGGCAAGCCCAAAGATTAATTCCTCCCCTGCACGTCCTGCATTTGTTCAAATAGTTGAACTAATATTTATGAATAATGCATTTCACCCATGAATGCCACAAATCAATGCAACTCCAAGTACTTCATACTTAAACCAGCTGAGGCTCAGACTCAATATGTATTATTAAGCCAGCTTCTTTTATTGGTTAGTAAATATTATGTAAATACTTGTTTCCAGGAGATTACTTTTCTACAGCAAGGAGTTATTAAGAGTTTGTTCATATTTCTGACAGTTTCCTCATTCTTTACATCCTGTTTATTTTGGTCATTAATTATTTTTAGAGCTTGGTATCTTACTTGTGTGATAGTTTTGTGTTTGATTTTTTTAAAATTATTGTTATTCATTTTTATTCAAAACTCAATTTAAAAGCTTTAATTAAGCAATTGATGGGGGTTTGAGTGCAGATATTAAGACAGACAATTACACAGGAAAAGCACTGGATACCCTAGGGTACTGTTGTTGTTCTAGCAAATGTCTGGTAGGGGTTCAAAACCATCAGAGTGTGCTTTGCCCACATAAATGTCCATCAGGAAATAATGAGAATTTAAGAATGGATGAACACAGTAGTGAGGCCATTGCTATTGAGGGCAATGAAAAAACTACAATGTTGCTGCCATCAGTAACTGAAAATCTAATGTAACACAGATTTGAATGTTGAGATAAAGTTCTATAATCTTTTATTTGAGAAACTACAGAAAACATTATTTTAATGGCTTGTTTTTTTAGCTACTGTCATTGGTGCCTGTACATTTTTGCTCACAGTGGAACAGCTCAGATGCTTAGTACTGCTGAAATCAAAGGAGTCACACAGATTGACACCAGCTGAAGACCTGTCCTAATAAATCTGACTTTATTTATGGGGAATGAAACCACAGTCATGTCTCCTCAAAAGGCAACAATCCTGCTCAAATGGTGGGAATAAATTGTTTTGGCTGCATGAATGAATTAAATATTGAATGTTCCATTTTCCAGACTTGGCTGCTGCCTCACCTAAATCAGTGGAGCTGATTTACACCAGCTCTTTGGAGAAATAGCCAGTTGGTCCTGGAGTGCTGACAGCCAGGCTGGTTTACCTGGACCAGCTGATTTTCTGTTTAGCAGCTGGGTGTATGATCAGCCTCACAAATATTCTGGCATAAGGAGTTCAAGCCACACAGCATGGTGCATATATTCTCAGTAATGGAAACCTGGGCTGAGGAACATTCCACAGTAAATCCCTTCATCTGGCATTTTCTAAAGGACTGAGGGAATTCAGTGCTGGATTTACCACCCTAGCTTCTGGTACCTTCTGCATCACTGTATCAGGGGGACATGAGGCTGAACAGGAGCAAAGGAGCCTTTGGCTCTCTATCCACAGTGTGATTCCTGTCCATCACCTTCTTTGGAAAGGCTCTGGGCAGCAAAAGAGTGGCACTTCCTGTAGCATTGCAGCTTCTTTCACTCAGGTGTCAGGTCTCATCTGCAAAGGCCAGCAGCTCTGAAAATGAGATATTCACCTGTGCTGCACTGGGGCTGGCTGAGTGTTCAGATGCTTGATGTTACCAAGAGTCAGCTAAAACAGATGTTTTCACACTCTTGTTTGTAAAGCTTCTTTGATATTTCAAAGGCCCACTTATCACCTAAGTAGTGTCAATAACAATAATTGATGGTGCAGTTGACTTCTCCACCTCCCTTTCCATTCCAGTATGTGCTTCCTGTATAACAGCCTTTCTGCTGATTGAAAGGGATGTCACCTTCATCACTGGGAGAAGCAGAAGAAAAATCACCCTCATTGGAGACTAACACAACTAGTGGCTTGGCTCATTGAAAAGTCAGATTCATGACTCAGCCTTTACATTTATGAGTCAGGAAAGTCCAAGGTGTTTGGTTTTTTCTTTTTCCCCTTGGCTTTGTAGGTAGACTGTGATCTCACTTATTTATGAAGGAAATCAGCTACAGGCAAGGGGCTATTCCTGCCATGCACTTGCAAGAGAAAACAACACCCATCCTCCCTGAGCTCTCTGTTCTTAGTAGTCCCTGTGTTCTTTGGCTGGCTACAACCTTCAGTAAAAGTGTCAGACAAATCAAACAGTATAAAATAAATCAATCTATTTCCCAGTTTATTTGTTCTAAGAAGACTGTAAAATGAAGTCAAATTGAGAAATTGGTTTATGTGGCCGAGAGGCATAAGGGATGCATTGAGGAAGAAGTGATATTAAAGCATTAGCCTGACAGAATCAGAGCTAGCTTGAACTGGGACAAGCAGCCTGTTCCCTGTTCACTGTGGATGGCTGTAGAGTGATGGATAGTGGCATTCACAGTTTTAATGTCCATGGAAAGGTAAAGAGACAAAAGTCATAAAAGTATTACATTCAAATTCCCAAAAAACAATTTGACACCAGGAATTAAAAGCAATGCAGCTTCCTTGTTTTATTAAAGAGAAGAGTCAGCAGTGATTTATGGAACTTTGCATATTTATATGTTGGAAGAAGGTGCTGAATTCTCATCAGCCAAGCAGACATTGGCAGAGAGATGAAACCAGCAAACTCAGACTGAAATATGGCACAAATGTTTAATAGTGAACGTAACTGAACTCATCAAAACATGAAGTGGATTTTCCATCATTTGAAGATCTTAAATTGAAGTGTTTGAATTAGACAGAGAAGGGTCTTTAGAGATTTCATTTATTGGGGTCAGTACAAGACTCTCCAGGATCAAGCCAGGATGAAACAGGATTGCAGTGAGAGGGACCTGAGAGCTCACAGAAGCCCAGGTTTGGGCTGCTGCTATCAAGGAGTCCAACAAGACCCAAAATGTCCCTGTCGTTTGGGATTTAATGAAATAACACCACACCCATACACAGCTGTAAGTGTCCCAGTGTGCCATATCCACACAGGAATCACCATCAGAAAGGCTGCTCAGGCACCTGGATGTCTCAGCAGCCCTGCCCTGGGGCTGCAGGCCCAGTCCTTGAGCCTTGTGTCATCCGAGCTAAGACAGAGTGTCTGGTGTGTGCTCACCTGACAAACTCTCACAAGCCAGCTGAGGTGGGCTGTGGGGCCTCAAACAGCCAGATGTCCACATCTCAATGATCTCATCTCCTTGCTGACAAACTTGACCACAGCATTTGCTAAGGAATTCACTGAGGCAATGAAATATGCTGAGGAAATAGTCAAAGAGAGGGAGATAGCCAAATGTTTTTTGGGAAAATTCCCAAACCAACACAATGGCATTTTTAATGTCATTTCTAAAGCGCTCCTTCCCTTGATGTTGTAGTTTGATACCACAGGGGCTTTGAACTCTTGTTCCTCCTTCATTTGTAAAGTTATTTTTGTTAGACCTGCTACCATGGCTCCTTCATCTCCAATCACAATTTGTATGAAATATTAGCTATCAGATTTACATCTGAGCCTTTTACCTTATGCTAACTCAAATAGTTTCACCTTTTTAAAAAAATTTTTTTAAAGGCCATTTCACCGAGGTCAGGGGAATTCAACTCTCAGAATGCTATTTTCACTTTTTTCACTTCAGAAAGTATTAGAGGTTTGGACCCCAACGTCTGGTACTCAGTAGTATCCACATGCAGATGTCACCACCTGGGTGACACCAACATAGCAGGGTTTGTTCTACATCCCCAGCAGAGCATCAGCAGTGGACAAGGAAGGATGTGCTGGTGACAGCAAGGTGAGAGAGAAATGCTGAAATAGAAAAAGCTGGAATGAACAAACAGAGGAGGAACTGAACAAAATGGGGCGGATATACAGCAGGGACAATAGACNCCACCCACTGTCAGTCCCAGCATTCAGCTGTGCCAAGTCTGTGGAGCAAACCCCACACAGCACCAGATACCCAGGAGGACTGGGATAGAATAATAGAATTCCTAGTTTGGGTAGAAAGGGACTTTAAAGATCAGCTGGTTCCAACCCCCTTCTGTAGGCAGGGACATCTTCCAGTAGCCCAGGTTGCCCAGAGCCCCACCCACAATCAGAGCCCCTGGTTTTGAGTACTTCCAGGGATAAAGAATTCAGTTTCTCAGGAGAACTTGTTCCAGNCTCCCTGGTCCAGCTGGTGTGAAACCATTGAAGTGCCCATATCACCTTACAGAGCATGTAGGGATAGAAGTTACTGGAGCTGATTCCTCACCCTCTCCACCCCACCCACAGTCAGTCCCAGCATTCAGCTGTGCCAAGCCTGTGGAGCAAACCCCACACAGCACCAGATACCCATGAGGACTGGGATAGAATCATAGAATTCCTAGTTTGGGTAGGAAGGGACTTTAAAGATCAGTTGGTTCCAACCCCCTTCTGTAGGCAGGGACATCTTCCACTAGACCAGGTTGCCCAGAGCCCTACCCACAAACACAGCCCCTGGTCTTGAGTACTTCCAGGGATAAGGAATGCAGTTTCTCAGGAGAACTTGTTCCAGTCTCTCACAATTCTCACAGGGAAGAATTTCTTCTCAATACCTTCTCTAAATCTAGCCTCTTTCAGCATAAAGAGATTTCTCCTTGTCCAGTCACTTCATGAAGGCCAAAGGACCCCCCCCACCCCCCGCTCTCCTGGAGACCCTTTACATACTGGAAGGTGCTAAAAGGTCTTCTTGGTGCCTTCTCCAGGTTGAACAGCTCAAACTCTCTCTGCCCTTCCTCACAGGAAAAGCACCCCATCCATCTGACCATCCCAGTGGCCTCCTCTGGACTCACTAACAGCTCCATGTCCTTATGTTGGATAGCTGCTTAGGAGGTGGGTGTGGGAGTGGCTCATCCCAACCCAACCTGGCTCACCTGAGCTCCAGGTGGTAACCAAAGCTGAGAGAAGTTAAGGAAACATCTCAGTTCTAGTTTGGCCATCAGTGATTCACCCACCCATCACTGCCCAGCCTGTCACATCAAGAAGAAAGGTTTACCTAGTTTTTAATTTACCTTGACACTTATTTTAGTCCATGAATAAACACTTGCATTTAAGACCTGTGAAGCTGTTTAACAGGGTTTTCCTTCCCTTTGCTAGCACTCATTTTCCTTACAAAATTCTATTTCAGTTTAAGGATGAAAGAGACTTTAAATTCTTTCAAATTCAGATTTAGAGTGGCTGGGGGAAAACTTATACCTGTGCCTAAGTAAAAGGACAAAAATACATCAGACATTCCTCAGCTAAAATTGGGGCATACATTAGCAGGGATACAGGTGACCAGAGAGTTTGGGGTGAGGTTTGAGTTCAGGGTGGGTTTGCACTCCCATGTACCTGGACAATATTTGTCATGCCCACCGCTGGCACAGGACAGAAGTGTAACTGGGCCCAGGGCTGATGCACACTCCTGAACACTGAAATCCTGGAAGGGATGGGCAGCCAGGCAGGGGATCCTGTGATCTGGGGTTGCTCTGTAAAGAGAAGATTCCCAAAGGAGTCAACAGACTGCTTCCCACAGGGTGTGCAGGACAAATGTCCTTTTTGCTCTTCAAATGAAGCCACTTGTTTTAAAAAATCAAATAAATCAAACATCTGTGAGTAATTGTATACATGTCATGTCACTGATTGTAACCAGTAAAGCCAGATCAAACGTTTCTTGCTATACTGGCTGCATTGCAAGAGCCTGAATGCCTTCAGCAACATGAGGGATGAGCTCTGAGCCTTCCAGAGCTGTGCTAAAATCGCAGCCTGTTGGACCCCGGCTGCAGCTTTTCCTTTAAGAGCCCTTTGGCTCACGGCGATGCACTGAAATGCAGGAGGTGGGACAACACCACACACAAAAATGAAGAAGTGAAGGCAGGAAAAGTTTCTCCAGAGGAAAAATGCAGGGCTTGTCCTTCACCGTGACGTCAGATCTGTCTTTAATAAAATCCCCAAAGAGCCAAGAGAAAAAGGCAGAGTGCTAGGCTAGGTTGCCAGTTCAGGATAGCTCTGCATTCCCCAGAGTGGTGTTTTTGTTCAAAAACGGCTCTAAATCTGGGTTCAATCAAATGTATTTAATCCCGGCTTCCAGGGATGAGGTGGCTTTTGCCCTGGATTCTAGCAGCAAGCAGCATTTTGCAGGTGAGTTTGGAAACTGCCGGGGAGACCTGTCTTCTGCAAACACACTTGGGTTTAATGCAGGGTGGGCTGGGAGAGCCGAGCGCGGTGCGTGCGGGGAGGTGGGCACTGGAAGGGTTTGGGGAGGTGGGAGGTGTGAGAGCAGGAAGGGAAAGGTGAGCTGGGGGAAAGGAAAGGAAAGGAAAGGAAAGGAAAGGAAAGGAAAGGAAAGGAAAGGAAAGGAAAGGAAAGGAAAGGAAAGGAAAGGAAAGGAAAGGAAAGGTGCAGAAGTGTCTCAGAGTTGAACTCTTCTTAGCATCCAGGTCGATCAGCACAGAAAAATGTAGGGTTTTTTTTTTTTTTTTTCCTGTGTACTGTTACTATTTATGTCAGGGAGCAAAAGGATGAGGAGATCCCCCACTGGTGCCTGAAGCAGNAAAGGAAAGGAAAGGAAAGGTGCAGAAGTGTCTCAGAGTTGAACTCTTCTTAGCATCCAGGTCGATCAGCACAGAAAAATGTAGGTTTTTTTTTTTTTTTTCCTGTGTACTGTTACTATTTGTGTCAGGGAGCAAAAGGATGAGGAGATCCCCCACTGGTGCCTGAAGCAGCACGGCTGAGGCTGTCAGGGGACCGCTGTGGAGGGAAAAGGGCAGGTTCCCGACGGGCGGCGGTGTCCAGGAGTGCCGGGACCGAGGCAGTCCCCGTGCCGGTACCGGGGCGGGCGAAGCCGTGATGGAAACGGGACCGGGACCGGGACCGGGAGCGGGTCCCGGAGGTGCCGCCGGCCGCTCCCGCAGGTGGAGCCGCTCCCGCCGCTGCCTCGGGGCTGGCGAGAGAGGAGATTTTGATCCCCGCTCCTGATCTCTTGAATCTGCTGCTCCACGCAGCAGCAGCAGCCGCTTTCCTCCCCGTCCTCTTCGGAAAAACCGGTCCGGGGAAGCCGCTCATTCCCCAAAGGTGCCGGAGTTTTTGCTTTGCTTTCCCCGGTGCGTGCCCGCAGTTTGGGGCTGATTCCCAGGCGAGAGGGCTGGATTGGGAACAGCCTGGGAAGCGGTGAGGGTCCGGATGGAGAAGCAGCGTCTGTCCCCGGAGGGTGAGCGATCCCCTGCCCCCATCCCCGGAGCCAGCGCTGCGCTCGGGGCTCAGGGAGCCTTGGGGACCCTGGGAGTGAGTGGGATGGCAGACACACGTTTGGGGGACCCTGGGAGTGAGTGGGATGTCAGAGACCCGTTTGGGCTACCCAGCTTGAGGTGGGGAGTCCCCGGAGCCAGACACGTGTAAGCTGTTCGAGTATCCCTGTGCTCGGAGCGGGGTGACATCCGCTGCTCTGCACAGGGGCTTTTGCGTGACGGGGCTGCTGGCACCGGGGCTGGCTCGTGTTTGGTGGGATACAGCGGCACTTCGAAGCAGGGAAGCCGCAGGCGTGGCGCGGCACACCAGGCACACCTGTGTGACAGCAGATGGCACGGAGATAAGTCCTGCGTGGATGCCGATAACAGGGGCTCGTCTGTAAAATAAAACACACCACAAAACTGACAACAAACAAACTGCACCTCCTGCACTCCCGCGGGAAGTTGGTTCTTACCACGGCTGATTTTTGCTCAGCAAGGAAAAAATCAAGCAGAGGGAGGTGCCCCCCACCCCCCAAACACTGTCACTAGAGGAGATCTGTGCGAGCCTTGTAAATTGTGCTGTGGCTGTCCTGGGTTCCCTTGGTATCAAAGATTTTTGTGAAAAACCTGCTATGGCATGAAAATCTCTGAGTGCATGCAGGCACATGAGCTTGCTGAGGGGGAAGGCGAGTGCAACCCAGATATTGCTAGCAGCATGTTTGGTCTAAAGAGTATCTGAGAAGAGTTCAAAACAGTATAAAAAAAAAAGCCTAAAAAATCTCCTGGGTCTCAACAGTTCTGGCTCAGGCTCTCCATTGAACAGAGCAGGTGAAGCTGCTCCTTGGAGCATTCAGGGACACTGTCACCTCCTGGACACACCCATGGGGCTGGAACTTTCAAGGCTCTTATAAACCATTGAGTAGGGATAATTTCTCCCCAGTAATCAACTGTCTTTCTCTGGACCCTCTCCATGCCTGAATTGGGATGTGATGGATTGGGGGGCTGATGAAAAGCAGGTTTCTGTTTGTTATGTACAAGGGAGTGGGGAAACAGGGATGGAAAAGAGTGTACAGCACATGTCAGTGAGGGGGTGGGAAGAGCATCTGGGAGGGAGTATTAGCCTGTGTAGTATTTAAAGGACTTTTGGGAGTAGAGAAGGTTTAGTTTGTTCTGACTAAGGGTGCTGTGTGAAGAAACAAGGAATATTGCAATTATTTTGGGATATTGTGAATATTTAGCTGGCATGGCCAACCTGCTCATGAGATATTTTGGTTAAGTCATGAGGGTCAGAACAGGTGAGTCCTGGTAAAGCTCTCACACTGCCCTACTTCATCATCCATGGTTTTTGTCTTTGCTGGCATAATCACAACAGTAATCTTGCACTGGGGAAGAAGAGGGTTGACCCTCTGGGTTAGATATAATATTGTTCCAGGGAGAAAGGCAGAGGAGATAATATAGGAAGGCCAGACAGGTCTCAAAGGCATTTCAGAAGGCAGCTCTCAGGTTCTGCAACCCCTAGTACTGTAATTATTGAGTTTTTAAAGAGTTTTATCAGTGGAGGTTTTTATTAGAGCAAAACTGCTCAAGTGATGGGCTTGTGAAGGAAAAAATAACTGAGCATAGCTGGAATTTCAGGCATAAGTTTTGAAAAAAACCTTGAAATACTTTTTTTTTTTTTCCATAGATATAAGGACAGAGACCATGGGATCCTAAATCCCTTCAACCAGGCTGAGATTCCTCAGTGCCTGAGTAATTTTTGCAGCAAGGACTTTAAAAATGGATGTGTTGGCTCCTTTCAGTGTTTCACATTGAGTAGTCAGAGCCAGCATCTTCAGTCCCTAGTCCTGATGACTCAGAAGTGTGAGACCACTTATTCAGAAAGGACAAAATGTCCTAAACCAGGGTGATGATTAAAGAAACTATTCTGCACTTTGTAGAAAATTAGCTAAGGAGCTTATGTAGGAAGAACAGCACTGGAGAGTTCTAAAACATTTGAAGTGGAGGAATGGGTGGAGTCTGGATCTGACAATCTAAAATTAAAAAAAAAAATAAGGTGAATGCAAACCTGCAGACTTCTCAAATAAAGAAAGAAAGCAAGAATCAAGTTGTTCTTCATCACATCTACTAGTAGGCAGGTATTGATTTATCTGATGTGATGGCAGTCATGGTACACAAACACAAAGCTTTTGGCTTTGATAGGTGGGAAGGAGGAGAGAGATGCCCAAAACTGGTTTTATTTGGCACCATCTCCTTTGTGGGCACCTATTTCACTACACAGTAACTGATAATGACCCAGGCTGCTTCAGGCTGTGTGTTAAGAACCACAATGTGTTCTTTTTCCTTCCTTTATGAGATTTATCTTACAGATATAAAGCCAAGAATTTAATGTTTAAAATATGTGGTTTTGGTAACGGGAAAAAAATATTAAATTTCTTTGGCTCTTCCAGGAAAAAAACCCCCCATATTCTGACCAAATATAAGCAAAAATCNGGCACCATCTCCTTTGTGGGCACCTATTTCACTACACAGTAACTGATAATGACCCAGGCTGCTTCAGGCTGTGTGTTAAGAACCACAATGTGTTATTTTTCCTTCCTTTATGAGATTTATCTTACAGATATAAAGCCAAGAATTTAATGTTTAAAATATGTGGTTTTGGTAATGGGAAAAAAAATTATTAAATTTCTTTGGGCTCTTCCATGAAAACCATATTCTGACCAAACATAAACAAAAATCCAAAACAAAGCAAAATAAAAACACAAAGGAAAAAAAAAATGACACCTTTATTCTTCCCTGCAAAGATCCCATGGCTCTCCAGGGAGGGTGAGCTGAGGTTTACCTGTGCTTCTTAACAGAAGGCTCCTGGATTGCACCATGGCTAGTGATGCACAGATTATCTCAGGCAGCACAGGTTCAAAGTTGCTGTGCCTCATCCTTCTAACCTCCCCACTATTCCCTCTTGCTTGACAACATCTGGTTACCAGAGATAGACTGGATACACTTCTCTGTAGAAGGGTTCTTATCCTACACTTCCATAAATTGTGGATGACAATTAAAATTGCTCTGGTTATAGCAGCTGAAGATTCAGCTATGAGAATTAACATCTTGAGGCTTGAAGCTGGCAGGCACAGCTCCCATGGGCATGGCTGCATCGTGCACAGGGCCCTCCCAAAGCTGATCTTTCATTTGGCAGTCCCCCCTCACACATCCACTTTGCAGAGTGAAGTCATTGCTCAGGCAACATCCTGAAGGTAGCACTGAATGTTCTTCACACGGATCAGAGGCCCACACCCAAGTCTGTTTCTGATGAAGATGCTTCCTAAGTACACACACACAAACACAGACACACACACACAGAGTTTCTGCTGAGAGAAGTAGGACCTGATGCATTTTCTTTCATAATTTCTCCAGTAAGTGTCTGAATTTGCTTTGGTAGTGTGAAACAATATCTTTTCCAGCATCAACCACAGCACCAACAGAACTGTGGACAGGCACTGGCTTCCTCACACTCCTCACAGTTGTGCCACTGCCTGTTTGTGTCCCCTGGGGCCGGTCCTGTCCCCATTCCACACTGCAGCAGTCCTGGCCTCAAGTGGGGCTTCTCCAGGAGAAGGCATTAGTTAAAAGTGATAGCTATGGATTTTAGCAAAAGTGTGAGATTTATATGATGATTCTGTGTGTCTGTCCTTTCAAAGACTCCTGCATGTTTAGTTTCTCCTGCCTTCCTCAGGTGCTATGGTCAAAAATTTCAGAAGTCCTCTGTACCCATCTGGGACATTTGTCTTTTTCAGAAGCTCTGGGCTCCCATGTTAGGATGTTAAGAGTTGCTTTAGCATCCTGCCAGGTCTCAGTTTACTGAGAACTGCTCTTTTTGGATGTCTCAGTGTCCCAGAGGGGTCTTGAGCATTCCTGTCTGGACAGCCCTGGCTCTCATGCATGAATGGAATTGAAGCTGTTTATAAACCCAAGACATAATATCATGTATGTGAACTTTGGCAGCTGTGGCCTGGCAAAAGCTGGACACCCACAGCTTCAGCTGAAGATACATTTGAATATTAAACCTGACAGTGTCTCATGGTGTCAGCCAGAAAGCAGGGTGAGATTTTACTCAGTCTTTCAGATTTGTCAGTAGGAGGTTTGGGTAGGTATCCTGGAATGAGTTCTTCCTCCTGCTTCCCCTTTTATTTTCACGTGATATGGTTCAAGCATCCACATTCTTATGGTCCTTATCTTAAAAGCACATTTTTCTCTTTCTTTTGAGTAGAAACATTGACTGGTATTTGATAAGCTCCAAGAACTTCTACCCATTTGTTTCCTTTCTGTGTTCTGATGTCCACCAAGTTGGGCTGGTCTTCCAGCACCCAATTTCCCCATCATTCCCTCTGCACATGTTGTGCCACCCAGGGTTTGCTGCATCCTGAGGTGAGTTGTCTTTGGTTTCCCATTGCTGCAGGTTGGCAGGAGATCACAGATCTCATTTTTACAGATGTGTTGTAGGGTCAAGGGACTCTGACTCCTGCTTTAAGAGCTCTGTGCAGGTATTCCCTGTGCTGCTCTGAGTTTCCTACCTGTGGGTGAGGATGACAGATTCCCCTACAGCCTGGTGGTCCCCCAGCTTTGGAATGTACCTCTACTGGTGCTCTGTTATTTATGGCATCCATACTGAAATGTTATGTGTGCTCTGGCATCCTGGCTGAAGCCTCTGAAATCCTTTTAATCCCTTGTATCTTCTCACAGACTGCTGCTGGGCTTTGTAATCCTTGCATCTGAGCTAGGTGTGGGAAAGTAAAAGGGGGAAAAAGCATTTTTGCCTTTGAGGATGCCAACCACTGGCTCTGTCCCACAAGTAAATATCCTTGTGGTTGGGGAAGGAAAGGAGAGCCTTTAGGCTGAAACAGCTGTGGAAGAAGATAACACTTAAGCTGAGCTTTGTGGCACAACTCAAATAATGAATTTCTAATACTTGGGTTGGTAACGCATTCCAGGACTGTGTGGTCATCTCAGTTCCTCTTCTCTTTCTCAATAGCTCCCACGTTGTTCTTCTGTTTTATTAGCCTGAGTCTGTCATTTCACTTAACCTATAAAGCCAGCGAGAGATGAGCAAGTTGGAAGGCCAAGTTTCATGAAAGCCAGGATGGTGTGCAGTGAGCCCAAAAGGAAACCTGAGAGGTATTTGCAGAAATAATTGTGGGCTCATCCAAGGAGGGTTATGAGTCACAGTTAAGTCTCTGCTGTCACAGAGCAATTCCAGCACTGCAAAAGGACCTTATCCTATGAGCTTGCCTTGCAAATTCACAGGATTTCCAAGAAAAAAAGAGATCTCATGCCTGGTGATGGAAAGGCGCAGCAAGATCTCTTGGTCCAGCATTTCGTTGACACTCAGATGTACAGAACTCACAATACCTGTAGTGTTTGGCTGCTTTTATACCTTTTGCTTGGAGCTGAAACAGACTCCTCCAGCTCAAAGTAAACTTGCCCCTTTCCTTCCAAACATATTGAAATAATCTCCAGTGAAAGGCTTCCAGGTAGATAGGATGGATTGGTTTTATTATTACCTCTCTAATATGAAACTTGACTCAGTTAGCATTTACATTAGATTCAGAAATATGTAAATATCACGTGTAGTCATAGAATTATAGAATAGCTTGGTTTGGACAGGACTTTTAAAGGTCAGACTGTCCAACCCTGCTGCAATGAGAGTGGGCATGTTCAACTCAACCAGGTTGCTCAGAGCCCTCCAACCTGACCTTCAGTGCTTTCAGGGATGGAGCATCCACCATCTTTCTGAGCAGCCAGTTCCAGTGTTCCTCCCTTCCAAAAATCTTTCTTATGTCTAACCCAAATTGGCCCTCCTTCAGTGTAAAACCACTACTCCTTGCACCCTTGCAGTATCCGTGTATAAGGAACAGAACACAGTAAGGTCAGGAGTAGTAACCAACTTTGTAATTCTGTACAATACTTGACATAAAATCAGCAATATGCCACCAGGAGCAGTGCAGCCCACAAAGGCTTCACACCTTTGACCAAAATTGCTCTGAATGACTCACAGACTGTCATTATTAAACACTTCTTTATTATTTTCATTAGAAGGTAGCAATAATTTATAGCTGCATGAACTGTTGCACTTTCCCTTTTCCAGAATCTGTAAATGCAGCTCACACTTAAATTTTTGAGAGGCTTAAAATTTTTGATTCTTTCCATGCTTCACCAGTTTTCCACACTATGATCTGGCTTTTCTTTTTGTTGTTTTCTTACTGAAGCTTTCTGAGTTACAAGTAATAGCAGGATGGGTAGGGGCTTGTTTTTTCCTCTTGCTGAAACTCACACTTATCCACACACATATCCTTCTCCACACATCTATATTCTTGGAAAGAATATAGACCAAAAAAAATGGAGCATGGCTTTGCTGAAACACAGTTTGATGTCTTTTGGGGACAACACTAATCACCCAAAGCAATTAATCTGGTGAACTTGTTTTAGCCATGTAGGGACCAGCCTTCTTGCACTGAGTGAATAATATACCAGGGCTCTGCAGAGAGACTGGGAACTTCCCCAGAAAGTGCCATGACTATCCTATAGCATCCTACAGCATCTCCTGCCTGTGCACTACATCCCTGTGCCATTATCACTGCAGTGCCTGATGTGTCCTTGGCATTCTCATAGCTGTGGGTACATGAGGTCACTCTGTAGCTGAGGATTTTGGACTTGCAAATCCTCCTTTCTGTTTTTTTTCAGGTCCACCAGTATATTCCTGGGTGTATGGGATGACCAAACAGGCTGTAGGTCACATTTATGATCACCAACTTGTATCAACTGTGACAAAGGGAACTCTGTATCTGGGCTGATAAGGAGGCAAAGACATTGAAATCCACACGGGGAGAGTTAAGTTCTCCTCTGAATGGCTGGCACATGTTCCTGGCTGCCCCCAGGCTACCAGTTCCCTGGGTTTAGACTAACAGCTGTGTCATTTTAGCTGTTTAGCAAGGAAGGAGCAAACCACAAAAACTGCAGCCAGAGCTAAGAATCTGCAAGTGGTTTACACTATAAAACTCTCTGGTTACATTTTAATGAGGGGAAAAAAAAGGGTGGAAAACAATATTTAGGAAAATATCCAGGTTTTATTAACTAGTTTGGCAATTCAGCAGGTGATTTATTGATAAGTACTGCTGGCAATATTTCCTGCTGCATCTTGGACTTACAGGACTGGATCATACCCACAGCTTCTGTGTGTGGGCTGATAAACATTGATGTAAGAGAATGAGGGCAAATTACTTTGTCTCCTTTCTGTGAGTTTTATTTCCACATTTGACCCTAGTAGTTAAATATAAAATGACATCCCTGCTATTTAACACTGCAGTCCATTTATGGAGACTGCTCACTATTAATTTTCACCGTTCTAGTAGAATCCCAAGGGCACATTTTAAAAATTACATTTATTCTAACATTTCTGTGAGGCACAGCAGCCCACAAGCCTGACAAAGGGGTCATAGGCAGTGAAATTCTGGAGGTTGCTCGACTTATATTTCCAGATTTTGCATCAAAACCTGCGCTAATTTTGCTCAGTGCAGTGGGGTTCTCCACAGAGGTGCTGTGATTCTCCTCATGAAGGCTGGTGAATTCCTTGCCCACCAAGGCTGCCTGGGTGTGGGTGAGCTCCTGGGTTTGTGGTGGAACAATGCATTACATGCCTGGTTTCAGGCTCAAATAAAATGTTTTTGCTTTTTAAATATGATATGCTTAATTCTGTGTGGTTTACATGTGTGTGTATATAAATATATAAAGTGCATATATGCACCCCCACTCCCTTTGTATTCTTTTTGTTTGTGTCAGTTTTTCCATGCATATCATACAGAGTCTGCTTCCACTTGAGGAGATGTTTGTGCCATATTTTTCACTCTCCCTGTCCCAGCTATATTAAAATGCTTGCCAGAGTATCATCTGGGAGGCTGGAGCATTTGATTAGAGGAGTAAATTGATACTACTGCAGCAAAGTTGAGATCCCTTTAAAACCTCTGCATCCTCGACAGCTGTAACATTTTATAGAGCAATTATTAAATAATTGCATTTGTTTCATTCCCATGTGACTGTATGACTCTGAAGGGGTTGGTCGTGGTTTCATCGTTCACCCTCTAATATACAAGGGAAACCTCCTTAGAAAAACTGCTTCTGACAGGATATAAATATCCTGGTTTAACACCTCCCGCCCCCTCCCCAGACGCTCCTCAAATGTGGTTTTTTGGTACAAACGGAGCAGCCTTGGCCCGGGGGGATGCTCGGCAGGATCAGGGCTCTGTGCAGGGCTGCCGGGGAGCTCCATTTGTGCACCAACACTGCCCTCGCGTGTCGGGGCTGTGGGAGACCAAAATGTCAGTAACCACATCATGAGTAATCCATCTTCATCCTCCCAGAGACCAACCACAGCTGGTGTCCTCCTCTGCGGGTGGAAGCAGCAGCGTTAACTGCTTAAGGGCTGAGATGTTGCCACTTTCCAGGCTGGCATTGTTTGGGATGGGGAAGTGGCAGCAGTGCCCTGACCCGAGTGAAGGTTTTGCTTTGTTCTGTGCTATGCCACCATTCAGAGCGTCTGCAGGTCTCTGGGTCACAAACAGGAATTTTGTCACCTGCTTGCTTTAGGCCTGGGCCCCAGCAGTATCAGAGCTGCCTGCAAGCAAGAGGGAATCATGTGTGAAAGACCCACTTCATCACTTGGCACAGATCCATGGAGCTGTAAACTGCTGATCACCACTGATGTGTGGGATTTGAAGGTGTTGGAGAGGTGAAAGAGTTCTGCCCTTTTGCAGGCATCAGGTGCATGTGAGGATTGAAAGCCAAACACTAAGAAACTGGTTTTGCTGAGCTGAGAGCACCTGAGAGGCAGCTCCGTGGAACCATTTGTTTTTTGCATCCAGTAAGAACTCGGTGACTTAGTTTATTAGCTGTGTGTAGGGGGAGGGATCATGGTATGGTTACAGAGTAGGAACAAGAAATCTAACTGCTATTTCTGGCTCTGCCACAGATATCCTGTCTGCCTTTGGGACAGTCACTTCACTCTGGGGCCCCAGATTAAAACAGGATCATTTAATAATATCACTCTTAAGTTGCTTCTTTCCACCATGAGTAATCCCTCCTAGAAACAGAATGTGACAGCTTTTCTTGCTTGTGAATGTGATATGTGTGCATTCCGAGTTGGAGAGCTGATACCTTTAAGTACACCAGCCTTCACATTTAATTCTTGCACCAGTTTTTTAGGTTCATTCTCTGGCATCTCTTTTTACCAAAGCTCTGAATTTCAATTCCGTTTCCACTGGCCTTGGGATCCAGGGGATTCATTATCTGGCTCTTTTTCTACATTTATAATTTCACTCCTGATCTTTTTTTCTTAGTGAATTTGTGCCAGGAAGTGTTCTCTTTTTCTTATAGTTTCCACTGTATTTACTTCAAAAGCTATGGGTTTGCCCCCAAAGTCTTGTAAAAGTCAAGGCCTCTCTCTACTTTCTTTCTTCCACATTTGCAATGTGTCAGTTTTTGTTAGGCGTGGTAGGGAAGGTACAGCTGCTTTTTGGGGCTTTCTGTTGTGTATTAAAAGAGCATCTGAGCTTCAAGCATAGCTGGAATAAAGTCTGTAGTGCAAAGCCCAGGCTGGCTCAAGAGCTGGCTCTGACTTCCTCTAAGATCCCTCATTCCCACTGCACAAATTTGCTCTTTTTGCTGTTACTGGGCGAGATCTTTGGGAACAGCCTGGTCTCCCTGTCTCATCACCCCTGCTTTCTTCTCTTTCATAGCACATGAGACAAGATGCTGCCTGTAGCCACTCTGCTGAGTGCTCCTCCAGAGCAGTTCTCACTAAAAAAATATCCCTTAGAAAAATTGTTTGGATCAGCCCATCTCCTTGACCTCAATGGGAGACTTGTGCAGGTGATCTCCTCTCCAAGCTCCCTTTGGCTGTGTCTCCTTGCTGGCTTCTCACCCTTGCTGCTCTGGGCAGCCAAAGCGTGGCTGAGAGAACCCCGTGGTGTTGTCCTGTCAGCCCCAGGGACTCTTCACATCCCAGGGTCACACTGTGGGGCTGCAGGGGCAGATAAACCCCAGTGAGAGGCCTCGGGGCTTGGGCACCCACAGCCACAAGTGGCCTCACCTTGCCGTGGGCTCCAGGGTGGGAGTGAACGTGATTCAGAGCTGTGACAATGCAACGGCCCTGGGAGCTGGCACAGGGGCTCAGCCAGCTTCATCCCAGCCCTGCATGCCACAGATCCTCAGCCAAGTGCTGCTGATTTCCAGAAAGGGAAGGAATTCTTCTCCCAGCCATGAGCTAGTATCCAAGAGAAGGAACTTTCCCATGCCAGGTCTGTTGAATTTTAGATGTGAGCTCTATGGAAATCCAGACCAACACGGACCAGATGTGGAGAAATTGCCCATGACAAAGTAAGGAAACTTTACAAATCTGAGGGAACATCAAGGTGAAAATTTTGAATCTGAATTCAAGTTTTTCTTTAAAGAATGCTATCAAGTAGCCAAACTATTAAAAAGAGATTTCCTTTAAACCTGAGATGCAGAAACAATCTCAGAACATCTGTTGATGGGAACTTCCTCATGAACCCCAGTTCAGGGCTGAGGAAACACTGTTTTGGAACAAACCCATTCCTTTATTCCCTTCTCACGAATGTTGAATAAATCTTTCTGAGATATTTGAATAGCAGACATTCCAAATTACCTTAGTGTTATGAACATACCTGCTGCCTCCTGGCAGCTGCCCTGAATTTTCAGCCTCTGCCTGTGGAAGCCCCTGGTGCTTTTTGGTATTTTTGAAATATCATAATATTTTGTGATCATCTTATTTCCATTTGATGCTCTTAAAGTGTATGATGGGATTTTTTTTTGTTGGCTTTTTTGTTGGTGGTTTTTTGTTTGTTTGCTTGGTTGGTTGTTTTTTTTTTCGTGTTTTTTTGATCAATCTATGTGGATTATTTGATGCTATTAAAATCTATGGCATGAAATGATACATCATCATTACCCTGAGTTGAGTAATTACCTGAAATAAAACCCCCAAACAAACAGGATAAAGATCTAAATCCCTCTTAATGATTGAAAATAGTTTGTTTGTGTAGCAGAGTGAATGTGAAACCCAAGCATCCTCTCTCCAAGGCCACTACCAAGCAGGCAGTACCTATTTTCTCTTCTGACTTGAGGGGTGAATGGCTGTGGGCTTTGTGACCATGGGGGGCGAGACTCTGGTCCCTAAAGGTCAGATTTGAACTCCCTTAAACTCCTCCCAATCACCATGCAGTTTGTAGCAGACTTGAAATTATTAGTTCTTGGCTTGAAAAATGAGTGTATTTGGAAAAATAAAATGCATTTCCTTCTCATTTTGCATCAGTGTCTTTGTAACAGGTTGGCTTGTTTGTGTGTCTGTAGTTTGGTTTTTTCTAATAAAAGAGACTGAGTAGGAAGGACACTCCAAGTGCTGTGTAACAAAATTTGCAGTTTTTTACTCACCTTGATAAAAATGCAAATGCACTTCCTGCCCTTTTTGTAGAGATCTGATGAACTGCATCAGAAATGGGGGGTGGGGAAAGAGGGGGAACAGGAAGAAAAGTCTTTTTTTGTATTAAAATGCTGAATTTTAATTTTTGTTTTCTTGGAAAGCTAAAGGGAGCTCTGTGTGGGGTCAGGAACCTGAGACAGATCCATACCAATGTTCTAACATCTCTTTATTTTTTCTCTACTTTGTGTTCAAGTTTTATATTGAAACCAATGAGAGTTGGACACTCCTCTGGGGCTGGGAGCTTGGCTGAAGGAATTGAGAAATAGGAAATTTAAATTATAACTTCTTAAGGCTATTCAACCACAGAGAGCAGGGGAAAGAGGAGAAAAGTGGCCTGAAGTCCAGGCAAAATATGGGGGTGTATGCTGAGAGATAGACAGTCACAGGGGTCCACAGCCCTTTGGCTGCTTCTGGCTCAGCTCGACCCAAGGGCCTGTCAGTCATCCTCATGTCAGCAAATTCCCATCATGTGAGACTTCCTTGAGCCTTGAATAGGCTTTATGTCTTCATGGTGGGCTGGAAAGTGGATGCTACTGCTGCTAAGTGCTGTCCCAGCACACTGGAACCTGCCCTCTCCCCTCTCTGTCCACAACCCCTGCAGTTTGCACACTTGAGATCTTTCTTTTTTGTGTTAAATCTCCACTGTTAATCTCCTTGGTAGGTTTGAGAAAGAAAAGGACAAGTTTAGAAATGCACTTCTGACTCCAGATTCTGCTTCCTGTTGATACAGCTGTGTTTCCTACTGGATGGCTCTGTAAACACACAGTTTAACCCTTCAGATCTTGCAGTTATATTGCTTCAGCATCATGAGTTTCTCTCCTTAATGGAAATTTCCTACCTTCTCTGTCCAGAGCATCCTTTTTTTCTCTCTCTTTTTGCACATCCCCACACACTAGACATCCTGCTGTAGCTTAACACTTCATTCGAAAGGAACAGGATTTTCTCTTGCTGTTGGTGAAAACACTTCTGTCCTTCACAATCCCCACTTTGCCATGTTGTTTTTGTGGAGGGGAAATAATTACACCTTCTAAGTTTAATCCACAGTAATTGAATTTGTTAAATTCCCTGGCAGGAGCACCAGCAGAAAACCAATGTACCAGAATTCTGTAAAGAGAATTTTTAGTGCCTGAGATGAGAAGTGTCTCGTAGACCTCAGCTTGGGATAAATTACATTCCAGGGGTGTTTCAGCCCTTCATACCAGAACAAAATCTTCACCTGTGTCTGTTTTCTCTCTGGGTCTGTGCACTTTTTATTAGATGGCATTGGGGGTACCATATCCTATTTAATTGATGACACTGGTGATATCATAGCCATTGGTGAGGACCTGGTTGCATCTGACTCTGCCATCCTGAGTGAAACCTCTCTGGCTACAGGAGCTACAGGCATATCCAGCCTGGGGAATATGCTGCCAGATAATTGTTCTCCTTATGTGAACAAAATGAAAAGACCCTTTTTTTCTAAAGTAGATTTCTTGAAGATGCTCAGCTCTGGTGCTCCACCATATTGAACTCTTCCAGACACATCTGAAAGTCATAGTCAAAAAAATTCATATGCTAAAAGCTGAATAATGATATTTCTGTGGGTGAGTGGACAGAAATTTGTTCTTCCCAGGCATGGCACCAGCATAGCCCTGGGTTTTTTTTATAGCCCTTGTAGCAGCTCTGGGTTTGCCACCTCTCCCTGTCCTTACTGATACCTCCACAGGGAACTCTCAGGATCTCCCTTGCCGCATTCATTGCCTTCTCCCTGGCAGCTGCTTGTTCCTCCATGGTCTGGGCAGCTCCCAATCTTCAGAGGTTGTTCCTTGTAGCAAAAGAATTGTTACCATTCCTGTTCTGCAGACACAGAAGGTTAAAGCTGAGTTCAAATAGAAAAGTCTTGCTCTGCTCTTCCAATGCAGAGTTTATGTCCTCTACCTTTGGCTGCATTAAAATCAGGTATTTCATGTAGAGTTGTCAAGTCTCCTGAGAGGTCAATGCAATGATCCCCTCTGCATTTAGCAGAGAGGGGCCCAGGGTTTGCACCCAGCAGCTTGAATGCAACTCCTTGCTCAGAGAAGCTGAGGAGAGTGGGTGGGTTTTGACACATAATTTCACCACTGCCAAAGATCCCAGGGATCTACTGAATGTCTCACAAGTGTGGTTACTGCTTATAACCAAACCTGAAATCTTCTACAGCACTGACAGATAGCTGGTGCTTCCTCCAGCACATTTTTGGAGCCAAAATGCTCATATATTTGACTGACAGGGGGATTCATTTTTGGGCTAGATCAAATTAATTTGTCTGTAAAAATTATCTGACTTTTTTAGCAAAAATATTCTTTTAAGGCACTGATGTTTTAGTCATCTGTTCTGCCTGTTGGTTATCCTTTGCAGTGACTATGAGAAGTGAACAAGATGCATCCATGTGCAGTAACCACGTGGCTTTGTGGTCTACATTAGAAAAGGAACTTCTCTTTTGTAGTCTTATTTGTAACTGTGTCTCACTGCATTGGAATCTCCAGGTCCCAACCAAAACTGATTTCCTCCCTTTCTCCTCCTCTCTCCAGCCCTGTCTCTCCAGCTGAAAGATTTTGGGTTGTTCAGCCTGGAAAAGAGAAAGCTTCAGATTGGAGTAATTTTGGCCTTCCATAACTTATAAAAGCAGCTTATAAAAAAGAGTGACAGGGACTTTTTACATGAGCAGATAGTGACAGGACAAGGGGAACAGTTTTAAATCACAAGAGGAGACATTTATGTTAGATATTAGGAAGAAATCCTTTACTGTGAGGGTGGTAAGGCACTGACACAGTTGCCCAGATGAGTTTTGGATGCACTGTCTCTGGAATTGTTCAAGGCCAGGCTGGATGGGGCTCTGGGGAACCTGGTCTAGTGGATTCTTGCCTTTTTTTAGGGGAAATCTGTTTAGAGATCCTCTTGCATGTGTAAGAAATGAGTAGCTTCTACATTCACAGAGAATAAAAATGTTTATTTTCTACCTTTAATGGGATAAATTAACCCTCAAATGACTGTGTGCCTCAAAATTATCCATCCTTATGGGCTTGTCTTGAAAGTAGATTTCCCTTCTTAAAGAAAAAGTGAAGGTTGTTTTGCTTGTGGTTGGGCTTGTAGCTCACATGAAGTTTATGACAGCATTAGGAAAACTAATTATATGTACAAACAATGTATGTTTTTATGTGTCTTACTAGATAGTCTCTTGGAAATGTAGTGCTGATGTTGATTTCTAGCATGATCCCCAGATATGTCAAAGTCTGTTCTGAAGAACTCAGCTGTCTCAGATTGGTGCCAGCTTTAAGGGATAAGTTTCATTCCAGATGGCATTCAGTCTGTGGGCTTCTGATGTGCTTTTGCAGATCTCTTAATTCAGGTACTGAACAGCATTTCACACCTGACTACCACTGAGACTGAGCTGAGCAGCTGGGTAAGAACATCACTAGACCTGTTTTCCTAGATTTCAAAGAAAGAGGATGCTTCTTTCTGACTCTGGCTGTTTTGGTAGACTACAAATTACCTGTGCAGGCTTCTCACTTGTAACAGATGATAAAAACTGAGCCCAGGGTTGTCCTGGAGCTGGTACATCTGGTGATGAGTACACTGAGTATCTGAAATTTACAGTCTCCTCCTTTCAGCTTACAAAACCTGTACTCTAATCTACTTCAGTGTCTCAACTACCCTCTAGAAAAGTTAACAAATTACAGAATTTTTTTGTGTTCCTTTCCATCCTCATAGCTTTAGGCCTAATGCTCTTTGATATTATCATTGGGAAGGGTCACTGTGTACATGTTTTGGCACATAATGTCTCTGCTCCACATGTTGAATGAATAAATTTCTTCAGATAGGCTGGGCTTGTTCCAGGGATTTAGGCAGATAAGCTCAGCAAAGCTTGGGAAAAGCAGGCCTCCAGCTAATCACTGTGTTCCTGCTAAATGATCTCACCATAAAATTGGCAAGGTTGTTTGTGCTGATCTCAGTTTAACTTCTAATAGAGCTTACAGCAATTCATCATTTCTCTAGCTCATGGACCACCCTGTGTCTGGCTTGCTGCCTACCTGCTGTGCATGGGCTCAGACTCCCTTCCAGCCATGGTCTCCTGTACATTTGATCTCATGCAGCACTTGCAGCTACATTTATACTGAATTTACTGGTTTTATTTAGAAGTCTTAAGTCTATTTTTGCATGTGTGTGTCTTGTTGTTTTGCAGGTCTTTGCTTTTCAAGTCAGAAGTGAAAATGCTCAGAAGGCTTGTGTTAGTATTCTTCTGCTTGCTCTTCTTTTTAGGCATCAGGTGTCACTGCTGCAAAGGACTTCAGATTCCCTTTGCAGAACCCTTTCTGCACATTCTAAAGCACAGTGACAAAATACATAATTAAATCGGTTGGGGGGATTTTCAGAGGCAGTTGTTTGACATTGGTAACCTGTGATATGGCTAAAAGCTTGATACCAGCTTTAGGAAGAAAACAGATTAGAGGATAATGTCTCCCCAGGGAGTTCTCTACTTCAGTTCCTCGAGGATGTGATTTAAAACAGCATCTGCTCTGTGCTGTATCTCATTTTATACTTTCCTTCAGATCCCTGAACTGAAGATTGTTTAGATGTGTGTCTGAGTGAATCATTTCACACTATAGTACAGAGAAACGTCATGGGAATACTGTCTGGGATGTTGAAAGAGGCAGAAGGGACTTACAGGGTGTCCCACCCTTCAAAGAAAGGGGAGCACCCAAGATTCTGAGGTGTTCATTGCCTAAAACAATGACAAAAGTCAAAGGGTCCATGACAGTTGACAAAGTTTTATTGGTAAATTACTCACTTTGTATGGAATTGGTATAAGTTAGTCCCTGTTCTCCCAGTGTAAGCACATGGCAGGGGGGTTTGGGTAAAGGGATAGGGTGATAGAGAAAAGAGAGCAAGAGATGGATTGGATTAAAAAAGGGGAGAGATAAAAAGGAAGAGAGACATCACCAGTCCTGGTGATCCATCTGATAGGATGTCCAGTTCCTGGGGGGCACACACACCAGGGCTTTATGGGGATACTATTTTATTGATAAATCTTCTAATCTCCTGTCCTGGAGATAAGTCTCATATATTTCTCAAGAAATTATTCAGCATGCACAGACAGCCTGTTCTGCTTGACTTTTCTAGAAATGGGTTGGAGGGTTTTGGGGGTTTTTAGTGGTCTTGATTCCCCTTACCATAGTCCATGTCTGTTCCTCAGCCTCATCCCTGCCCTTGTGCTGTGCTGTTTTGTGTTAATCTGCAGGAGCCAGAACAAGGACATTTATCCCAGAAATGTGCTGCCTCTACCTGCCTATGATCCTGTTCTTTCTCACAGTGTGGTATTACCAAGAGCCTTGGTTGGCTCCACAGCTATTTGGCTGTTGGTGTTTGAGACATCCACATTAGCCCCTTATCTTCTGTGATTCTTTGACTTATATAACAGTAAAGGCAGAAAACAACCCTTGGAACCCAACAATCAGAGAAAGCTGTTTCTGTGCTGCTCTCAGTGTGATCAGAGGTGGTGTTCAGTTCCCCTTTTCCTCTTTGTGACGACCTGGGCACTTCAGTTACCTCATGTTCATGGTTTGTCCCTCACCCTGCCTTAACCATGTCATATGATTTTAACTCACAGGGAGGTTTTGTGGTTTGTCTTCTGTGTGAGTCTCTTTTTCCTCTGCACCCTCGGTGCGATGACAACACTCATTCACTTCCCCAGATGTCTTAGCACTGCCATGGTCCTGTTCTCAGGGATTTTCAGATTCCTGGTGCTTGTTCAGAACATCAGTCAAACCTCTTGCCTCCTGGATGCATCTTCAAGTCATGTTTCCCTTCTTTAATTTAAATACTATTCCATTTGATCTTTGGAATTTAAACTGTTCTTTTCTCAGACAAACTCATGGTGGTGGATATCAGCTGAATTTTTCACAATACTAATGTGAAAGTATCACAAACTGAGCTGAGCTATGGTGGAGACCAAGATGCAAGTCTTGTCCTTGCAAGCACAATGCAGCAATCATGTGGATGGGGTTTGTCATTGCTGGTACTTAGAACTGCACTCTTGCCATTATTCTTTTCCCCTGCTTGCTGTAGGACAAAATCTGATGATACTCCTCTCCCACTCTGTGTTTTGCTGCTTTCCTGATTTGGTTTTCTAGAAGGAGCCACAGGTGCTAGTTAAAGTCTGGTTGAGCATTTGGTTTCCATGACTCTGTGAAGAGAAGCTGCTTTCCTCACAGAAGTATGGTCAGACCACCCCCAGATCAGGCCACCATCCACTGTGCTGTGGATGCTTTGCTTCAAATGTACAAATGCTGCTTTAGTGATCCTACTGCACACAGAACCAGCTCACTTCTGAAGAGACTTCAGCCATGATTTCGCCAGGCAGAGGGTGAGATAACAAATACCACTTCAAGCTGGATCATTGTGTTCTGTAATCAGACTCTGGATTAGTTTCAGGTCCTCCTCAAGTATGCAGAAGTCTGGCATTTTCTGTTGGCCCTAGGGATATTGCTGACCTATGTCTGTATTCTCTGTCTAGCAGATCTCATAACATACTGTGAGCCACAGTTACCAAAATATGCCACACATGGCACAAAATACCCTTCAGTGATGGGACTCTATATCTGGAAATGCTGCTGTTTATTCAGACAAGTTGTAGGCTCCATCTGTTTTTTACTTAACCACAGGGATATAGCACTGCAAAGACTGCTCATCTTTCATTGAGAGTCTTGAGGTGGCTTTGATATAATGATACAACACTGTATTAAATGACAGCTGTGTTTTTTGGATGAAGCCATGCATGCCATGTGTTCCAAAGGGGCCATTAAAGTAACAGTAGCAGCAGCTTCTTTTTCCTTCTGTTATCTTGAAATCTTCCAGCTACAAAACCAGATTTATTGTATATTTCCTGTTATCAAATAAATAATTATAATCTGTCAAATAGCTTTTGTTTGGCTGGGCTTATGATAGGGGATCGGATGGTCCTGAAAAATAGAATTCTTTTGCCTGCATTATATGCACCATTTAACAAATAGATCAGTTTTTATTCCCTGAGCCAGAAGCAGACTAGGTGGAACAATGCAGAACTGAGTTGGGGAAGGTGCCTTGTAGGTGGTTTGGGTTTGTGGGCATTTTCCACATGTGGATTTGTCCAGGAGTGCCTGCACAGGCTGCCAGGAATGCCAGTGTCTAAGCCCTCTGCAGGTCTGAGTGCAACAAGTGAGGATGGAGAATCCAGAGGCTCCCTGGATGACCTGTCCTGGTGCTGCATTGCTCTGCTAGTACAGAAGCTGTGCTCAGAACCTCCCCAACTATATTTTGTGGCTTCTGCCCATTGTTTTACCCTCTGCTACCAGTGGGAAGGGTGGACTGAGAGCAGCCCAGCTCCCTCAGTGCCTTTGAATGACTGAGGGAGCTGGGGTTGTTTAGCCTGGAGAAAAGGAGACTCAGAGGTGACCTTATCACTCTCTTCAACTTCCTGAAGGGTGGTTGTGGTCAGCTGGGGGTTGGTCTCTTTCTCTGGGCAACAACAGACAGAACAAGAGGACACAGTCTCAAGCTGCACCAGGGGAGATACAGGCTGGATTTAAGGAGGAAGTTTTTCACGGAAAGAGTGGTCAAATACTGGAATCATCTGCCCAGGGAGGTGGTAGAGTCACCAACCCTGGATGTGTTTAAAAAAAGACTGGATGTGGCACTTGGTGCCATGGTCTGGTTGAGGTGTTAGAACATGGGTTGGACTCGATGATCTTGAAGGTCTCTTCCAATCTAAAAATTCTGTGATTCTGTGATTCTCCTTTCAGTCTCTGACCATCCTGCTTGCCATGCAATAGACTGCAAATTCCCAGATACACCATTTGCAGTCAGGGTCCAAGACTGTAGTCCAGGAAATTAAGTGATCTAATGATATCTCACCAAGACCAGATTCTTTTCCATATTGCATCTAAATAAACTTATAACAATTGCAAAATGAGAGTACTTAATATGGATTTCAAGGAGGGAGAAGCTTTGATAGTTTGAAAATAAAGTGACCAACTCAGAAATTCAGAGCTAGAGAGAAATAGTTGTGGAAATTTGATATGGAGGGAAAATTGCTATGTAAGGGAAATAGGGATGCATGACTTCATCAGTTGATTAGCAACTCTAGGAAAGAGCAGATATTAGGTCAAACAAACTGCTTCAGATTAGAGAACTTAAATAACAATGACATTTAAAAATGAAAAGTTGTTTTAAGTAAAAATTACAGGCATTGGAACAGAAACAGAAAATTTGGGATACTTGGAAATACAAGTTTATATTTTTATTTTTAAAAAATCATGAAAACCAAGAAAATTTTGAAGAACTTAATGAAACCTGCACTGTTCTTGCCATGGGGAAAAAACACCACAACCAAACAAACAAATAAGTGGAGCTTTTTAATTTTTCTTTACTTTTTATGCACGGCATGGAAGACTGTCCCCAAGAGGGTAAGAAGACAAAAAGCATCTTCCTTTTGATTTCAAAGCCATGACTGAAAAGGAGATAAGCAAATGCAGAACAAGGCCACTTGTAAAGTAAAATCTCTGCCAAAGCAGTCTCCTCTTGTCTGGCAGCTGGAACTGATATTGGTTTTGCTACCCAGCTTTTGGCTGATACAGCCATACCTTGTACTGAGCAGTTTTAGGATGGTTTCAGATTCTGTGATCTTGGATGGTCCACACACATTTTCCCTTTCTTAAAACTGAAGTCTGTCTGCTTGTACCTCCTGGAGGCATTTCTCACTGCTCCTCAAGATGTTCCCTGTTACTTTGCAAACTCCAGGTCAAGCTTGTTTCATGGGATGAGCTCATTGCAGCACAAGACATTAAAATGCTCTTAGAACACAGAAATTGTGCTGTTTAATATCTCTATTTGTGGAGTCAGTGGTGACAGTGTCAATTTGTTAATGATGCCCAAATATTTTTAGGTCACCCTATTCTAAATAAGTGCTCCTACTGGGGAAGCAGTTATAAAACGTCATGTTGCTTTCTAACAGGGAAGTTTTTTCCCTCTGAATACTCCATGGAAAAATATGAAGAAAATGGGAGGTCACACTGAGTTTGCCAGTATAAGCAATTTTTTTGGCAAAGAGATGAACGTATGTAATCTTTACTCTGTAATTGTCTAAACTGAGCTAGAAAAGACTATTCCAAACATCTGTCTACATTCTTCCCACAGATACATTTCCCAAAATAAAGTTATGGGAAGCTGATTGCTCATCATTCATGGATCCACAGACATATGATGGTTGGCTCACTGGGGATATTTTATTTTCTGAGGCTATTGAATGTTTTGCTTCATGCAGAACGTTCCTTTCTGCTCAACCTACCATGCACAGCAAGAATAAATCCAGCTGGCACCTGACATCTTTTAAATGGTCTAATATTTTCTGGGTTCAGAGTCTGTTATTTCACAATATATCCAGGAGATTTCCTGTCTGGGATTAATTTCAATGAGGTATCTAGAACCTCATGCATGGGGAAGCTGAGCTCTGCATAATCATATTTTCCTCTGACCATTAAATTACGTGTCCTGCAGAAGCTGATTTATATCTCTCTCCTGATGCTACTTGTCCCTAGCATTAGCTTGTGACAGTTTATGAGCATTCATGGGGACTTAGGGATTTGTTGCAAGAGTTTAACAGTGAGGAAGTCCTGATGGTACTGTGATTACTGCTGATCTCACTGTAAGAACTGGCTCTCTGTTAACCCATCTGTTTTGGGTGTAATAGTGCAAATATTCAGAAATATTCAGCACAGAAGTTCCAGCTGAGCAAAATCAAGAACAAACTTCTACCCTGAGGGCCTGATTTAAGCCCAGTGGTGTAAGCCAGGTCCTGTTTTACATTGCCATCTCTCTGACAAGCATTATGAGTTTTTAACTTCTGTCAGTTCTGGGATGAAACTACGCAATCTCTATGCTTGCCCAGAAATACAACTGAGGGATGGAAGGGTATGTGGCTTTATTTAATGGATTGTTTACATTTCATTTTGTCTTTTCATTTTTTACTTATTTATTGGGCTCCAGATGCTGTGTTCCCCTGGGAATGTGCTACATCAGGTTAGTGTTAGAAACTCTGGAAATGTGCATGATTCTCCTGGGGTGCCTTTAAAATAATTTCGGATAATGGGTATATTTATAGTGTTTCTTGGAACTGGAATTGACTCTACAGGCATTTCTGTTTGTGCTGGCTCAACAGTTCAGCCAGTAGGTGGAACCAGGGGAAAGCAGATGTGTTTTATGTACAAATGCTCAGCCCTTTCCTAGGAGATGCACCCCAACGTATCTGCATAAAATTCTTTTTTAACTTCAGTGTTCTTGTTTAGAACAGTCAGACTCCAAATCTGGACTTACTCCTAAACAGTGACAAGATCATGTTAGACCTTGTAGTACACAGAATGTTTTAATAAAATTTCCTCACTAATCATTTTCTCTTGTGAATATGTCAGAGATAGAGAACAGGATAATCCAGATCACATCATATCCCTCCATCAACAACATCTGGCATTTGTTCAGAAAGGCAGTATCAGAAATGTAGGTTAAAAATATTTTTTCAATGTGTTCTACTGTGAGAAATTAAATGTAGTCCACCCAACAACATGTATCCTGCAAAACCCAGATTGGGCATCTCTGACTGAAATAAAAAGTTCTCCTTTGAGACTAAATTACCACCAAGGAGAAAACAGTGGAAGCTGATAAAGTACTAAGGTTTCTGCTACCATGGAACCACTTCTCCAGTTCTCCTGGCAGCCAGAGGAATCCAATTTAGAAGTCATCCTGTCTGAACATTTCCCATCAATAAACTGGAAGGGAAGAACAGGAATAGCTTCTCCCTACCTTCACCCAGCTGATGAGAAAAATACTTGAAAGAAAAAGGTTTTAAGAGTAAGATTTTGCACCACTGAAACAATACAATAAATATACAATATATTTTTAAACATCTCTAAAAGCTGTAAAGTAGTAAATTATGATGCTTTGCTGCTATAAAGCAAAGGTGGAGGCTTCTGATGTATTATGTAAAAGTGCTGCAATTAATCTGTCTAGCTTGAAGGTTGGGCTATATACACTGGTTTCAACACCATAACTTGCTTCTTCCAGTTTTCAAAATTAAAACATACTTACCAATGCAGTATTTTTCAACTGATTAAAAATATATGTTGCAAGTAGGAAGAATGTGCTGCTAAATTGCTGCTATCAATTCTATATCTTGAAACTTGGTAGTAAAGTTCCTGGCTATTAAAAATGTTGAGTTTGTGGCTATGGCAGTTAGTGGATAATTTTCTTTTTTTATTTTCTCCTTCCCTTCTCTGGAATGTGAAAACAGAAATTAGCTGGAAATTGTTGCTAGCAATCTGCTCTGCAGATGCAAAAAGAAAGTAATTTTGGAGCTTGTCAAGCATAAATCAGGAGTGACTTTAATAGAGAGTTATCAGGCATAGCAGGGTGAGAAAGCCTTCATCTTGTTTAATGAGAATGGGCTTGTATCTCCAAAAGCAGAAAAATTAGAACTCATGAATAATTTTAGTGGAACATATTCTCCTTGGCACCCAAGATAGGAAATCTGCAAACTCCAGGAGTCAAGAATAATTAAATGAAACAGGTTAATTACCACTACTTGGGAAAATTAATTTCCTAACAGGCATATCCTTTTATCTTTCTGACATTTTAAAATAAGCTTGTCAAATCCCCACTACTGTGACTTTTGGTGTTCATTTTCTCTTTGCTCTTATTTCAGACTTCTTACAAAATCATTGTCCTCCTATGCCTTATATTGACCCTAAATACATCATTCCTGAAACCTTAAATTACATGGGAGGATTTGTTGTTTGTTTGTTTGTTTTGTGTTTTTTTTCTACGGAGGTGTTTTGTTTGTTTGTTTGTCTGGTGTTTTTTTCTAGTGTTTTTTTTCTTCTTTGTTTTGTTTTTTTTTCCCTGCCATTGGGGAAGGTTCTTACAGTGTGATTTCCAGTTGATAGCACTTGTGGAAAGCATCAGTTATGATGATTTAACCAACATACTCATTAAAATGGAAGGGTCTATTTTCTAAAATGTTCTGGGACATTGAAGCAGTAGGGCTGAATTGACTTTTCCAAAGAGACAGGTATTCCACTGACAACAGCTGGCCACGGAAATGGGAAACAAAATAATTTTTTAAATCAACTGTATGTTTTTTCCCATAGTGAAGGTGTGAGGGAGTTAGGAGGGGAGAGGAGGAGAGCCTGCAAGGCTGTACAGGTTGTGCACTGTCAAAGACTCCAGTGGACAGCAGTTTCCCAAGGCTGGCTTTTGCTTAGGTGGTGATGGAGCTGAGGACATGACACCAGCTCCATCACTCCATGTTTGTAAAACCCAGGAGTGAAAGTGCTTTGATGCCTGTCCATGCTGATTAACATGTAGCCCACACTGTGTCCATCCAATGGACTCAGCCACACCACTGGATGATTCCAGCAGCACATCCAAGAACCACAACAGTTCCTCACTGTAAGGACGCTGGAAAGGCCTCCCTGGCCAGCTCAGGTGTCAGACACAGAGGAAAGGCTGTTGAATAATGTACTCTAAACTCCTGTCTATCACAAGCCACCAAATGTCTCCCAGCTATTCTGTGCTTTACAAGAATTCAGCCTCATCCCTGCAGATATTAACTAAACCCACAGGAGTGTGAGGGCTCCTCTTGGCTGCGTGTGCTGGCTCACAGACACTCTCATATCTGCACAGGGAGAAGCCTGCTCATGTTGACAACAGAAACAAGGGATGGGAAAGGGATTTACTTACAGGGTTGGGCTGTGGCAATGAGCTCTTTAAATAGCTGTGGGACTTTTGTCTGTGTATTTGGATCTGATTATTAAGCACTTTTTTTAAATGATCAGCAACAAAGTAAATAGGTTTATTGCACTCAAGGAGGCCTCTCCTCTCAAGTAGCAGATTATTGCACCTACTCAAAGGATCGTGAGTGGAATGAAAAATCCTAAGATTAAATGGCTGGGGCTTTTCATCAATCTGAATGTTCCTCTTTTAACAACCCTGACAGCATCAAGGACCCCTTAAGTGGGAGTAAATTATATTGGTATGTTTTAGTTTAAACAAGAGTTTAAAGGTGTTTTAAAGCCAACTTTAAGGCCTAATGTTTGTAAAGGGCGCCTTAATGGAATTGGGAATTATGCCCAGAGCAAATACATTGTCTATTTGGCAGTGATTAGCAATGTGTTCACAGTTTAGTATTCTAAATATAGGATAACCAGTTACCAAGATATTTAAATACATTTTCAGTTACAGCAGTAGCAGGCTTAGAAATGTACTTTAATAAAATCT
>VWYE01005067.1:0-220869 GCA_013398995.1 Alaudala cheleensis | reverse complement strand
AGGAAATAAACCTGAGACCCTGGGAGGTGGGACTTTTGGAAGATCCTAATAGAGTAAGCCCCATTGGCTCAAGATTATAGACTTATAAGGTCAAACCCCTGCCCTTTAACCAAGTTTGGACACTTGTCCCCAAGTAAAACCCTATAAATTGGCTGGCTAACCACACCCCCTGGTCTTGGGATGCGGCTTTCAAGGAATGAAGGACATCTTTAAGCTATCCATCCTACCCATCTTGTTATTAGCCACATGCAGCCTGTTATTAGCCTGCCCGGGTTGGGGGTCGCAGGGTCTGCCCCTCCCTGCGATAGGTTTTGATATGAACGACAGCATCCCAGTACTCCATGGCCTCAGTAACAGTGACCTGGAATCGCGTCACTGTGTTCCATGAAATCTCTTTTCTACCTTGATAAACCTTGATCAGGTTTTTTTTTTTTTTCCCTGATCATCAAATTTTGAATTGACTTACAGGCTGGTTTATTGAAGTTTTTATTTTAAACCATTACCCCTGAAGGGAATTGAACTGCGGACCCAGCAGCGCAGGGTTCGCAGCCCCCGTTTCTCCGCACCGCTCTCCAAGCCGCGTTTCTTTGCTTGCAGGCCACTGCCCAGACCTCCCTCAGCATGCCCAGCGCCGTCCCAGCCACCACAGAGGCCTACACGCGGACCCAGTACTGCAAGTGGCCCTGCGAGTGCCCGCGGTCCCCGCCGCGCTGCGCGGCCGGCGTCAGCCTGGTGACGGACGGCTGTGACTGCTGCAAGGCCTGCGCCCGGCAGCGCGGCGAGAGCTGCACCGAGGCCGACACCTGCGACTTCCACCGCGGCCTGTACTGCGACTACAGCCGAGACAGACCTAGGTACGAAATAGGAGTGTGTGCACGTAAGTCATGTACATATATTTTTGGCTTAGATCTACGGCTCCTGTCGGTCCGAGCAGGGGTTGAGTTTTATCTGGGTTTTGATGCCCGGCTGCGCCGCTTGTCAGCTCCTCCCTGCATCTTCCATGGCCTTGTAGCTGTCTTTGTTCTCAGGGTGAGAAATGACATCTGAATCCCTGCCCTTTGATATGGCTGCAGCCGAGAGCAAAGACCAACCAGCATTTAAAAGTCTCCAAATGTGTAAAGTACATTATTCTGTACTCCCTGTAACAGGAGGAGGTTTTGTAGTGGGTTGTGGGTGAAGGAAGGATGGGCAGGCAGCTCGATTTAAAGACGAGCAATGTGGGCCCCTACATGAAAACCATGACATCAAGGGGATACTTTTGGCTAATTCCCTATAGGGGATACCTTGGAAGGATAGCACATGGTCTCTAGAATACGTTGTCAAGATGGTCAAGAATGAATAATCTCCTATCAGAGTTTGTCAGTTACAAATTAAGGTTTAAGCCTTAATTTTACAATGGTTACAGTCACATTAGCTGTCATGAGGCAGAAGGATTTCTTCCCACCTCTCAACACAAACTCTTGGTTCCCTGAAGCTGGAATGCTTTTCAAGAAGAAGCACAAAAAGAAATTAGGTAGTGTTTTATGTGTTAAGAATATATTCACATGTTCTGAGTTCCAGAGTATGAGGGGGAATCTGATCCTCTCATAAAAGTCAGAAATTATTGAAAGTCATTGCTCTGGGAATGACTAAAAGTGAAAGGATCATGAGCACAGCCACACAGATTGCTGATCTGAAAGGCTGCTTTTTAGTAAGTTATTACATGTGGTCATGGCTTTAGGTTCATAAACAGGAAAAAGCTATTTAAATGAAGGGGCTTCTGGGCTGGAACATAAAAAAAAAATATCTAAGAGAAAATGTAAAGGTGAAAGGAAACCTGGAGGAAAACTGACTGTGATATGAACTGATAGAATAACTGATCCACAGAAAAGGAAAAAGCTTGCAAACTGTGGACGTCAATAAACCTTCAATACACAAGGGACAGGTCTGAGGAGTTAAGAAGTTCAGGGTAGGCTGGCAGATTCTCACAGATGTGATACTAGGCGTTGCTCTTCCTCAGCAGAAGGGTGGGAAGTCTAGTAAGAAATGAACTTGGCTTTGCACTGGCTCAGGAGCAAAAAAAAAAAAAAAGGGAAAAAAAAAGAAAAAAATCCAAGCATGCAAAAAGTGCAGTGTAACCAGATTTTTGTAGGAGGATACAGGCAAATAACAACAAGAGAAGTTACGTGCTGGGAGCTGTAAGCTTAAACAGTGATTTTCAAGATGAGAAAAGATTAAGGTTAAGAAAAGAGGATATGAGATCATTTAAATGTATTGTCTGGAGTGTGTGTAGAACATTCATGAGAGGTCTGCAAGAGCAGGTTAGACAAACATTGTCAAGAATGACATCGTTACAGCTGGCCCTGTGCTGGGAGAGGAAAACAGGCTGGATGTTGTCTCAAAGCTATCAGCCTTCCTAGGCCTTTTTAAAGGCCCTCATGTTGCTTTGCATTTGTTTATTTATTTAAACGGTTGTTTTCTTAGTTGGACATCTTTTGGTTTTTGCAGTCCTCCCACACATCACAGGCACTCGGTGTGCCTGTGGCAGCAGCGCTGTGCTGAAGGAAGACTGACCCCCAGCTTTTCCAGTGGGGTCTGGAGGGATTCCCAGTCTGTGCTTTCACTTCCCTACTGCCATGGCAGTATTCCCCCTGTTATGTTGTTGTAGAGGTAAGAAGGCTTTCAGGAGCTCAGCAGACCTCTGAAAGCAGACCTCAGAAACAGAAAGAGCAGAGAATTTAGGATGAGCTGCAGCTGCAGAGACTGAAAGCAGAGAAGATACAAAAATACAACAAGTGAGGACATGAAACAATAGTTTGAGATTTTAGGCTTGGCTAAGATAGACCTTGAGACTGCAGAAAAATATGCTTAGCAAGATAGTAGAAGGTTTTAAGTTTAGTAATAGAATATTGTGTATTGTTAATAGACAGCATATAAGCTAGCATTATTTGAAGCAGGTACATGTGTGCTTTTAGGGATTGGCTAAAACAATTGTCTGTAAGCTTTAGCAATATGCTATTGGCTGGAAAACTTTTAGAAATGCCCTGTAACAAAAAGATCTTCGGCTGATGCTGGCAAGACGTGAGCTGTTGCCATCTTTCAATTGTCCCAACCTTGTAATGAGACTGATGCTGCAATAAAGCTCCTGACACATCTCCAGGCAGTCCTGCCCCATTTGTGCAAACCTCCAGCACAAATGGTGCTCCTTGAGGCAAGAGACTGATTTTAGAATCCCTCGTGGGCTGTTCAGTCATCGGTGTTGGAAGTTGAAACAAAATGGATTCTTTCTTCCCGAATGGATTCTCTCTTGTAATAAAAGAGCCTCTCCCTCCTTGCCATGGACCTCAGATGGGGTAAGGCTGACATTTATGGTTATTTGGTGAGAGGCATTGTGTGCACAAGTTGGAGGGAACAAGAAGAAGGTCTCTCCATGGTTAGGATGTCAGGCAGATTGTCTCTGACTGCCAGAGAAACCTGTGGCCTTTCCCTTGTTCTCAGCACCCAGGTAGAGGTACAGGACAGGGTGTGCTGATGGGTTCTTTTCATACCCTGGGCCATATTTAGGCTGCCTCACCCCACTCTGAGCCCACCAGCTTCTGTCCTGACCTGGTGATTGAAAGCTCCTATGAGTGAGAATCCTGTGCTGGGGGTTGGGGACTAGCTGCTGTGAGGAATTGGCTTTGTATATGGGTGCTTTCAGTTAGATCTAGAGAATCCAGGGCACAAAGGGCTACATAAACAATACAATTTATGGAAACTAAAGACCTTGAAAGAGTTAGGAATATGTATTGGAAAGGAGTGGGATCAAACTGAAGGAAATTCAGGCTGTATCTGGACTGCCATACTGAGGTGTGCCCCAGGATCTAACCTCACAGACATCAAATAGGAACCTGCTGGGAGTCACTGCAGATCTCCTTTTGTTTTTGGCTCTGTAGCAAAGCAGAGGCAGCAGGTGCTGAGCACAGGCCCAGGGGGTGAGTGAGGTGTGGTGCATGTGGGGCTGGGAATAGGGATGTACCTCCAAATTGCTTTATTTTGATGCACACTCAGCAAGGTTCTTCATGAAGGTATTCAACAGCCCCTTTGTCTGTGTTTGGGGATTTCTCATGGTGAACCTCTCGGTTTATGAGACCTGCAGGAGACTAAGGTGACATAATCCAGGAGAAATATGCTCGTAGGAAAACCAGGAGATACAGCATTTTTTTGAACTGTCATAATCTGTATGCATACCAAGAAGTCCCTCTGAATTCTCAGGCCCAGCTCCAGCACTGAGTGGTTGCCTTTTCAGTAAAAATGCTGAAGAATTACAAAAATTGGAGCTGAGCATGAACTGGAGATGTAGATCTGTGCCTGAAATTCCAACAGCTCTCATTTTTGTGCAGAAGAAGGGATTTGTGCTTGATGTTTTCATTCAGCTCATTCTAAAAATAGGAAGCCCTTGCAGAATTTTAATCCAGCGTTTCAATTTGTGTTTTCCTGAAGCGGCTCCATTTCTGACCAGACTCAAAACATAAGCAACCCAACCAGTGTGTGTGCAGTGCCTCCATGTGACCAAACAACAAACTAAAGTTTGAATTGGCCATTGGAAGCTGTTGCTTCCAAATAACTGTCTGTAATTTGAAACAAACAAATGAAAAGTGCTGCTCTGTGATTCCTATTCATGGACAATCAAAAGCCTTGACTTTTTAAAGTTATTTCATATAAAGAATTATACTTCAAATATTTATTGTCATGGCTTTATAATGTGTGTACTTCATTTTCCAAGAAAACTGCTCTGTGATAAACTGGGTAAGATCCAGTTTCCTAAATACAGGAATCCAGTGCCATTTAGGTGCTCCTTTTGCTACCTTGTTTGTCTTCCCCTTTTGCTTCAGATGTACAGAGGTTGTGAACAGCTGTGTCATATGTGTGACTCCCTCATATGTCTCTGAAAACCTTAAATTTCACTAAATATCTTTTTTAATTACTTTGCTTTCTCCCCTGTGAGTAATTCCTACCACCATGCTATGAAACGTTCTTGGGTTTTTTTAAAGTAAGAATTTGTGGATAAAACTTGTTTGATTTTCTAACTTATTTTTTCATTGAAGCATTAAAAAGTTCTCTTTTTTTTACTGTGATTTATCATGGAAACAGTTTCCTAGATGGTGTGACTGCACTTGGCACAGCATCAGGCTGAACACGTCCCTCTGCAGCACTGCCAGCCCAGGGATCAGCTTGGTAAAGGAAGACATCAGAGCTGTTTGTTGCCAGCTTTATTTTAATAGTGCTCTGTGTGTTTTTCTCTCTTTTTCTTTCTTTTCAGAGATTGTTGGTGTAGGGTGTGTCCTCAATGGAGTCAGGTACAAGAATGGGGAGACATTTCAGCCCAACTGCAAATACAACTGCACATGCATTAATGGGGCTGTGGGCTGTGTCCCCATGTGCACCAACTCCCGTCCTCCACTTGTCTGGTGCCCAAACCCAAAGCTGATTAAGATGGCAGGGAAGTGCTGCGAGCAGTGGATTTGTGATGACTCCAGGAAAATCAGGAAGACATCTCCGCGTCACATCTCCTCTGCAGGTATGGTGGGAATGAGGGAAATCTCTCCTTTGCCAAGGCAGATCCCTCCTTTGCCCTCTGACAGTCTATGAGCAAAGTGTCAGCTTGTATTGCCAGACCTGGCAGTGTCCAACCTTTGTGAGAGAGACAGAGCCTCCCACACAGCACATGCTGAATGACAGGACAGACAAACACCAGTGGAACTCACAGTATGGATTTGGATGCCCCATCCCTGGAAGTGTTCAAGGCCAGGCTGCATGGGGCCCTGAGCTACCTGATCCAGTGGGTGCCATCCCTGCCCATGGCAGGGGAGTTTGAGATGATCTTTAAGGTCCTTTCCAACCCAAACCATTCCATGATTCCATGAATATGATATTCATCAAACATGCTTGTGCAACCATTGTGGAATTCTGTGTGCCAAAGCCCCTTTGAAGGACATGTATGGAACTTTGAAGATGTCAAAAGTCCTTTTTAATTCTTCATCCTAAATTCTTTTGCCCTCAGTCTGGACCCTCTGGGAAAGAGAATGGACTCAGTTTAATTTGGGACTGAGGTTTTCTGTCCAGGTTATATTGCTATTGTAGTGCAATTTTGATGCCCTTGTATCTTAGGAATCTCAAATTTGGGATCAAGATTTTCTGTCCAGGTTATATTGCTATTGTAGTACAATTTTGAAGCCCCTGTATCTTAGGAATCTCAAACTTTCACAACACCTCGAAGGCAGTTACTGTGTGGAAATTTCACTGTGAGCTGGGCTAAGTTGTCTTCGTGGTAGTACAACTTTTCATCAGTTCTGAACTGATGGCATCATTGAATGTTCTGTCCTCACACTCACATTTATAGTAACAATCACATACCCCCCTGCACAGAGATGGTATCGTTTGCCTCAAATACAGTCCCAAATGCTTAAAATGGACTGAACTTGCCATATGTCTTAAATTTATTGTCAAAATGCCCTGTGACACACTGTAGTGACATTAGCCATGTTAGTTCCATGTTTTAGACCATCTCACAAAAGCAGAGCTCAAGAAGAGATAAGATTGTTGTAAACAAAGATTTTGGCTCCTTGGTGTAAGAATTTTTTCCCAAACACTGCTCTGTACTTTTGTTGCACAAAACAAGCCTCAGTCCTAATTTGTGAGTTAAAACCACCAGAGTTTAGCCCTCACTTCCCTGTCCCTGATAGCTCTGAAATGAGGGGTGGGTCCGAATTCAAAACATCTACTGAAACTGGCCTTAGGTCCTCATGGCCTGTGTCCCAAAATGGACAAAACACAACTTTGCTTCCCTGACTTCTCTCTTGTAAGGAGAAGTCTTGTAGAAGTCAGACTAGCATTTATTACATTTAAGATAATAATTAATATAATAATAATAAATATAACAGTGAACAACTCAATGTAGCAGTTTCTATCAGAGTTTTGCCTATGGATTGTCTTGTGAGCTGTAACGTGGTGGGGACTTTGGCTGAGGCTGGGACAGAACCAGAACTGGGGTTGCTGGCTGCTTTCAAAACAGAGCCCACCCTTTCTTCAAATGGCTGCTGAGCTCTCTGAGAGCTATTGAAGCTGTTCTTCCTCCCCATGAAAGGCTGTGGCTGCTTCCCAAGCCCTCTGCCACCCAGCAGAGACTGTTGACCACTTTCTGCTACAGGGAACCAATTGAATGGGCTCAGAAATAAACCTTCATGGTGAGATCAGATCTCATCCCCTTTCTCCACCCGCTGGCTCAGGCTTCTGTAATTGTTTATATTGTGGCAGCACCTGGGGGTCCCAGACAAGGACCCCCTTGTGTGAGGCTGTGAAGGGGAATAAAGGAATGAGCCCTGGCCCCAGGCACTCAGAGGGATGGAGAGTCTGACACAAGTAGGTCAGCACAAAGGGGGTGGGATGAGGGAGTTCACAGCAATGCTGAGCCACTTTGCTGTGGTTCAGTTATTTGGGTTAGTGGCCTGAATGTGCAATGAGCTGGGGAGAGAGAGGGTGTTTAATATGTAAAGCTGCCCAGGCTGAATAATGTGGGGTTAATCTATGTCCACAGCTTACGAGGGAGAGGAAGAAGCCTGGCAGAAGAACTGCATCGTGCACACCTCACCCTGGAGTCCCTGCTCAAAGACCTGTGGGCTGGGCATCTCCACCAGGATTTCCAATGACAACGACCAGTGCCGGCTCCTGAAGGAGAGCCGCCTGTGCAACATGAGGCCCTGTGAAGTGGATATAACCCAGCACATCAAGGTGGGGACTCTTTCTTTGTGCAGCCCTTGAGCTGGACACTGAGTCAGCCTTTCTTTGGCAGCATTCAGGCCTCGTGAGGCTGCACTTGTACATGGACTTGCTGTGCTGCACAGAGTTCCAAAATGTGTCCTGCCTGTGCTGGTATGAAAAGCCTTTCCGTGAAAGTTTTTAGCTCCAGCCAAAAAGGTCCTTGCAAGGAAAGCCAAGCCAAGCCTGCTGTGCTCAGTCAGCCCTGCTCTCAGCTGGCAGAAAAGCAGTGCTGCACATCTGGTCATGGCTATGAACTCTATTACACAAGTATCCTACTTGCAGCTTTTGGGTTCATATGTCTGAGCATGTAAATCTTTCACACTGCCTAGGTCAGGGCCGTAAGTCTTCCTAACAGCTACAAATCCCTTTAAATGTAGGAATCATAGAATAATAGAATTCTTAGAGCTGGAAAGGGTGTCCAAGTTCAGTAAGCCCAACCTTTGACTGAATACCACCATGCTTGATAAACCAAGCTGCAAAGTGCCATGTCTCTTTGTTTTTTGAATACTTCCAGAGATGGTGACTCCATCACTTCTCTGGACAACTTTTTCAGATGCTTAGCCACTCTGTCCATGAAGAAATCCTTCCTGATATTCAATCTGAACTTCTCATGGCACAATTTGAGGTCATTTCTCTTTGTCCTATCACTGTTAACCTGGTAGAAGAGGCCATGCCCCCTGTCCCCCCAGTCTCCCCTTCCTTGCCACAGCCTCCTTTCAGGTAGTTGTAAAAAGCAAGGTGGGTTTTATGTCCTACCTGCATCAGCACTCAATATTAACCTTTTTGTTTTTATTTTCTTTGATTTAGCCTGGGAAGAAGTGCTTGGCTGTCTACAGGGCAAATGAACCCATGAACTACACCATCTCTGGATGTGTGAGCAAAAGTGCATACAGGCCCAAATTCTGTGGTGTCTGCACAGACAACAGGTGCTGCACACCCTACAAGTCCAAGACTATTGAAGTGAGGTTTCACTGCCCAGATGGATCTGAGTTTTCCTGGAAAATTATGTGGATCAATGCTTGTTTTTGCAACTTGAACTGCAGGAACCCCAATGACATCTTTGCTGACTTGGCTCATTACTATGATTACTCTGAAATCGCTAATTAAATTGGCTGAATGCTGGAATTGACCCTTTGCTCTGATTTTACAGAGGTTTTAAAATAAAAGGAGAATCTTTATCCACTGCCAATGTGCAATTTGCTTTTCTCCCCAGTTAGAATGGTGATGCCTTGAGAAACTACCTAGAAGAGAGGCTAGATAGAGTTAAAGGAACAAAGTAGGTATTTATTAAAAGGCCCCCAAAGGATACACCTTGGGCAATGCAAGAGCCTGGCCAAGGCTCCACCCAAGATGGATGATGGGTCATGAGTTTTCACACTTTTATAAGTTTTGGTCCATTTCCATATTGGGATTAATTATCCAATTACAGCCTCAGGTTATGAAGTCCCATCCTCCCAGATTGCTCTCCTCAGTTCACTGCTGTTTGGACTTTTTGGGTCTGAAGCTGCAACAGCATCCTTGGTTCTTGGGCTGGAAAAGGATTGTTTTGTCTAACTACACTGTGAAGAGAACTTGCTAACACTTAATATGAAGTTCAGAATTATACTCTGATGCAGTACTAAATCTGGAAAATATGAAAGCTAAAACTTAGGGCATCAGTGTTAAAGCACTGTTTTTGCCACACTGTTTTTGAAGAGGCCTTGAACAAACAAGATTTTTAACTCTTAATAGATCTTCATCCTTTAACAGTAGCCAGAAATTCCTTTATGCACCGATGGTGGGACTTAAATGACAGTTCTGTTGGCACTGTCATTTACTAGGCCAGCAGTTTAATTGCCCATAGGAAAGAACAGTACACCAGTATGACAGCAAAAGTATGGCTGTCAATAGCTTAGACATGAGATTCAGACATCCTTATTATAATTTCTTGAATGTTATTGTCTAAGCTGGAAAACTGACATGTATGTTTTATATTCAACATTAGACACCAGGATTTGATGGTCTGACCCTTGCAGCTAAAGTGTAGCTGTCCCACTGAGATCAGTCCTAGAAATCACCTATCTCTTATTCTCAGTCAGATTCTACTCCATGCTGAATTTCGTGGAAAAAGCCTAGGGAGAAGAAAGTTTCTCCTGAAGTCTCTGTGATGTTTCTGTCTCTCACTGCAATAGGCTGGGTCCAAGAACTTCTGTGTCCTGCTCTCCTTGGAATCATCTCAATCTCTTGAAGTATCTTATTCCAGGAACATTTTCCTAGTTCTCTACCTTCTCTGATCTTGTATAGCCTGACTGAACCCAAAACAGCCACCCCAGAGCTCATGTTTTCAGGATAGGCTATCTAATCCACAGGTGATGTACTGCTCCTAGACTTTCCTTGCAGATGAAAGGTAGAGAACCAGATAAGAGGTGAAGGACAAGACCTCATGCATTAATTTATCCCAATAGAAATAGAAATTGTGTGGCCTGTGCTTGGGGACCACCAGCAGCTCCTGCTGCCCATGGTGTTACCAGCACTCAGGTGCCTCTTCCCACTGCCACCTTTGCCAGTAACACAAATTGTTTTATGTGACTGGGATAGAGGAAAGGAGATGAGTTAAATGAGAGAAAAGGTGTTATTCTTCACATCAGCTCTGAGAATGTGTGGATGCAGAGGGAGAGGCAGCCCTTGGCATAACTTCTGGTACATCATTAATTCCAGCTGGGCTGATGCTTAAACATCAATGTAAACGTTTTCTACAGAAGTGGTTTCACAATCAAATGTCAGCTAAGAGAAGAAAAAGAAAAAACAACCCTGCCATAACGTCTCCAGGTAAGAAATTTGTCATCACTGAAGGATGTTGGAGCCAGATTTTTCTCCAATAAATTGTTAGTGCAGCAGCCATGCCCCGTGGCACATTCTCTGTTGCTTCACTTGGGAGAGCAGAATTGTGTTTCTGCATGAACAAGAGAACTGTAGGATCCATTTCAAAAATCCCTGGTGGCACAGGAGAACTGCTGAGTGACACATGATCTGCAGATCTGACCAGCACAGGGCTGAATTTGGGATGATGCACTTGTTTATTTTGCTTTACTTTCAACTGGCAAATTGTCTGTCTTCACCTTGATAACCCAGCAGAAGCTTGATTAGTTTCTGGGAGTCATAAATTTTTCTGGCTATGATGAATTAAAGGTACTTGTGAGTGGGCTGAAAATAATGCCATGACTATGTGAAAACAATTAGGAAAAAATGCTGTATATCTTCAAAAGCTGTTAACACCAATAGCATCTTAATTTGTATACAATGATTTGGCCCATATATTCTTTATAGACCTAGGTAATTTCTGAATTTCAAGCTTTATTTATTTTTTGAAAATTCCATGAAATCTCTAGTGGCAGAAAGGAAGGGTGATCCCTGTCCAGATGTTCTAATGCAGGTGCAAACCCCCTCTTCTCTTTGTTTCTCGGGGGGATAAGAAACCTGAGGCCACCAGCATTTTGCAGATTCATCCTCATGACTGCTTTGGCCTGGATGATGTGACAGCAGAGGTCATACCTGAACTATTTGCCTCCAGTTACATTTCAAACTCCATCCCTTGGTAAAAAGAATTCCATGTGAACATACAAAAAAGTGGCCGTGGCCAAAAATTTGACAATATTTTTCAAAAGGGAAAATGGTTTATATTAAGAAGTTATAGGGAAGACATCCTAGGACCTATTTCTCAATCAGGTCCCCTAAATATGACTTGGAACCCTGGGTTCTAATTCTTGCCCATCTTAAAATGCCATATGTATGCATGTGTGTATATACATACATGCCGGTATATACACACATGGAAATAAATACATTACATAACGTTGTATGTAAAACCAGATGGAAACATGCCCATGAACATATACACATGTGTATATTTACATATGTATATTCCTATGGTGCGTAAAAAGAAGTGCATGTGTAATGTGTGTTTATAAGTTCAGCCAGTCTTTCTCTGTCTTAAAGGTACACATAAGGAAGCAAGAAAACAGGACCAGATCATGTTTAAAAAACGTGTCCCGTAACTGGCTTGCTCTGCTTTGCAATTAGTTAATGCTGTAACCACAGCAATCAAATGCTGCAGTGGCTGTAACACAAGGCTTTCACTGAGAGATAAAAGAAGCTATTGAAAGCTAATGCATGACCAGCAGCTCCAGTGCGTGTCAGTTCTGAGGGAAGTGAATGCCTGGAAACCACAGATCTTGCCCAACACACCCAAGATGTTTCTGTCTCTAGCCTGGTTTCCTAAGGAAACCAGATGTATGCAGCCCTACTGTTCATTTGTTTGTCTGTCAGGCAGTCCCTTTGTGGGAAATGTCAAACAAAGCAGGCAGAAGTGTAAAGATCTCAGAAGCATTGCAATTCCTGCAGTAAAACATTAAATCAAAGAGCAGGGCAGGGAAGAGGCTGACCACATTGTCCCTGTCAAGCCCATGCACACCTGCCAGACCAATCACTGCACCCAACATCCTTGCAGTGTGGCCCAACCACCCCAGCAGCAGCATAAAGGGGTTTGAAACAGATTTGCCAGCTGGAAACCAGTAGCCATGGAGAAGGCAGAGCTGAAGGGATCACAAATGGGGAAAAGTGGCTATTACACTGCTCTAAAGGAGTTTTGTGGGGACATTGGACACAAATCTGTAGGAAACCAAGCATTGTTAGCTCTACTACTCTGCTTGTGCCACTGGTTGTCTGTTCAGTGGCTCTGAATGGGGAAGAGCATCACTTGTAGCCAATTAACTTGATCTGCAGCCTGTGGTGCATTTGAGATCCTTTGTTTTAATGGGTGTTTACAAGCAGATTAGCCCTAGGACTAAGGCAACAGTCCAGCTTTAGATTCAGTGCCTTGGCTCCCTCTGGGCCTGGGCAAATCATGTATCTTTTACAAAAGCACTTTTGTGGTTACTGTTTTAATTCATTGAAGATCTAGATCCCCAAAGGCTTTCATGAATCCAGCCCTTTGCTTCACTTTTCCTCGGGATTTCAGAGCCAGGACAACAAGGCCCTACTGTTCATTGCCTCTACTGAGAGTGAAAACACCTCCAGCAGGAACTGATGCTCATTGTACATTTGTGCAATGGGCCCAGGTCTCTGCTGGGACATGAAAGTGATGCCACCATCCAAGGAAGAACAATTACAGCATTGAGGAGACACCAGGATCAGACCCCTCTGCTGCAATGGGCAAGTGAAATGCTGAAGAAAGGATGAGAGTGACAATTTTGCAATCCACATAAGCCAAGACAGTTGGACACACATTCAGCTCATGGCAATCATCCTGTTGGTCCTGTAGGCTGGGTCAAGGATGAAGGGTGGGATTTTGAAGGTCTGGTCATGCTGGTATGGACAGCAAGCCTCCAGCTATCTCCAGTGACCATAGCCATTGGCGCTCTGTGGAGGCTTCACCAAAGTCAGGACAGTAGCTCAAGCCACCTTGTTTGGGAGCCCCAAAAAACAGGTTATCCACTCACCAAAGAAGCAGGCATGAAGCTTATTAAAATGCCTAAATGAATGTTGACTGGAATTTAAAACACCATTTTGGTGTGCATGCAGCTGGGAACAGGGGGTAGTGCAGTTGCCAGGTTTTTGATGTGTTCACTAGGGTTGTGTTGTGTATATGTAATATTCCAGGAAAACTACAACATTCAGAAAGACTGTGTCATCTTGTAAATTAAACCCTGGGATTTTTTTGTCCCAGCTTTCTTGAAAGAAATTTGAAACAAACAGTTTAAATAAACTGATAGAAAGAGCATTCTCACTATCTAGAGGCACATCTCCATTTACCCTCTCAAATGGTGAGTTTCCAGTTTTAACATTTCTGCAGTTACTTCTGCAAGCCTCATATACTGAAATATGTGAAAAACTAATGGGAAAACCAGATTGGTTTGGCAGTCTGAGTTACTCCAGCTATATAACACATTACTTGTTGGTAAAGCATCCATGATGAGCTGTTTTAAGATGGCACTTTGCTGCTGTGGTTTAAAGATATTAATAAGTGGCAAATGGTTAATGGATCTGTGACTGACACCTCTTTAGAAGTTTAGGCAAGCAAGTGAAAGTGAAATATATCTGTGACTGACATTTCCGTTTCCAATCTTCTTGCCTGGCCAATGTCCAAGTGGGCATTTGCAATCTGTGACAAAGCCGTGAACTGGAGCACACATAAAAGCAGAGAGCCTGCACTGTAATATGGTAAAAAAGGAGGGTCAGAGAATTTCCCTAATTTTGAATATTTTGGCAGATTGGAAAGGCCAGTTGTTTCCCAACTTACATTTCTTTGCTGGTTTGATTCTGGCTGAATATTTGAGGGTTTTTTTCTGCAACTCTCTTATTGGACTTGGGACACAGGTCTAGAGTCTTTGAGCAAAGTGGAGTGTATTACTCAACCTGTCTACGCATGTCTTCATTATTGGCTCTCTTGAGAAGTTGCAGGAGTAACCTGTTTGCAACAGCCATACATACTGAAACTGTTCAAACAAGGTTATTAAAGACATGGGGAAAAGCATTTAAATTAAAGAATCACTGGTTTATATCCCTTAATTTACAGACCCCAAGAGCTAACCCCAGTAAGGATCCTACATTTTAATTCTAGAAAAAAAAAAACCCTATAGTGTTTTCCCACAAATCGAGATTGCCTTCCAGCCTGCAGTATGTTACTTGATAGGAAGTTAAACACTTTGAGTGGCCTCCTGTGCTGGACTGAGATGGGTTGGTTGAGCTTGCTTATGGTAGGAAAGCACCTTCTCATTCTCCTCAGCCTTCTCCTGCAGTGTGCCTTTTTATTAGTCTTTATTTTTTTCCCCCAGGAAGGCCAACCATCTAAATTTTAAAGCATTTTCCAGCCAACTGTGCCTCTGGCAATAGCTTTCAAGAAAGATACCAGGTCTCCCTGCTGTCTCTACAGGCACCAGAAGCCCCATCTGGCCTCTGCAGCCTCTGCTCACCCATGTGGCAGCTGCCCAGCACACGATCTTGCATGAAGGGCTTCCTGGCTGCTTTCACTAGTCTGGGAATACCATCATCCCCTCGGTACTTTGCACTTTCCAAATCAAGTGCTGACCCTTTGCAAGGCTCTACTTCTGCAGGATCTCCTCTGCCCCAAACACATGTGAGCAGCAGAGAAGGAATCACCACAGGACCAGATCAAGGTTTAACATTAGCAGCTGGTGACAAAGAGCTAAGTTTTTGTGGTTTTTTTAAATTTGGTCGTATTACCATTACAAATAAATGAAAACATGCTGCAGTCATTCAGTGAAGGACAGTTTCCTAGCTGAGGAGATCTGTGTGGGTCTGATGTCCAGCAGGTTGGTCAGACACTGTGCATCTCACTGCTGTGTGAGGGGCTGGTGGCACCTTGGCATGGGGTGGGCTTGCCAGACCCTACAAGCAGATTGGCTTTTCCCTATGGCACTGCCAGGTCCAACGGGTGGGGCAGACCCACAGCTCAGCAGCCCCATCTTCCCTGCCCATCTGTGTGTGGGATGCTGAGCACACATGGAGGTACATGCACACACAGAGCCAGGGCACGAAAAGCCCAGGCTGGTGGCATGTCCTGCTCTTTTCCCTGGCTCACGTAGGCTTTGCCTGGAGCTGCCCCAGCCCTTCTCCAGTACTGCTGCCCAGCAAACAGCCCTGCCCTCCCCCAACCCCCTCCACACACTGACCTTGACCTCAATACCATAATCCACTCCAGCCATAAGCAATTGCAGAGAGTGGCAGGTCACCCAGGGATACTTTTTGCAGCTGTACTGCAGGTCACAGCTCACTATAGTACAGCTGCTTGTGAAGGAAAACTGCCTGCTATCCCCTTTCCCAACTCTTGGCCTCTTCTGGACATGCTCAGTGGTGTCTGCATCCAGCGTTCGATGCATGTCCCACCAGTGTCAAAACATGTAAGGGTGTGTGGGATGTGGGGCTGCCTCTTTAATGACATCAAAATAATAACTCCCCCCCAGCCCATAGGAGTGCTGGGTAAGCAAATAATCCCCACACTGAATTGCAGAGAGCAGACATTGAACTGTCTGGCAGTTGCAATCAGAATCCTTTTTTTTCCTTTTTCTTCCCCCCTAACACTGGTCAGCAGCTGTGTTGTTTATAAAATGAATGGAGCCCTTAATGAAGCAATAGATAGAAACAGTGAGAGGCTGTGTCTGTCTGTTACAAAGGGCTGAGGGGGAGGGGGTTGAGCTTTTAACATACCCTGACATCCTTTCTATCAGTTATTTAAACATTAGGCATAGCAGTGATCAGCTACCAGCATAAAGTCTGTATTTGACTCAGTGGAAATGCTAAATCCACACATCAAAACAGCTGTTCATAGAGACAGATGGGGGGAGGCTTTCTGTGAATGTGAAATAGTGCAAAATAGTGCAAAGAATAAAAAAGAAGCAGACAGCATGTGGGAAGGGGGAGGGCCAAGCTGAAGCAACACTGCTCAATGTGTTGCATTGGTGGATGCAACAGACCCCAATACAGGCACATTGAGAACTGCAGCACATACTCTGCCCAAGATGCAAAAGCAGGCAGGGAGAGGATTCCAGCACTGGAGAGCAAAAATATATAAGCAGCTTTGCTATAAACAGTCTTCACTCCAGCTCAGTCCATCACTCACAACACATGGCATTAATCATAAACCTCAAAAACACATCTAGGTTAAAGTTTCCAGCTGTTCAGTCAATAGAGACTTTTAAAAAGGAAAGCAGCAGCATCCTTCAGCACAAAAGTCCTGCTGCCACGACATGGCATTGGCACATCCTCTCCCACCCCCCTCTGCAAAGAAAGGGAGGGGGAAAGACAGCATGAAGTTTGGCCAGATTTTTATACAGTAGGTGTTGAGACCCAGGCAGAGGTGGAAATAACTTGGATTCCAGCAATGATATCCTTTCTATTAGTGGTTCTGAAGAGCACCACTGCAGCAAAGATTTGGCATTGAGATACACTAATGCAATCAGGGTCCCTGGGAGCCCAACTTGTTTTCTTTCTTTATAGTCCCAAAAGCACTATGAGGGGTAAACTGGTTATTTTCTGGAAACCTCTTGTTACCCAATCAGAATTTCCTCTATTCCACAGTAGCTCCTAGATCCCTGGTGGCCATTCACACTTGGAAAAAAAGTGTTTTCCAGGTTAATGACTCTACAATAGCCAGGCTAATTTTGTCTCCAATAATAATGAAGAAGTCAGCTTCTGGGAAGGGTTTTTATAAATGCTTCCAATAAATGTGCAAGCCCCTTGCATCTCTTTAGTTACAAGCTAAAGCTGCCAGGAGACCAGTACTGCAGAGAAAGAGGAGTCATAACTCCTTGTAAAAAAGGTAGAACACCACTCCTCTGTGCTACCCTCCAGCTTTTATGCACAGGAACACAGCATTCTTTATCAAATGAACACTTTTGACTGCAAAGCTGACATTTATAGTGATCCTAGCAACTCTCTGCAGCTCAGAAGTGCTCGCAGATCCCTTTGTACTGCAACAAGGCTTGGATGCATTCCTCCCCATTAAACCAAAATAAACTGCCTAAGCTTGACAGGCACAGCATAGTGTCCTTGTGGAAGGAATGATTAGCCATTCCCAGAAAAGCTCAAAGAATGTAACTTTGCCCTTCTTTTCTAAGATGAGCTGGCACAGGTTGCTTCTGTTTTCACTGGCACTGGCTGTCAAGCCCTTTGCTGGTATCAGTCCAGTCCTGACTGCTGAATCATCACATCTAGCAGAGCCTTGGCTCAGACATGACAAATATTTGCTTTTGCATCTTCCTATCACAGGATTTTTTGAGATACAGGAGGAATGAGCAGCCCAAAATAGTCCCAGCAAAGTCATCAAAGCACCTGTCCCTGAAAATTCCAGTATGTTAAGTAAGTCAGTAGGTTAATCTTTATTTTCCTGAATTTACATTCTTGTAAGAGCTTCAAAAAGAACCACCTTTAGAAAAATCTAAGTAGCATCTACAATTTCAGTCATGAGGCCTGAATAACTCCAGCTATTCATGGGGAACTCATCACATCAAAGGATTTAAAGGTCAGAAAGGATGCAATGAGTGTGGCACCAGCTCCAGTGAGGAAGTCAGACCCCAGATCTGTGTACTTAGACAGTACTTTTTCCAGGGAGACAGAAGAAAGTTCAAACAGCAAATAGTACTCTGTATCATGGCTTAGTATTTTTCTATATTTCTATAACCTTTAGTACTAAAATAGTCAGCAACTATGCTGAATTGTGTGGTGTTTTTTTAGAATAGAAGGCTGGAGGAGGAAAACCTCTGAAGCACAAAAGTAGGGAATGACAGATCTGAGCAAAATCAAAAAAACTTCATTGATACAAAGCAATGACAAGATTATATTTGGACTGAAAAAGATTATTGTACTCCTGGTAAAATATGAAGACACCAGACATTGCAAAGTTACAAATTTATTTGTTTTGAAATAAATACAAATACTTCATTAAGAAACTTTTCTTGATAGACTTTACACAATAGCTTTATTCTTTCTGGAAATTGTCTGTTCTTCCCACAAAATGTTATGGATATTCTACACAAGAGCTGAAGTTAGTCAATATAAAGTAACCTAGATGGTGTTCTCTGAACAAGCAATCCCAAAGTATTAACATTTGCTATTTAACTGCTCAGCATTTGAGCTTTTTGTCTGTGTGAGGACTGCAATTCAGCAGGTATGCACTGGAGCTCTGGAAATCCTGTCCCACTAGCTATGGAAGGACAAACTTAAGAACACCCAACTGTGACACTCAGTGGCAGAAAGGTGTCAAGCCACTAGCTTCAAAGAAAGCAACCCAAGGAGGCTATGCAAAGATGCAGAACCAGCAGATCATGACATTTACAAAGTCATTAGACACTGTATTCCAGATATACAGTGTTGCTGCTCCACCACTTCGTGGAATGCATTTTTCAGCACCAGTGAGATCTCATCAGTTTCAAATCTAGTAATTAGTGGCAGATGAATGTACAGTATCTAATTACATGCCCATCCCACAGTTATTCATCTCTCCTGACAAAGAACAGCTGGATCTGTCTTTGCTTACAGAATTCCAAATTCATCACAATTGTGCTGGACACAAACTCGAGCTGCAAAGATAAGAAGCTTTCTGAAGGAAATATCAAGCTGTTTCTGCTTAGCAGGCATGTACAGCTACCCTACTTGTTACAACTAGACCAGCTTCTGCAGTCTGATAAACCCTTTGGCCCAAGTTCCCAAACAGGAAATCCTACCTTGCTTACCAAATTTAAATTCTGTCCTCATTTGGCTAAGCAGGTTTTAGGGTCTAGGAGGGGGGGAAGGAAAGGAAGACTGAAACTAAATTTCAAAAAAGTGAAATGAAAAACCTTAAAGATTTAGTTCATCTCAAAGTCACATTAAAATTGCCTATTTTAGTAGTATATTATTGTACATAGGAAAACAGGCTTGAATACTAATGAATTAGAAGGCCTATAAATGCACAATACGTTAACTCTTCTATCATTTGAAGTCAAGCTATATACAATGAATTCAACTCCAGCTTCAACATGAGGCCATAACACATTTGTTTCATTTCCTTTTCCTAAAGTCATCCTTAGAAGTTATTTTTTCTCCCCCGCTTTGAAACTCATCTCAAATTGTGCCAGTTTACTTCAAGAGAATAAGAGATAAAGGGGCCTGTAACAGCTTTGATTTTAAAGGAGGGTATTGAGCAATTCTGGTTTGACTCTGAAGTGTTTACAACCACATCAGCTTTTGGCAAGTATCCTTTAGAATTTGGCATCCACTGAAGGAGGGCACAATAGCAGCAGCTGTCTGAGATACAAGAATAATGATAGAGCAAATGAGATGCTTCTTTTCTTTGGTCCCTCTCAGACCCTGGTGAACAGAGTTCATCCTACAGAATAGCTAGAGATTAATGCCAGTTATGTTTTTTTTGTGATACACAGGGGGCATCCATTACTTTTTCACACTGTGACCAGTTTAAAACCTCCCACAGCCATCTAACAGGACACTTCCATGGACTTGGGGCTTGATTGTTCAGCGTTGCTGGCCGAGTTGGGCGTCAGCTCGATCCGCGTGTCCGTGTGGGAGCGGTTCCTGGAGCCGTCCCCGGTGTGGGAGCGGCTCCTCGTGCCCTCCCCGGTGTGGGAGCGGCTCCTCGTGCCCTCCCCGGTGTGGGAGCGGCTCCTCTGTCCGTCCAGAGAGGTTACACTGGAGCCAGAAGCAGTGCGGGACCTCATCAGCCTGGTCATGCTGGCAGAGGGCACTGCAAGGAGAGTTTTTCATTAACACCTCACTGCAAGGACTGGGAAGGAAGCCCTTGCCTCCCTCTAAGCCTTAACCACCCCTGGAGGAGCCTTCATGGCTGAATAGGTACTTTTCAGGGTACCTTCACATGCAGAAGTATCTCCCCTGCTTCAGGCAGCAGTTAGGAGACCAAATTACTACAGTGGAATTAGTGGCCAGGACTGAGGGATTCAAGAAACTTTGGGATACTTTGCTGTGGCTGCAAGAATCCAGAGGGAAACTGAAGACACTCATCAGCCCTCCCATTACTTTCCAACATTCAGCCTTTGCTGGCAGCCCAGGCTCACAGTGCACCCTCACAGCAGCTGTCAGAAGCAAGTATGAGAAAACAGCCACAACTCAAAGAAGTCTCTGAGCCAACGAGGTTTTAAATGATGTGTGCAGTAGATGAACCATATCCTTTGATGCCACGAGGGGACACTATTACAAATAGCCACCTTCAAAACATCAAATTAAAGTATTTGTGTGTATAAGCTGTTTATAAAACTCTCCACTATTTAATAACATTACTTGGTCAGAAAACTCTTTGCCCAGATATAGCATGTGTTTTTTTTCCCCTTGCAAATGCATATCCAAAAGGGAAAAGGTGACATATCTGGGATCAGAGACTCTCTGGGTGCTTAGATGCCCAATTAACTTCAGTGGCAGGATCAGCCATTCAATGAAACCAATACTTACTGTATCCCATTCCCTGAACAAAGTACTTGAAAGCTTCAGCAAGCTTGGCAGGCTGCAAAGAGAGACAGAGTTATTTTAGGGGCTCAGTAGATTATATTACAATGTTACAGTTACCAAAGATGCCCTATTTTAACAGGGATATGTTAAATATTCTCTGGGTTCTATTGATTGTATGAAAACTTCATTTGTAAGAAAATTCCACCATTCCCCTCCCTAGTTGTCTCCCCATTATTTTACAATATGGACACAGCATTTGAGATCCAGGGAACACAAGTGGTCTAAACCTGGCTCAAAACTTGACTTGTGCAGTTACTGAGGCAGGTGAACCGAAGTAAAACAACTGGCCTCACAAAATGTACAAGGCATTTCATAAAAGACTGGTAATTGAGTCATTCCTAATCAGTAGAGAACAAATTCAGCTATTTAGAGCTGGGAGTTATATTTACAGGATAAGAAAGCTCACCAGGAACACACAAGCACAACTGCCTACAACTGACATTCTTGCAATGAGGCACTCCCTGTTTTTCTCCTCTAACAGTGGCCACATGAGCTTTACAGTCTCAATTGTTTCACATGAAAATATTTTTTGCATAATTCTCTGAACCACTGCAAAGAATGGACTCTATAACAGAAGCAATGCACATACTACCATGTAGCCAGGAAAAAGTCTTTTCCCAGTTCCCACTGTTGGAGCATACACTGCCTGTACAGGGAATTCAGTTGCAGGCAATTACAAATTCAGCTTTTCCTGAAGTTCACAAACACCACTTTATATTGTTTAGAAATCTGTTTAAGTGTTAGATCACATTCCAAAGCTGATTTAGAAATCAGCTCTTTTAGTGAGGCAACACAAGGGCATAAGTAAATTTTAACTTTCCCAGCCTGGCTTTATTAGCAACTTGGAAGTTGTGCCTAAATGTGTTTTAGAAATTCCAGTTCATCCACAGTCAAGCTGAGCCAGTGTATGCAATGACCTAGCATTGTTATTTCCTGCCTCCCATTTTCCTCATGTATACTATAAATAGTCCAAGTAAGAATGTTGTTAAAACGTCAGTGGCTCAAGCCTTAATCCACATTATCTTAGTAAATAGGCATAAAATGATACCTCTGCATTCCCACCTCAGTTCTTTACTTGGTTAAGACTCTATTAGTGAAAATAATATCCCCTCCCAATCTTCATTTTGTGCTTCATTGCTCTTTGAAGAAGAAAAGCTCAGATGACCAACTGACATAATTATTCATGAAATCATAACCATCCTTTTGGCTGACATTTGGGAACAGCAAGTCCCTTACAGGATAACACCCATTTGTTGCAGTCTGACACGCAGCAGAACAGGATTAGTGGGATTTCTGCCAGCCAAATCCTACCTGGGAAACTTGGGGGAGCCCACCGCAGTCAGCCATCTGAAACAGGATGAGAACAGCCAGTTAGCCTAATGCCAGAGGAACTCACTTATGCTCAGGATATATTGAAATGACCTTTTCAGCTATCTGGCTGAGAAAACACTTCCTTTTGTTGTGTGAGTAACACGCACGTGGATGAATGTATCAAAGCAAGCTGTTAAATGTTTATGAAAGCTATGACTACACCCCAGAAAACCACAAAGTGTCTTGATGCTCAGGGAAACCATCAACTGGAGCTACAAATGCTTTTTTTTTGCTGGGCAGTGATTACCAGTTTCTTAGAAACCAGCCTGTTAGTCCTGGTTGCAAGTTCAGCTCTGAATTACAATAACATGACTCTGTATTGACCTGGATGACAAACAGGGTAGAGAAAACAAACACCTAAAGCTCTGAGGTGAGAGGGGAAAACCATTTGCTGCGACTGCTGATGGCAAACATCAGCCTGACTTGCCAATGGAAGTAGAGAAAGCCAAGCGAGAAAAGCCATCTTGAGTGCATGAAATATTTTTGGAGCGTTTCATTTTTCCTGCCACTCCACCCCTCAAAGCCAACCCAACAAAAACAGTCCTGTTCCAAGGAACACTACAAGCTGAAAACAGTAGAGTTGTAAATTACAGGAAACCCCAAATCCTATCTAGAATTAGTTAGCAGCCAAACAGGCCTGCAGCAGGATATCCCTGGACTGAGCAAAGGCTGGCCACTGACACAAGGTCTGAGACAGTGTCAGAAACTTTCTTAGTGTATCTGCCACACCCACATTGCAGGGCAGCAGTGTAACTCCTCAGTGTTAGGAGGAAAAAAAATAAGTATCTTATTATAATTTTCACTGACTAGTTCACTAAAGAGAGATGCAGTAGAAGCTCTCAGCAAAGCGTGACCAAACTTGTTTCACTGTTTGCAGGCTCTTACTTCATCAGTAACAAGCTGAAAATTGCACTCATACTCTGAACACCAAATATCAGCCAAAGCCTTTGCATGATGTTCTGCTGTTCGTAAGTGCATTTTATCAATTTTTCTGGAAAACAGCAGTAAGATGTTCTGGATTGTACCCTCATAAAAGGCAGGTTGACCAAACTGTGGCTGATAGATTAGCTGTTGATTCACCTGACACTAGTGCTGAGAGGCAAGCACAGGAACAGAATGAACTGGTTTGCACTGCTCACAGCTTTTTAAACCTTTCCAAATATCTCCAGATCAGCTTTGCCAGCTCTAGTCAAATTCATTATGGGTATGTGAAATACTGAACATTTCAACTCCCATCCCCTACTATTCTAAAATAGAGGAGCTGAGAAATACCATGCTGTCAATTCTGACAAGAAGCCCCTAGTCTTGTTTATCCCACTGAAATGGAGCTACAAATGCGGAACTGTCTTTTTAAAACAGAACTGGATTCTCACTGTACTATCAGCATTGCAACACATCACTCTAGTTCTGCTTTTTTAGCTAATCCAACTGTCTTTGTGAGAGGAATGTTTATTTTAAAAAGCACAGTTTTTGTTATTACCTTCAGAAGTGTGGTCCTTGTTGGGTCCAGCTTTGAGTTGCATTCAACCTATAGAATAGAATAGCAGCATAAAGCATTGCACACAAAATTTTAAGTATGAACTCTTATAAGAAACAGATACAACACCTCCTTTTCTGGCTTAATATGGACTAAACTGAGTGTCTTATGATTCTGTGTGAAGACTATGGATACATCTTTAATCCCAAATAAATCAGCTCACACTTTTAGCTGCATTTTTTCTATGTATAAACCCATAGTTGGGAACTGGAGACTTTTTTTCATCTGTTTCTGGGACTTCAATGGCAACAAGTGTTGTTTATCTTGTGATTTGGGGTCATCTGGTAGCGTCCCAAGTGGTGAGCAGCCATGTGGCCACCAGCCAGCAGACTGGGCATGCCCATTAAAGCACAACATTTGAAGTCATCCAGTCATCTGGGGAAAGTTATAATGGCCAAAAAGAAGCTCTTCACTTCCAGAGTGACCCAGGGCACAGCTCCAGCACCACACAGCAAGTTAAAATACCAGCAGCAGATTCCTCTCTAAAGGAAAATATTTGCGGTTCACTGGAACTGCTGTGGTGATTGTTCCTAACGTGGCAGCTATTAAATAATAGCACACAGGCAAAGGGGACAAACAGCATGGAATTAATGGCAGCTCTCCTGCAGCCTGGAGGAGGAGAGCCACTGGGCTGGACTGAGAGCCAGCAGGGCTGCTGTGTGGCAGGGGCTCTGCTGGCCTCTCACAGCCCCTTGGCTCACCCACCCATCCTCAGCAGGGTGGCAAAGATGGCTCAGGGTACCCACCACAGCATCCACTGCTGGGGAGCTGTCACCAACCACCAGGAGGACAGGACACCTGCAAAGAAGCACACACATGAGTGGTGTTACCTCTGCCACCCAGCCCAGACCTGCCCTGAGCTGCATTTTGTGTCTCTGGAAGGGTGAGACAGTTAAGCATGTGGAAATGATTTGGCTTGTATTCCAGACACCTTAAAGATACATCAAATCCTGCATTAGCTGCAGATCTGCTGACATGCTTTTTTAAAACACCTGAGAACCTGTTCTTTTCCCCAGCTGGCAGCAAATCAGCCCTTGCCAGTGCTCTTATTCTTATGAGGGCATCAGCATCAGTCTCACAACTACCAGCCCCCAGGCCCCTGAGCTCCAACTTTTGGATCTGTCCATCCAATTCCAAGCAGATTGTCAGAGGAACTGAGTCTCCTGTGTATAACCATCAGCAGCTGAGCTAGGAAGGACTTGACAACTTATGTTGCACAAGTTGCAGCACAAGCAAAAGGCAGATCTGGCAGTCAGTCATCCTCATACCTGCTCTATCTTCCTGAAAGTTTTCCTTGTTTGGTTGGTTTTCTAAACTGTTTTAGGTTGGGGTTGTATAAGCACAGTTCAAGGGCCTTCAGAGCTATAGTTTCCATTAACTATAACATACTTCAACATTAATCTGAATACATGAACTTTTCAAGTACTTTGTAAGCCCAAATTTTCAGATGCACAATGCCAGGAACTATTTAACTTTCAATTTCATTATGTTTGCCATTCCTGAAGAGAGGAGTTCTTCCTAATGACAGTCCCTGACCTGCAGTAAGCTCTCAAATGCAACACTTACTGAAGGGTGACAACATTCACTCCAGGAACAGGGCGCTCAATCTCTAGGTCTCGTCGACTGAAAAGAAAGAGGACAAAGGTTGTGGATAGAAGTATCTATAAAATCCCAGTGTATGTTCTTCTAGTTTAGAGAAAGCACAGACACACATTAATTTAATCTGACATATGTTATGGCCTCCGTAACTGGTATAGAACCACATTTGGACTGAAGTTCAGGTCCCAGTGTACAACCTTTCACCCCACTAATGCACAAGGTCCTTCTCCAATAAGCAAACCACCTGAGATCCCTAAAGGCACTATTAACCAGAACTTCCTACTGGGGGAACACATATAATCCCACCATACAAGATACACTGTCTCTAAAGAGCTGGACAGCCTCTTAAAAGTTTCCAGTTAGAAATCAGGTAAATGTATTTACCTGTTGTAAGAGTTGACAAAGAGATGAAGGTTGGTTTGATTCATATCATTAATGATATGCTGACGGTAAGTATGGATCAGGTCATGGTTGCTGTGAATCTCCTCCTAAAGTGGAGACAGAATTGTTCAGAACAGGGGCTATTTTCTGAAAGGATCTGAAGACATGGCACAGCAGTTGTGTATCAGATTCACATCTGCACAATAGGAGTGCACCTTGAGGGAAGGGACAGCTTTCAGCACCCAGTGAAGTCACCCAGAATTAATATTAGCTTCTGATTGCAGAACCACAAATTTCACTTTAAAACTTAAGGATGTTGTAATGCTAAAATCTCACAATTGCAAAACATGTTGTAGTGCAGATGGTTACAGTCAGACAAGTGTGAGGTTTTAAAACAAACAAAATGAAGATTCAGGGTAAGAAGCCTAATAAATTACCAGGGTAAAGCAGATGTTGAAAGCTTACAAACATGTAATGTGGAACTCAGTTTCACAATAGCAAATAATAAGTTTCGAGGACTTCAATCAGTAACATTTTCAAACAGTTGGGTTCTAAAGTCTTTATAGATTAGTTCCTTGTTCTGCTGGAATGGAGTTTTCCATTGCATTTACTGACAATTTCAAGCACAGCAAAGTAGCCTCAGAAAACAGTCCAGCACTTTGCATTAGGCTTGCACTGGAGAGCACCATTAATACTAATAACCAGCTGTCACAGAGTCTGTTATATTAAAAAATACAAGTCTGTTATATTAAAAAAAATCTGTGGGGTTTTTCAGCTCAGAACATGAGCATACACACCTCTTACACTCATGTTTAAATGCTGGATGTCTAGACAGTGAGGTGCACCCGTTAGAGTTGTCACAACTAAGATGCACTTGAGTACTCAGAAAACCCCATGGCAGAATACTGCCTGAAATGCTGGGGACACAAATGTGCATCCTATCTCACAGTTTAACTTCTGTTGTTTAACTGAAAGCTTCTGCACTCCTCCAAGCCCCAGGAGGTAAATGCAGATGACTGAATGCATCAGAGGAATCTTTTGAACATTACCTTTCCAAATAGATGTGAAATGACCATGTCTGGCAAAGCATTTGTCCAACCTGAAATCTGAACAGCAAGATTACCTAAGTATATGGTATTAACACAGCCCCTGAACAAGTGACACCTTCCAATTACCCACAAATAGACCAATGGATCTTTCTCTGCTCTCTCTACCATCTACAATCCCCTAAACTGATATTTTCTCCCCTCAATCCAACTAGAACACTATTAGGGGTTTATGTTTGAGTAATTCCCATCAGATATCTTCACTTATGCATTTATACAGGAATGCACTGCAAGGGGCATAGGTGTATAGGGAATCCCTCCCTGCAGGAACACCAAGCAAACCAGCCAGGTGGGTGTCATTTAACCCCGCTGCCCACTCTCCTCCCTAACAACCCACCCTGACACTGCAATGGAACTGGTACAAGAAGCTCCCAACCCACAGAAAATGCTCCTGCTTTGGAGGGACACAAGGCACCTGCTGTGCTCCTGAGGTGAGCAATTCTCACCTTGAGAGGTGAAAAGCAAAGGCACAGATGTGGAAGAATGTAATGCACTGAGGCACTGGGTGAGAATCAAAATGGGTCAGGAGGTTAACTTCATCATAGAAAAGTTATTACATTTAATTTAAATAAGTTTGTCTATCAGTTTATTTTGCTAAGTTTGAAATAGGAATATATTTAATAACTAAGCCTTGAAAGAATGTTACATTCTGTCTCTGCACGTTTCTCCTAGGAGTTTCTTTTATGTCAACATTTTCTGGTTGTATGAACAATCTGTAGCCAAAGCTCTTTTCTGAGTGCTTTTGGCACCCAAGACTCACAGATGATTGAAACATGGAGGATGCTGTTCTGGACATTTTTCTGTGCTCTGCTTCATATTTTGGACTATGTTGGTAAACAAAGCCATGGACAAGAAAGCACTGAATGCTACACTACCCTTGAGGTTTTCTTGAAAGATGTTTCCAAAACTACCATGTCCAGGTAAACTGCTCTCCCCAGCAGTTATGAGCTCTCAAGAATTGTCTCAGTAGCTCCATTGTGCCACATGTATCTGTTTTCTCAAAGTACTTATTTTTATCACTAGCCCTGTAGGATCTATTTTTGCAAATGGAAGAATAAACCCCAAAGGAATTAGGACACCCAGGATGTTTAGTATCTGCAGCCCTGCTTTGACATACAAGACTGCTAAGCTCCTCATGTCCCACAGGCTTGCAGTAAGATTTATTTTTCTAACTTAAAGATGTTTACCTTAGTTGCTGCCCAGTCCATCCAACCTTCAGCACAAGGGTTTACATTAATGAGAACTAATCCCTCCACCATCTCTGCGTGGTTTAACTGCAAAAAAAGATCTAAGATTCATCAGATATCCTTTGTTACTTGAGAGTCAGCAAAAAATTTAAATTAGCAAATTATGCTATAGGGAAGAAAGTGGTAGGTTTAGTTTTATCTTGCAGAAAAGAAGCATATGTATGGAAAAAAAAAATCACTAGAGCAATTCAACTGAGCAGCTGGAGAACATTAGGATTTAACTTCTTCTCCACCCTCAGTTTAAATAGAGAACTCCCATTATAAAAACCTTCTGCAAATTAACTGGGTAGAGCCCAGACCTTAAAATGGAAAATCTAGGTCTTCTGGATTAGCTATCCTGCAGATTGTGGTATTTCACTTAAAAGCCTGCTTTTATATTAACTGGGCACAGCAGAACAGGAATTCTCCATGCATGCTGTGGGGACAACAACATGCAAGGGAAATCAGGTTTGAGGCTTCAGGGAAACTCCACAAAACTTACAGCAAATCTGGTTAAAATATAGGCACCAGCTCCAGTTCCCATTCCTATGATGGTCTTCAGCCTGCCACAGCAAGAAAACAGAAGAGACAAATGAGGAATGGTGCTGAAAATAAATGGCACCAGTAGCCTCCCTCTTTCACATGCCAATGTGGATCTACAGAAGGGTTGGGCTCAGCCTGGGCAAGCTGTGGAGCCCCAGCAATGTCAGTGGCCCCAGTAACATTTGCAGGACCCTGGTCCTTGTGCATTGCAGGGCAGCAGCTATCCTCACTTATCTTTAAGTAAATATACTGAGCAACCACAGCATTGTTCTGATCCTGGGAGGAAATTATTAGTCTCTGCCAGAAAAACTTAAAAGGTACAGACCTGAAATCTGCAGCCTAAATTCAAAGCTCCCTGCTCCTCCCTCCCCACCACAGCAATCCAACTGGGCCACTGGTTCCTCTCTCATAGGAGGCTGGCAGAGAAACATCTCCTGCTATCCAGTCACTGGGGTGATGAAGTTTAAACTTCGTAACCAAACAGGGCAGAGACAAACCAAATATTTGCATTAACTGAAATCAGGTTTAAAGCATCACTGTGAAGGTCATAGAAAATACATGGAAGGGGAGGCTAGACAAAACCACTGAGAAAAACAGGTTATTCAGTACTTTTAGGAAAATACCTACTGATGGTTCTGATTCTCATTAGCAATATTAAATCAAGAATTTGTAAATACACTTCAGCTTAATTGATTTTCAAGGTACTGAAGTTATTGGTCACTTTTTTTGAGCAGTCCAACAGAACTGACAATCCTGTGCCTGACATTAGGCAGTTCAAAAAATAGACATCCTCTAAGGAGGGAGTATGTATGGCTGGTCCCCAGTACTTTGAGAGCTGGTTTTAACTGTGCAATGCCTAAACTGGGGAGATGCTCCAGCCTGTGTTTTCCAAAGCTGCCTAACCCTGAACGCCAGGTTTTCTCTGCTTGTTTTAAAAACCCCTTGGAGGTGTCTACCTGCCCTCTCCACTGTGTACCAGGAGCATGAGCTCTACAGAAAAGGAACCTTCCTCAGCTACAGCTCCTTCCAAAGCTGAACTTTAAGGGAGGACAAATCCCCAAATGTGGTGCAGGTAGACACCCCAGGAACACTGCCACTAGGTCTTTCAGCACTGGTAACCTGGCATTTACACTTGGCAGCAGACAAGGTCAGACTGACCCCCTAGAACACTCAAGCCACAAAAGCAAACAGTAAATGTCTTCAGATGGGACTGTAATTTTTTTTCCCCTGCTAAACCACACAGGAAAACGTGGGTTGTTACAGTGGGAAGAACAGATTGTCTGTGCCCTGCCCCTGCGAGGGCGATGCACAGAGAGAAGTGGAGGAAGCCCCTAAATTAGGCACATGGGATTTCTCCCAAGTTGCTTCCTGTTTAAAAATAAACAGACATTTCAAAAAGGGCCAAAAACGAAGCTGTTTCAGAAACCAAGGCAAAAGCAATCTGTCTGTAACAGAGGAATCCAAAACAACCACAAGTGTAGTTCTAGGAAACAAAATGCCAGGCAGCCAAGCCAAAGGAAATGCCTGCTCTTTCACTGAGGCACGTACAGAGAACGAGAAAAATAAGTAAACAATTCTGCACTCACCCAAACTGTTTCAGGATTCCAGGAATCATTTCAGCCAGCTGATCCATGGAGGGATACACATACCTAAAACAAGCATGTTTTTGAGGAGTTACTACACCACATCCAGCAGTTACACTGGCATATTCAGAGACACTCTAGAGCTAGTACCAAATGTGATCATCATGAGATCATTGAGTGTATGAGCTGAATTTAAATCAGGAGCAAGCACAAGTAATTTTGCAGAAGTGTGAGCATAATCTATATATATTCTGTAAGTTACAGGACAACAGATGTCTAAGAACTAAATAGACCACAATGAATCTTTCCCAAGGAAAGTTTACTTGTAGAACTTATGAAAAAGTCTGAATAAGAGAGATGAGTTTCCAACCACAATGTTTTTATTTCTAGTCCACCACAAAAAGTTTCCCAGTATTGCATAATCAGAGACTACAGAAATGAGTTCTAGACATTTGGCAAAAAAACTTACATGTATGTTTTTAGGGATACAAACATTATCATAGGATAAATGAGAACAGCTTTTCATTAATATTGATGGAGAAATGAAGACATAAAAAAGGCTATGAAGCTGATCAGGAAGGCTAAGTGAAAAACAGCTGTTTGTTAATGCTCCTGGTCTTCTTAAAAGCAGAAATGAGCAGAAACAAACTTTGAGAGAAGAAGATTCTGAGCAAAATCTCAACTGAATAGTATGTGGAAAAAAAAATCTGTCCAGAGAAGAGCTGGAAAACATCTGCCTAGGACATAATTAAATCTGTTTCCCATCAGAATTACACCAAATTATTCTCTAGTTTAGCCTCCAAAATATAACAAAACAGAAACCACCAAGGTCTGCAAAGCATTTAATTTCTTTAGCTATTTTTGTTGGGAAATTAAACCTTACTATGACAAAAGCTGGTGTCACTGCAACAGCTTTGGTCTGGGAGACTTTATTGCAGCCTTTTAGTACTTAAAGAAAGAGGAGGACAAACTTTTCAGCAGGGCCAGTTGTGATGGTTTTAAACTAAAAGAGGGTAGATTTAAATTAGATCTAAGGAAGAAGTTTGGTTTTTTACAGTGAGGGTGGTAAACCCTGAAACAGGTTGCCCAGAGGGGTGGTGGGTACCCCATCCCTGCAAACATTCAAGATCAGGGTGGACAGTGTAATCTGATTAAGTTGCCCCTGCTCAGTGCAGAGGGATTGGACTGGGTAACCTGCAAATTTCCCTTCTAAACCAAACCATGATTCTATGACTTCATTTGGGCATGCTGATCTCCCAGCTGAAGGGCAGGTAGAGATAATACAGCTCCTTACATTGCCATCATGATTATCTCAATCCTTTGCTAGCCACAGGTCATGATGTGTGCCCTCTGACAACTCAGAAGTGTTAACACTTGCTCAGGACACAAGGGCTAAGGCACTTAAAAGCTCATGATTTAAACAAATGCAAAGACAGGGTGACTGAAATAGCTTTGTAGGCTGCTCTGAGAGACAACTGGGCCACTGCAGATAACAACAGCATCAGACCAGCTTAAAAATTAAGCAGGGAAATAGACTGGCTCATGCAATAAGGGTGCTTCTAAGCTCCTTAATACATAGTTCTTACAGAACAACTGCTCCTTGCCTTGTATCCTCCCCTTGGCTGGTCCCTTCCTCAGCCAAACTGATTCTTGTCGAAGGGACATCTCAAGGTAAACCTGTCTCATTTGGCTCAAACAGGTAAAGCATTTTGGCAATGACAGTGCTCATGGCACACGAGGTTCCCAAGAGTTACAGCATTGTGCATGGCACAGTCAGGAGTACACAGCTTTCTACAACCTTCTGTGGGGGTTCATCACCTTGTAACTGCCCAAAACCCTGGATTTTCCAGGTGGTTTATCAACACCTACCATGCTGCCATTTCATAAAGATCACAGATTTATGAGGGGTGTTATGTAGAGGTTAATGCCTGTCTTGTTTATAGTAATCACTTAGTTTTCATTTAGTAGACATCCTGACTAAAAATACTAAATGAAAACTAACTCAGTATTTAAATTGGACAAGATGTAGATATCTCTCAAGGAACTGCTTTACAAGCAGTCTAGTTATCAGAGATGAAACAAAAAATTGCAGCCCCAAAGTCTACTGTGACCTGGCACAACAAAACAGAACTCCCAAAACTCCAGTACTTTAGAAAAAGAGTCAGGATTTAAGTTCAAAAGCCAACTGTGCTTGGTGAAAGTACTTTTTAATGAAATTGCAGATCAAGACTCTCTTTACCAAAAAAAGGTAACTATGACAGCATGGGCTGCTTCCCTGACAACTCACCCAGCCTGGAAAGATGGTGCTCCATCCTGCTGACCAGGTGCATCCACATGGCAAACTGCAAAGTGCTGGGTGATTTCCTGCATATCCTCAAAGTTGAAGAGAGGATTGAAGCAAGTTTTATCTTGGGAAGGAAAAGAAAATATTAAATTATTATGCTGAAGGAAATACTAAGTCTGCAGCTACAAAAATAATTATTTACCCTTCAGGTTAATGAAACCTGACCTGACTGATTCAAGTTAAGGTTTTCCACTTTATTTTTGAGCCTACTAGAAGTATTTGCTTTTATGCAAAGTTAAAATACTAACAAAATTTAGCCAAGGGTATTCATCCCAGCTTTTATCTTAGATTAAATTATCCACTTCCTTCCTTCTCTTTTTTTTTCTTTAATTGTGTCAAGACAAATGGAGAAAAAAATATTCAAGGCTAAGCTTGTGACTTATTCTTTTGCCCAAATATTACAAGTTAAACATTATGTGGTCAACTGCTGCAGACAAGTCAAGAGAACAGCATCTTTTTGGGATACTCAGTGCTGTAGGCTCCAAGGCTTGAGGTGATCTGATTTCTGATTTTTAAGCAGTATTAATACAGGGAGAGGATTAGCATATTTTCCTTCTGGTGTGTCAAGCACCATCTTTGAGATGCCTAGAAAATGGTTCAATACTCTGTGTGTTTCTGAATGTCCTCACACAACACACATGCAAAATCTTGGCATATAAAATACTTTTAGCTAAAATCAACTTTAGAGGAATATGTGTAACTCTGGAAAGAAAAAGGTTTAATTTAAAGTTAAGTTCCAGATTTTCTCTACCCTGATTCACTGAAAATCAAAATTAAAGACAATTCCACAAAACACAAGCAAGAAAGCTTTTTTTTTGTCTTAATAGTGATATTCACCCCTTTGCAATAGCCAGCCTGTAAAGATCAGCAGGTGTTTTTAAATATTGATAACTGATTAAGAAACCATTAATTATGTGCAACAAATAGGACTGACAAAAGAACAAATTAGAGCAGGTCTGGATATTAACTCATTATATGACAGGTAAGATAAAAAGCACTTCAGGTCTTTTTTCCTAATGCTGGCTAAGGTCACAAAGCCAGCACTCATTTCATACTCACCTGACATGTAAATCATATAAACCCAAGCAGCACAAGGACCCAAAGCCTCAGCACAGCTCCTTTTCCAGTACTGTTGGCAATACACCACCAGCTTCCCCTTGAGATTTTTTACAGCATTCATACACAGTCACTGTGAACTACCAGAGATCTTTTACCCCTTTTACTCCAATTATTTACTGAGCAAGGACAAAAAAAAATCTGATAATTACACTTGCTAAAAGAGAAGACTGAGATGCCATCTAACAGCTTCCAATGCAGGCAGACGAGCAAGGACCAGGGGAGTGTTTCCTAAGCACTGCAGCTCTCACAGCTCTGATCCTGGCAGTGCTGTCCCAGAAGCTGTGCTGGTGAGTGAAGCAAGTGAAGGCAGAGTTACTCACGGTTGAGGCCGATGTCGTGGTAGGTGAGGATGGCCGGGCGGTTCCCCCGGGGAGTGCCACACATGGTGACACGCACGGAGCCGTGCACCGTCTCCACATCTTGCTCCTGGCAGAGAAAAGCAACAATCTGTCAGGGATTGTCCCAGTGCTCCACAGCTGCTGCAGCAGACCCTGATGGACCACGAGCACAGGTCCTGCCCCAGCCCAGGGTCTGCTCTGCAATCCCATCCTGGCACCCCCTGTCCTCCCCACGGTGGGGACTCTGTGATGACATTTTACATTTGACTGTCACCTCCTCCAGTCCACAGACAATTACAGAGGCACTCAAGCTGCTAGCTCTAACCAGATTCTCAGGGGAATAGTTAAACAGGTTTTTAACCTCATTAAGAGGCAGGTTAAGAAAACAAAGAAAGCAGTTTTGTTGTAATGACACCTAAAATAACAGGAGCTTACAACTACGGCTCTCAACATCTGCAAAAGTACAAGTCACCATGCTAAAATATTTCTGATTTCTAGGAAAAGCACTCTTGCTGAGAAAATAACCACTATTCCCCAAAGAAAACAGCATTAAGTAGCTTGCATATGCTTATTTGCCATAAGGATTTACTATGTGGTGAAGCTTTGTGATTGCAGTAGTCTTCTCCAATAAAAATCAGCAGCCACATGTGTTTGTTTTATGGCTTGTGATGTACAGACCTGAGCATAAATCCAACTGTCTAAAGTTCGCTAATAGAACAAAAATAACCACAACATTGCAGTGGTGTTTATCCAAAAAACAACATTAAGGAGCAAACTGCTATTATTGGGCATAGCAGGAGTTTATACTGCTTACTGATCTTAAAGCCAAGGACACCTCCATTAACAAACCAAAATCCCCCTGAGCATCATCTTTTGGATCTCTAAGTTAGATGTGACTTGCACAAAAGATGGAACAGTTTTTTGTTTCTTTTCCACTTAAACTTCAGATGGGTATAAACAATTTTGTATTTTGGCAACATGTATAAAGGGAATCACAAACCAACAGTTATTTCTGGCACTTATTTACAGAACAGTTACACTCACATAACAATCAAAGAATTATACAGGCAGTAGCCAGTCTTTGCATCTCACCAGAATCCTTTATTTACTGCACAGGACACTGGATGATCCATGCCATCCAGTGCAGTGCACTGCCTGCTGCTGCAGGGCTTGCTTGACTTGTTCCATGCAGTAGCACTCAGAGGCAAAGTCCAAGTTAAATTCAAATCTATCAAAAATTATGCTGTAGAAATCAGAGGTGCACAGCCTCTGCAAAAACCTTTTAAAAAGGTTTGATTATCTTCCCATATCTGAGGTAATAATTCAATCTAAATATCAACTCTTTAATTTGATACAAGGAATGCACTTCTCATTTTGCTGCAAATAAGGGGTTCTAGGAAACACCATTCTGCATTTCATCTATTTTCCTTTTCATTACACAATTACATCAGTTTTATGTTACAACTGAGGCAGTGAATCAAGATCTATCCCCCCTAGAACACAGGAGAAGCTAAGCATTACTGCTCTCTGAACTATACTCAATCAAAACTCTAATTTTCAGCTTCTACATCTCCTTAGAGACTCATTCCTCTGCATACTCACTGCATTACTTATCAGGTAAGCTGTATCTTCCACATCTAGGACCATCCTTAGGCAAAACAGGGTGACAAATCCAGGGAGTCAAGCAGAGGACGGGTGGCAGGTTTTTACTTTGCCCCAGCAGGGAACTGGGTTATATAGACAAGCTGCTCTCCTCTATAGGCTTAGGACTCCCATAATGCCCAGCTGGGGAAACCTAAACAGACTAATTCACCAGGATGTCACTCTTAAATAGGATTTGAGCCAGGTTTGACCAGGGGAAGAACGTACTCAGCAGAGGTCAGACATCAAAGATGAACTAAGTCCTTGCCACACAGTCTACCAAGTGCCAAATTTCAAACCTGGGATTTAGCAGTCTTTCCTGTTGCTGTTTCTATCAGACTTTGAGAAGTTTAGCTTCATTTTACATTTTGTCATCTGAAATGCTGAAACACCCCAAACTTAAATCAAATCAGAATTGAGTTCCTTCCTAAAAGCTAGCATTAAAGTTTACTGGAAACACAAAAGACTGAAAAACTAGTGTAAGTCACAATGATTCTGAACAAAAAAACCCAAGGCCTTTTAAATGTTTGATATTGAGTATTTCCAAAGTTGATAGGCAACACTTAGTTTAAAGGATTCCTACATCACCACACTAATGTCACTAAGTTCAGCTTTTGGGGGAAAATATGGTATTGCACATTATACATTGAGTATGTCATTAACATATACTATTAAAATAGACCTATAGAAAGGCTTGAGTTAGAGGGGATGCTAAAGATCATCTAATTCCAATTCCCTGCTCTGGGCAGGGATGCCACCCACTAAATCAGATTGCTCAGGGCCCCAGTAACATTCTATATCATTAATATATATTTGGGTACTGTCATTATACTAAACTCTTGGAAGAGATTTGCAGTGCCAGTACATAGCAGTTAATAATAGCTGAAATTAATAATGATGACAGTTAATATTTTCCACATTTTACTCTTTTACACTTAGCTAATTTAAAAAAAATAATAATTTGGCAACCTCAGCACTGTAATGAGAGTAAGCATTGTTGTGTAACACACCTCCTGCTGAGTGTGGAATACTGAAATTATTTTCTCCTCAGTTAGAGACTAATAGGCATTTCACATAATCAGATTTCTATTGCTAGAGCTTTCCAGCAACAACAGTGAAAATCTAGAACCTGTTTTCTTTGCAGGGAGCACCTTCAAGATTCAGGATTGTCCTCCTTCATGCATGAAAGAAAAAGCCTGTTCATGATAGGTAAAACCAAATCCCTTAAACCTGCAGATCCCACTGACCACCACAGATAACTCTTCTGGAACTGGAACCTGAGTCTAGTTCAAACTCAGTGTCAACTAAAAATAGTTCAGAGGCAAGAGGTGACCATGCTCCCAATAACTGACATATCACAGTCAGTTTAACAATTGGCTCAATTCCTCATTATCATCACACTGAGACTCCCCTAATTCAGTAGGGTTGTGCTACTTTCCTGTAGCAAAACTCTTAATGGGAAATGCACACAAGGTTCTAAAAAACAATCAATTCAAACCAGTTTGTTTGGTGACATCAACTTCACATCCCTATTGATCCTATTAAAGATCAAGAGATTTGTCTACGTGATGTAGGGATGGATGTTTTCAGAATGCAGAGCACTGAAAACAGATGGCAGCACATCCCAATCAACATCAACATCATAGTAAGAGGCTCTTCACCAACTGATTTGTATTAAAACACTATCTTGGAAAAAAATCCAAGGTACACTAATCCGATAGAAGGATAAAGACAAACACACCATCTGTTCACATCTCTCACTTTAACAGAGGTGCAGCCTTATCTTTGTGCACTAAACACACACAGAAAAATACTTCCAATATGTGCAATTTGGGGGAGGCTGTCTCAGTTTGAAGGAGCTGGTAGATTCTAAAATAGATTTTATTTTTGTTTCAAGTGGCCTTTTTATTTTTTCATGAGGTTAGAAGGGGTAGACAATTTGTTATTACACAGGAGGGTGCATTTATTCCTTCCCCTCTCTATCCTGGGTGAGACATGGATTGAGAAACGTGTTTATGAACAAGCTGTTTTCTGAAATACAGAATATGCAACCAAAATATCCCAGATCTAAAAAGGAAAACTGTACATGCACACTGCATGCTTTGCTAAATACGTCATGTTTTATATTTTAAGTAAAATACTGCATTAAATCAAGACTATTTTAAAGCTTTCAAATACACTTAATCCTCAATTACAATCTCATGCTTTTATTTTAATTCATAATATTATGACTGTTAAATATACCTCCCTTCTCTTTCCTTAGAACTGAGGGAAAAGCTTCAGAGCTTTTAAAGAAGATTTAAATAGCTTTTAAATTTCTAGGAGGCAGTACATTTTAAATTCATGTTACTTACGAACTTTATTATAGTAATACCTGCATAAGCTATTTTTTCACTTTTCTTTTTCAATTTCTTGGAGATTAAAAATATTTGAGCTTTTAATGTGCTATTTCAATGTTGAGTTTCAAACTCCCTTTACCCTGAAGTTCCTTAGCATTTTCTCCCTAGCCTTTTTTTACTCTAAAATAGAATTTAAAGTCATCTTATAGCTGTTATTGCCTAAATCCCCAAGGTCCACATTTCCACTTTTTAAAAAATTTGTTAACATTTCTATTCTAAATTAATAGAAGTGTTAATATTAAATTAATTAATATTATTAATATTAAATAAGCAAGATTAAGAAAAAGGTTGCCCAAATCAGGTTGGGAGTCAGGTACATTAACAAGGATGATGACTTCAGATGTAAATGTAGGTGACCCTGATAAAGGTGGAGGCCAAGAATGGAAACTTTGCTGCAGGAACTGACGTGGGTCATTGCGATGGCTCTGCCCAGGGATTCCTCCTAGTCTGATTAGCACTGGGTCACCCTGCTCTGCTGAGTACAGAACCACAGCCATCCATATCCCTCTTCTTCAGCATTCCAAGGGATGAGGAAATCCACACTGCAATGTCCCAAACCCCAGTGGGAATCCTACCCTCCAGCTGGTTCATCTCCCCTGGCAGGGCAGCTCTTCCCTTCTCCCTGAGCAGGCAGGAGGAAGGACAGCAGAAATGGATCTCTCATGCCTATGGATACACATGGCCATGACCCATGAATTGCAAGGGACAAACTCATCTCTGCCCCCTACAGCTCCAAGTTTTGCTGAGTTCCTGACAAAGCAGAGTGCTGATGGACTGAAACACAGAGCTGGGAGGATGAATGTGCACAGTGGTGAGGAACCAGGGCTCCATTGGCTCCAAAGCTACTGAGCTAGAGAATACACACATACATCAAACTGGAAATGCAATTAAAATGTGCTTGGCATGAAGACAAAGCCACCCAGGGCACAGTGCCCTGCACAGGTTTAGCATCAATTATCCTAAAACAGGCTTGGCCAGGAGCACTCCCCTTCTTGACACACAGGAGAAGGTGTGTCCTTACTTCCATTTTCAGGTGGGAGCCACAGACAGACACAGTAACAGACAAATTGCTGACTAGAGGCAGCTCAGAGCTGTCAGTTCTTTCATCTCCTGTCTTGGCCATCCCCTGGTAGCTTCACAAAGATTTTCCTCCAGAGAATAACCACACACAGGTCTTGCAACATGTGCTTTCAGAAAGGCAATATACCACTATACAGTGGCTTACTTTAAAAATAGAAAGCTATGTTTAACTCCAGTCTGTCTAGAACTGCATGTGAAGTAAGAATCTATTTTCTTCCAAATCTGAGTAACTAGGTAAAATTTACTCTTGGAAAGAAAATACCTCACAGTTCTTTTCACTAGTGGCAGAAAAAGTCATTAAATGAACACTGCTTAACGTGTTCCCAGAGGGATGGAGGAACTTGCAGTGGATGTGGTGGACACCCACATTCACACACAGGCATTAAATAAATCCCATCCTGCCAAGCATCAATAATGCCCTTCCCTGACCAGGTCCATCCTCTTCCCCAGTAGTTCATGGGAGAGGTTGCTCACTAAGTGCACACTTCAGCCTCAGCCCTGAGTGACCTGGGTCCTCTAGGGCCACACATGAACTCCTCTAGTGAATTAGGCAATCAAATTTGTCATAGCAGTTCCAAACCACTTTTTCCACAAATCAACCACAAAAGAACTTAAAGAAACACAGGGAGGGTACTTGTGGCTTTAAGGACCAAAGCCAAGTCTCCTTTGCAGCCACAATTCTTAAAACGCATTGAGACCATTCTTCCACATTTTTCCTGAACTAGAACAACTAAAGATTAAACTTTTAAAGATAGATCATTAAAAAAAGCAAGAGCTGGCAGAACAGGGCTAAATGACAAGAACCACTGCTCTGGATTAGTGACAGTTAGTCCAAAACATGGAGAAAAAAAAAGCAAAAAAAGGCTTAGAGAATTTGATCTTGCAAGTTAAAAAAAAATCTATATATACACATGGTTTACAAACCAAGCAATTTATTCCAAGAATAGAAATGAAATATGGGTCACTTCTGGATTCTTAATCAAAATACTGTAATATTCCTGTTAGCAGACTTAATCTGGGATTCAATTCATTTAGACCAAGTGATCAATCTGTGGCCAAACAGAAAGCTTCTCTCATGCTGTGCACAGTCCTGCATGAAGCTGTATGGTGACAATCTTAACTTACATTTATCAAGACTTCAGGCAGTAGATTTCATTAGGAAAAAAAAAAATCGAGGGGGAAGATGCAGGATTAGTGTAAACTACAGCTTTGCTATAGAAGTAAGAACCATTGAAAGATGAAAAAAAGGCCCAAGATAGCTGTCTCACTTGGTTTCCAAGGAAAAGTCTTGAATTTGTGCTGTATTTTTTAAGCAATTGGCACAACATTGAATACAGATCTATAGAAAGGGGCTAATAAAGCACAACATGCAATAAAGTAGAGAAGGACTATTTCCTTCAAGGAACTGAACTAAGACAGAACAATTTAATAGCTTTCCCTGGTTCTGCACAATCTACTTCCATTTCTACACACCTTGACAAAAATGAGACACCCTGTGAGCCTCTTGTCCCAGAACATAAGCCTTGTCCTCAGCAGTGGGAAAACACCACTCACACTGTTCACCAAGGCAGCTACACCCTCCCTGATCCCCAGCCCAGTTCAACCCAGCCTGGCTCCTGCAGCCATGCAACTCCTTAATCTCAGCTAAGAACCAGCAAAGACAAAGTTCTCAGTCAAAAGCCCACATGGCAATAAAACAAGGGGAGCCAGGAGAGTGACCAAGTCATCTCTCAAAAGTGTGACACTCAGGGAAAGTGAAGGGCCACCATGTGACCTAGTGGTGTGCTATGAACTTGTATTTTCTGCCTCTTAAAAAAAAAAAAAATACCATCACTCCTATTACTGATAATACTGATTGTTTAGCACCTTCCACCACCCCACAGGCTTCAGGAATGTTTTGGAAAATTTCAACAGCATATTGGGATCCATCCAGAGGAACGTTTCCTCTGAGGAAATGCATGTACACTGCTAATGAAAGCAAATTAACTGGGGAAAGTGTGTGTCCATGTGGGAGGGGAATACATTGTTTCCAGTACCATTGCTGAAGATTCTCATTCTCTTAGCAAGAATAGAACTGCTTGCAAACCAGTCACCCCCTTTGACGGAAACTTTCTCAGCTCCAGCCTGAAAAGGCCCCCTGTGGTCCCCTTCACATGGCTGCAGCACAGCCCCATTCAGAGCCCACTCCCACAGTAACTGCATTCCTGGCAAGCAGGCAGTGCCTTCTGGTCACATCTTGCTGCTTTCTCAAATGTCAATTCAGTCTACCCTCATGCAAAAAGAAAAAGAGAAAAAGGATAAAAAGGAAAGAATAACAGCTTTACTTGCCTGAACATCAAAGTCTGGAAGGAGGCGAGTGATAGTCTGTGAAGAGATTTGAAAGCATTAATAGAAGCAACTTGCATCTATGGAAATCCATGCTTGGATGTGTGTTCTAGCCCCCCAGTTCTGCAGCTGAGAGCTCTCTCTGTCCATTCAATGAAAACTTTTCTGGTGAGCATCAAAATTCACCTAAGAGCTTTCAAACCCACTAATCTTCTTGGAGAAATGAAAGCAGTACTAGATTACAGACCAGCAAAATGAAGGACAAAAGCTGGTGCATCCTCAGTTATTGTTAAACCTGAGCAACACACTCACAAGGAGCAGTAAAACTGAACTTTTCTGCATCACCCACTGTAGCCATGGGTCAGCCCACAGCCCCAGTCCTGCCTAGGATGGGAAGTCTCAGTTCCAGAATGCATTGAACACTTGCACTCAGTTCAGCAGTCATTACTGAAACATGGTAACAATGTAGAAGGTGGGAAGGGTCTTATTCTGGCCAGATTTAGTCTCTGCAGTGTTTGGGAGGCTGGCTGGACACAGAGGTCCATTCCAACCTGCCACCTGCCATAGCTGCTACTGAAAATCTGCACCTGTCAAGGGTCTCACCCAGGAAAGGAGTTAGGTGACAACCTCCAATAGCCACCTCCAACAGCCTACAAAGTTCTAGCTTCAAAGGAGGAAATGTTAGCTCCTTTATTTAAGGGAGAAGAAAGAAGTCAAACTCTTATTTCCACTGCAGGGCTGAAAACAGAGGGAGGGAGGTACAGCCAAGCAAACACTTCATGCTGCAAAGGGCAAAAGAGGCCAAAGCTTGAAAAATAATATTGAGATAAAAAGGAAAACTTAAAATCCTGGCAATGACATCACTCAGCCTCAGAAGCCCAGGTAAATTAAGGACAGATGTCAGAAGAACCATAGCTGCTTTCTTAGGGGACCCTCAAAGCACTGCAGTACAACCTCTATTTTTCACAACTGTGACTTTTAGGCAATTAGGCACAGTCTTGGACATGCAAACAACTACCCAGGATCTGACTGAGCAGAAATAAAAGCACAGCCTTAGCTTTAGACAATATGCTGTGTTTTACTCCTACTGTCTTGTTGGATCATTTCAGCTACTGTTGTTCAAGTGGGACCCAAAGCTGAAAGGAATAAGTATATTTGGCATCTGTACCAACAGCATTTGAAATAATGGTGATCATTGCTCAGGAACAAAGACTTGGCTGTAGCAGAAACCCAAGCACAACAAGCCAGGACACAACTCCAGAGAACCTCACCCAATAACTAATCCAAAACCAACTCCACTGTTCATCTCAATATGTGCTGAGCATCCTTCAGGGCAATGTCTTCCACTTCCTCAAAATACATTAACATCCTTCATGGATGTTACAATGGCCACAGAGGAAATCAAACTCTGTCCTAGTTTCCCCCATGCAGACAAAATTTAAGGTAAACCATTAAAAAGGGCTCATTGTCAAGAATCCAACTTTTGACTTATGTGCTACCAAAACCCAGAAGGTTAATCAGTATTTTAAGATATTTCTGAACTTTGAAGCAAAAGTATTTCAGTAGCAGCAGGACTTCTGCTTAGAATCTCCTTTGTTTTGGTAGTTCTGAACAATATGGGCATTAAAAAAGAGGTCTTAGTTTCTGAAAAGTTTGAGTGCTGCATTCAGTGGTATCCAAACAAGCTCTGCTTTCATGCAATGTCCTTGGCAAAGGAGCTGTGTTTAAAGTTTCTCTAGCCATTACACTGCAGTCACAAGTGGAAATTATTTTCTGAAGTGTTTATATAAAAGAGGGAGGAAATAAAAGAGAAAATAGCAGATAGAGCAATGAATTCTAGTGTATAAGACCAGAAAAAAACCCAACACATTTATATACATAATTGTCAAGAGAAAATGTCATTGGGAACAATAGAAAAATCTTAGTTTTATTTCAAGAAAATGTTGAGATGTTTCTTCACACATTACAGTGAATTTTTTGTCATGAACATACCAAAACAGAGTATGGCTACCATTAAAGAGTCAGATAGCCACTGAATCCAGATGTTGTTGATAGGTTTCTAAAAAAGCCAAAAAGTCCAATAAAGAGTAGAAAGCAGTATAACAAGGTTTAAAAAGAAAAACCAGGATGTTTCCGTGCTGCAACAGGCTGTGGGTTGTACACACCCAACTGGTTGTAACTCAAGGCTCAGTGCACTCAGAGAGGACAAGAAGGGACTCAACCCTACCCCTGGACTCAGCTTGCCCAAAAGAAATGCAAAGACTCTCTCTGTAGAGGCAGCTGACAGAGCAAAGTCTGTCTTCACACTGAGAAGTGTGTAGCTATAGAGGCATGTACATGAAAGTGCTTAATTGGCATAATTTGATACAGATAAAAACACCCAGAGCTGTCATTATTCAGAGAAGAAAAAATGTCACCATCATATTAAAAGAACAAAACCAAACAAAAACAAATAATTAGGGTCAGCTTTGCATTATTAAAAAAAAAAAAGCAACCCAATGAACTATTCTTATTCCATCTCCACTTTTTTCTTTTCTTCCACACAATATGTTCAAAATAATCTAAGAACACATGTACAGTTCCAAACCAGTCCTGACAGAAAATACATAAGCTCTAGAAAGCTTTAAAATAATTACCTCCTCCTTCTCCACCAGAGGTTTCACCTCTGCAAGGTGAGCATCCTGGAACTCTGTTGACATGGTCAGTAGCTGATATCTGCAAAGAGGAAAAGAGATTTGTTCTCAGCTTGCATCAAAGGTTAAATACAGGAACAAGAAAGATCCTGCTCCACCCAGCCCCCACAATGACCCACTCTTTCAGGTTACAGTTTAAAAGACCTCTGCAAAAATGTTATAAATGTCCTGTAAAATGCCTCTCTGGTTTATTTATATACACACTCCTGCACAATATGAGATTAAAGAAATATTAAGGCTGCAAGATCAAACAGAAGTTTGGCAGCTTCAAAGCAGGGAATGCTGAAGGAAGCAGGGCAGGGACAGCAGAGAACCATGGAAACTGTCATCCCATGGCTGACAGAAGGCATAGCCAAATCTACACAACTACCCACTCATATATGCCTGAGCAGCTGTTTCTGAAAACCTCTTTTTTTCAGTGTATGCAAGGCTCCCTCACTATCCCCCAGATTTTTACAGTGAGAAAATCAAACTGGACACACTTTAGCATCATTTCATCATCAGACTGAAGTGCTCCATTCTTCAGGACAGATAAAAATCAGATATTCCTTTAAGCAAACACCAACAAGGTTTATGCAATAATGCTATTTTCAAAGCTGTCAAAGGGAGGAACAGGACTGCTGTATCCTGCTCTTGGACAGGACTGGCATTGTGATGTCCAGCCCTCAGCTGCAGGAAGCTTAACTGAGAACACAGACACAGCAAACCCCAGGAGAGGTGACTGCCAAGGCAAACAGTCACAGGCCATGGCTCAGGTGTAGAGCACCTCCTGCACTGGTCCAGACTGGGAGTGGAGAACAGCATCTTCTCACTCCCTGGACACAGACAAGGTACCAGAGTCAGAGGGCAGCTCCCTGTGAAGGACTAGAAACAGTTCCCAAAAGAGATCCAGACCTGCTGCAGCAGCAAATACACAATCAAAGTCTTTTTATTACATATCCTTCAGCCTGCTGGAGAAATGCCTATCATGTGGGGTGTGGGCATCTTTAATAAGTCTCCAATTTTGTCCATCTGCACAATTATAAAACAAACTATATATTTACTTTTTAAGAAAGTTTTAGAACAGTCTCAAGTAAAGCATATGAATAAGTGCACTCAAAGCAAGCCAAAAGCCTGAAATATATTTAGGAGATATTGATTAAGTGTAACTGAATACATTTTAACTATTTTCTGAAGACAAACATTGAACTACAGAACACAATTTACATCGATTCTTTAAAGCATGATTCCCTGTCTCCTGACTTAAATTTGATTTAAGCCCATCTTGCTGTCTACATGAATGACCTGATGGCTCAGGAGGGGCTGTGAAGCCCACAGGAGCATCCAGGCAGTGTCAGCAGCATTATTTTTCACTCTGCCCCATGGGTTAACTCGATGCACTTGTCCCTGGGCAAAGAGGCTCTGGTGACAGTCCACAGGACAGCTGGATGCTGCAGAAAGCTACAAAGGGACACACTCAGACTAAAAGTTAATGCTGGAAAAATGTGGGTGTCCATTCACATTCAGATAGCTTTGGCTTTTAGGAACTCTTCTTGCTAGCTATGCAACTGGGGAGATTTTTGGTAAAAAATTAGACTGTGGATTTTAAGTTTAGAGAAATTTTTCATTAATATTTTACACCACCAGCTGAGACATGAAGACAGGACCAAGAGTTACCCCAGTGCCAGTGCTTTGTATTTCAGATTTACAGGATGACATCAGAGGTACTTGAATAGTCAGGAGACTCAAGTGACTCTGATTCATCCTTTTCTCCAGGTTTTCCATTGTGTTTTGTCCATTACAAATTTTAATCGTAAAGAATAAGCAGGGGGGAAAAAATTGCAAAATTTTGAGAAACTGCAAGCAGCATTTTAGCAAATGCTACATGGTTTTTGTGAACACAGCCATCTATGTAATCTGCCATTCTACACAGTGAGCCATTGGCCATGGCAGAGAGGAAAAATAAATGCTGTTGCAATATTTGGAGGTTGAAATAGTTATATGCATGGCAGAGAGGAAGCTTTTTTTTGTTGTTGTTGTTATTTTTTAATTCAGCAAGTTCCATTAAGACAAATACCTTAATATTGCACCTAATTCTGCAATAGGGACTACAAGTGCAAAAGACTTTCCTATGGTTTTCCCATAGGTGAGGAGAGTAAGAAGCTGGGTCCCCTGCAGCTTTCCAGTAAGAAGTGGCTCAGGGAACAAAGCCACAGCCACTGTTTGTGGGATTGAGATGTTTACAAGGGGTAGTTTCAGATTTTCAGGGACTCAGAGCATTGACAACAAATGAGCAAAAAAACTGTGCCAAAAAAGAACAAGATGGATGCTTTTTATAGCCTTAAAAACAATCCTGTTTTCATCATAGTTCAAAGTTGTTGCTCTGAGTTTCCGAAAGGGCCGGCATTAGGAAGTGCTGACCAGCAGATTGCACGACTGCCACCAAGTTTGTTGAAAAAAAAACCCCTACCTTCACAAAGTCCTCACTTTTGGAAAGATACCATATCTAGGAGCCACAATGTCTTCAGATCAGACACTTGCAAGCTGTGGGTTTTCCTCCTGTACATCAGGAATACCTTGCGCGAAGGCGGGATAACAACGCTCTGTTTGTTCACTAGAGCTGGCAAACAATGCCCTGCTATCTGACAGCACTGTAAAAAACATCTTATTCTCCAAGGAGAAAGATGGGGAAGTGGCTTTGTACCACCCTTGTTCAGGACAAATTTTATACTTTCTAAATAGGTGCTTTGTGCTGCCCTCTGTTATGTGACAGGGCAGCTCAAAGCTAACGTAGCTGCATAACTCTCCTAAATAGATAACCATACAAGCATCCCTTTATACACATTTCAAAGCACTTGCCTCACAGATGCCTTCCAAAGACAAAGTTCATTTATATCTGCAAGCAGTAGTGTAAAGTTGCCAACTTGGAGAAAAACAACTTTTTTTCACTCTGCTTGGCCAATTCAGCCTGCTGAGAGGTCCCAGGTTCTCCTCTCCAGAAGTCACTTCCACACAGTGGCCACCCACCACCCTGCACCAAGATACCTGCTGCAATTGCTGCTCAGTGGGTAAAGTTCTAAAATAATTAAACATTCAGTTTTCTCTTTGAAGTATAAGACCCTTCTGAGATTGCAAAATGCTTTAAAACTGATGGCATATCTATCTTTGTCACACAGTAGAAAGGGCATCAGACTCTAGGAAGCAAGGAAGGTGTGGAGAAGGGTGAGGTCATCTGTGCAACACTGGTTATTTCATTCAGAGACTTTTCCATATCCTTTCCAGCCCAATCCCACTGCTCCAAAACCACTGCAGTGAGTGTCATAACCAAGGCTAATAGCTCAGGAATCTCTATCAGGAGCCTGATTGTTTTGATATTAAAAGTTCAGAAGACATCCCCTCTCCTTTGCATCATTACTGGGGGGACAATCATTGCTGCAGTCTTGTTTTGGTAGCAGAAGGTACAGGATAAATGTGCAGCCTGGCTTTGCACAACAGAGATCCCAGCCAAGAGGCTAAGGCAGCACGGCATCAGGCCATCCTCAGACCCCAGCACTGCTGCAATCATAAACACCAAACATTAGGTAATAGCCATATGTGTGACGGAATTCCTTTTGAGCACAGAAGCAAAACAAGTGCCAAGATCCCCCATTTCAAACTTCCTGTTTCTGAAGGCACATGCAGGGTTGTCCAAGCCTGTGCCATGGGGTGCCTAATCAAACACGATGGCCTCACATCCATGAGGGGCTTGGGGACACTGCTACCAGCTCCACAGGATTTCTCTGCCCTCACACCCAACAGATTTTTATTTATGTGCTATCATAGAAAACAGAGCAACAAAAGACTCATGCCTGAGTGTTTCATAAAGAAGTTAATTTCCTCAAAAATGCTTGTTTAAACACTGGTAGCAGAGATTATTCTCCTTTTGAGTACTGAAGGGTAACCAGAAACATCTTGATGGCATTTTCATCTCCGCAGGCTGAGCAAGCAGGAGGGACAGCAATCACATTGCATGTGGGCTTAAATACTCATGAACATCTCATGGTAAAGAGGGCAACAGCTGTGGGCACTAAGGGGCCCAGCTCCCAAGAACTGGTGGTGTTCTCTTTGGAGAGACAGGGACCACGTGAAACTTGTGCTCCAGGACCACAGGTGAAAGGTGTTTGCAAGCCAGTCACATCACTCTGCACTTTATCCCTTGAAAGCTACAGGTGTCTTCAGCACTGTCACAAAAGAAGGTAGGAAAGACAGAGGGTGGCAGAGGTTTTGTGCATCTGTAGCAGCTCCCAGAACAATTATGCAAGGATGAGACAAGGATGGAGAGAGCTAAAATGTCTCCAAAACTCTGAAAAAGTTGATTGGCGAATATCCATCAAAAAAATAACCAAGCATCTCAGGCCTCTGACAAGGAAGGAAAGTTACTGTCAAGCTCAAACAGCCTTCCATGGTCAATTAGACCTCTTCCAGTCATTAACAGTAAATGCTGTAAACTTGTCTGACTGGCCTAACATAAACATGGTTACTGCAAACTGGAGGGAAGCTTGAAAAAACAACTTGTCTCCACTAAGCAGAAACTAAACAGAGACAAGTGGACACCAAGACAAGACAGTTCATAGCAGCCATGTGTGGTTGTGGGCCCTAATGCATCTCTAAGTGCAGTTTACATCTCAGGTATTTTATAACCTAGTTGACAAATATAATCTTCCTGTTTGTGAATCAAATGATTCATTTGCAAGCACCCAAACAGTTCATGCATAAGCATCTGCCCCCACTGTGTTTAAATTACTCTTTGTTACAGGAATTGCTATCACAAGGTCCTTTGTGTATAGTTACTGCTTTTCTCTGACATTGTTCCACACAATAAATTATGAAAGAGGTTTTACAGCAGTGCCTCCCCTTTGAAAAAGGCAAATGACTTCTGACAGTTAAGCAGGATCTGAAAAAACAGCTTGAGCAGGAAGTGTCAAAAGCTGAAGACACTCAACTACCTGGGACGCTGCTCCAGGCTTCCTCAGCCTCTGGTTACACATTATCTCAATTTGCAACTAAAAGTTAATAACCTGAAACAAAGGAATTTTGAAAGCAGCACCCTTAAGCAGCCTAAAGTTTCAAATGAGAAAAAGTCAAGAATCAAAACATTGAATCAAATATTATCAGGGAACTGAAATAGTTATGCTGCCTGGTGGTCTCCAGCTCATAGATGTCCTGGGAGCTGCTATCACCTGGCCCTCTTCAAGCACAGGACACTACTGATACTCAATTTCATTACTTTTTTCCTAACCATTTTAGTTTTATTTTCTTTCAACCCTCTTTGCGAGTTATTCCACCAGCATATTTTCATGCAGGCTCTAGTTGAAAAGGAGAGCTGGCATCCAAGAAAAAACCCCACAAAAGTGGATTGTTAGGATGATAATGTGGCATAACAGTGATTTTTTTTTCAAGCCAAAAAACCAAGAAGAGCCTTAAGTTTTAACCATTTTTTAAGTTTACACTTATGCTATGTGCTAATCAATCTGATTAGGAAACCAGACCCTTTCAGCCAAGGACTCGAGCCCTGTGCCAAGTAACAGCTGGGTGAAGCCACAGGGAGACAGCTGCAGGACAGAGCCAGCAGCTGACCCAGCACAAAGGCACTGCTGGGGGGCCACAGCTTCTCCCCCAGCCTCACTTGCCAGCAGCTGGGACTCTCTCCTGCAGTGAGCGAGGAGATCTCCAGGCTCAGCTCCAGCCCACCTCCCCTGGCTTGTTTTCACTCGTGCCCCTGGTCCCAGTGCCTGGTGGGCACAGCCCAGCTGTGGTCACTCTGGGATCAGACACAGTCTTTGAGCTGCCAGGTCCTCAGACCAGGGGCTGGTCACTGTCCACACACAGAGACCACAGCTGGCAGCTGCACATGGAGAGCAGCACCAAAACACAGGGAGCTGGAAGCTCCTTCTGTCTGCCCCAGAGATGTTGAGCCAGAAACTGTTGCAATAGAGCTTGCACAACCCTCTCTCTGTGGGATGCAGTGAAGAATGTTCCTTAGAAAGCTTGAGGTCCTCCCATGTTTGACAGGAGCAGAAGCTGGCTGTGGGAAGGGTTGGTGAGCTGGCCAAAGGACATGCCTGCTGCCCCCACTGCTGCTTTGCTGCACACCCCTGCTGTGCACCCCCTCCCAATATAATTATTATAATATAATCCTAGCTGGCAGGGAAATGGAAAGATTTCAATGCCTTAGGGTTTTTTCCTATTGCAGCAATCCCTAATACTACCTACACTGTAACATTACAGCTCAGTGAGGGACAGATTAGAAATCCCAATGCAATTCTCAAAAATTCATCTTTCTTTAGCATCTGGCACCTGAAACTGCTTCAGGTCATACCTCTGTGACAAGTGGTTCTGTCTGATAATGCAGAGTGGGTGTTCAAAGCCAGGCTGGATGGGGCTTCGAGCAACCTGGCCTAGTGGAAGAAGGGTTGGAACTAGATCATCTTTAAAAAGACAGATCTGCCCATTCACACTGGTGCCAGTGTTGTGCTTTAAAGAGCTCCAGGCCGTAGCTGCCAGCACTGGAGGGTGGAAAGGATGAACAGCAATCAGCTGCTTTCCCAGGCTTTGTTTCCTTACACCCACCCCCACAGCCAACCTGTCTCCTTCCACTGCCCCAGCACCCTCCTCTGCATCCTTCCCCCTGCTCATTCCACTGACCAGCAGCAAAGCTCTGAAACAAAGATTAAAGGTGCTGCACTGATACAGGACCTGGCACCTGCTGTGCTGGGCTGGGCTTTGGGGGCAGAGGAAATAACAGAGATGTTATGAGGGGGCAGAGAGATGGATTAGGCATTTCATAACATGGAAGAGACAGCTTCTGCCACAAAGATTATGGTCTAAACAGACAAGAAAAAAGCTATTGTTCCTGCAGCTCAGCAGTGTCAGGACAAGCTCCCTGCCCCCTCCTATTCTCAATCTGCCATGCTTTAACAGCTCATAGCTGCTGCCCAGCTGCAGCCGCTTCAACAAGTGGGTGGTTCTGTCAAAGTCAGAGGCAAAAACATACCGAGATTATTCCAGAAGGGAGAGGCTCACAGTGTGCTCAGAGATGAGGAATGCTGCCTGGCTCTCTAGGTTGCACCCTCACAAGAATATAGTGGATGCTTTTTATAGGTTCTGCGTTTTCCCATTGATGTCGTAATGATGAGGACTTAAGTTAAAGCATCACAGCTAAGGTTGATGACATTTCTTAATTTACATTTATTAGTGAGGTTGTACTATATGGGTTGCAGCTTCTGAGTACATAGACAACTTGTTCTACCACCTATTAAAATTGCTTGGTCATTGCTATTACAAATTCTCTCTCTAATCCCTGCCAAAATGTCTGGGCTGAAGTTTTCCATGATGGGTGCATGAGGGTTTTTGCTTGTTTGTTGGCAAGAAAAATATAATTTATGGATATTATTCTGTTCCCATGCATGGCCAGTTCCCTTTTCTAGGATGAACTTTAGCCTTCCAGAGCTTATTCTGAACTCAAACTTTACACAAATGGCCATTGTGTTAAGACACATCTTTCCTTTTTCCCAAGCAAATTCCTTTATAAAATTACCCAAATTCAAGCATTTTCACATGCTGAATTACTTGGGACTACATCTGGGCAAAAGTCTTCTACTGCCTGCAAGCATCAGCACCTAAATATACAATGTAACCTTCCCAAGGGCTGAGCACACAGCCTGTACCACAACAGGTGGCACTGGTGAGGGAGCATCTAAATCAGCACCACCCAGTACCAGAATACTCCTTGCTTCTCAAAAGAAGCCCTTTCAAAACCCTTCAAGGGTGGCATAAGGCAATTCAGCATCCTCAGCTGACTTATTTCAAAGCCTTACCCATCTGCACTCCAGGTTAGTGCCCATCACAGGCAGAGAACTTTGCTATCACTCTCCAGGCTGTGTTTACAAGAAGGGTTGGAGTGATACAGGTCCAAGCTTTTATATAGCATTGGGATTTTATGTAGAACTTCATAAAATTCATAGTGTTTCACATGGGGAAAAAATGTGATGCTTTTAAACTGAATCATCTAGGAAATAAAATACAAAAGGTCATCATAAAATTCTGCAGTGCTTCTACTGCATAATTTGTCCCCTAGCCCAAAATGCCACAACTTTGTCCAAGGATAAAAATACATCTTAAAATTTAGCAAGGATGTGTTACAGCACATGCAAAGCATGTTTAGAGCACTCCAGAACTATGGCAGCAGGAAAATGACATCATTAGTTTGACAAGGTGTACTCAAGCTTCCTGAAGGAAGCAACCCAAAACCCACAGCAAGAGCAATCCTTCCTTCCTTTAACAGTGCATTTCCCATCTGGACATCTGTTCACTGTGTTCATAAATAAAAGTTCCTTTGAAAGTTGCATCCTACTTTGCTGATTACTTTTCCATTATAGCTTATGCCTACCAGTAAACACACTACCAGATGTTACCACTTTTTTTGTTTTGAATACCACTGCCTCCACCTACAGAGTCTTCATAAGGGCATTAGATTTTAAGATCCTTATTACTTCGTTTGTGCTTCCTAAAAGTCAGAATTTCTTAAAATCAGGTTGCAGGAGTGGTGAAATGGCAAGGACAGAAAAACCACACACACAAAAAAAACCCCAAACAAATTCAAGGATTGGTTGCAAGCAAATGGAAAGATTTGTTTTGCAGTGAGTTGGGTTTTCATGTTGCCCTAAGTCCTAATGTTTGGTGTTTCCACTAATTTTTGCATCATCTGTCAGGGGCCCAGCAGACTGGACCTCCACATCCATGGTAGAAAATAAGCTGACAAAGCTATACTTTTGAAGCTATATTAGGTCAGACAGGATGGCTTGAATAAACAGGTCTTGAAAAGGAAGATCTATATTGACTAACTTCCAGCTGCCAAGAGAAAAAACTTGACAGATGAAAAAGATATATTAAAAATTTGACAACTAACTGAAAGGAAGTCTCCCCAAACCCAAAAGAAACATAGGAAACGTGATCAGCCACACAAAATAAGAGCAGCAAAACTGACACACATCCTGCTTAGCACAAAGAGATACAGCTGTGGAAAATTTCTTCAGCACAGGCAGCCCAGCTGTGCATCAGCAAGCACACCACAGAGCACCTCTGCATGGAGAGCACCTCCTCTGACGACAAACTTCTGGGCATTATCCAAAGGCAACACTCTTGTGCCAGCTGGGAAACAAAATAGGCCTGAACCTGCAGCAGCCCTGAGACAAAACTAAAGCTGAATTCATCATCCAACACAGGAGCTTGCACATTCAAGTCTGACACTTGGACAATTTCAGGCTCTGCTTTTTTCTGTGCTCCACACTTGCTGTTCTGGATCAAATGCCAAATAATGGTACTGATTCACATGAACTCTCAGTGCTGGGTTTAATGATGTCATAATAACACTGTAATGATACATGAACACATATTCAGGAAAAGCTCTGAATGGCTCCTTATACTGCTGCTTAATAACCACAGCCAAAGGAAATTACCAGTAGGGATTACCTCCTGTTAGTTGTCCCTCACTGAAGTCACCCAGGGCTCTGGAAGTGACACAGATGGGGGAAAAAAGCTGCCACCATTTGATAGAAACACCAAGTTCAATAGCCATTATATTCACAGCCATTGATTTCCAAGATGTGTAACCCAGATTTTAGTCATCCATAGGAACACACACCACTGAACCTGAAAACGGGTTTGCCTTACTCTCAGTCTTTGAAACAGTTGCAGAATATTCCCCCTAACTTCCCAGCAGTAGCAAGTAATTTACTTGGAACTGTTGGGACAAAGCTGTTGACAGAGGGCAGAGGGGTAACTGCTGCTCCTGGACCTGAGCAGCTTGAACTAGTGGGTGGCATCCTGGATGGCAGAGGGGCTGGAACCAGATGGTTTTTAAGGTCCCTTCCAATCCAAGCCCTTTATGATTTTATGATGTACTACCGAAGCTGGAGATCAGCCCACACCTAACTGTCCAGGGAAATTCTCCACAGAGGACAGCACCATCCTGCTTTAGGTAAACACTCAAATTCACTCCTAAAGCTGAAGCCAAGGGCAGTCTATAAGTGCAGTGCCATCCTTTTAGTAAAACAGTGACAGGAAAAATTGGGGTCTTCTGTACTTTTGTATGTCTAGGTGCTGTGACTGAACATGAAAGATCTAAAAAGTCATCTGGAAATCTTACTTAATCTCCAGAACCAGTATTTAATCCTTGTTAATGCTCAACAGTTGCATTTCCTGTATTTTGGAGGGTTTTCCTTTCAAGTGGTCAAACCAGAGCAGTTAGGGAAAGTCACTCATGTTGTATATTGCTGTGACTGAACTGATCCAGGCCATTGCTTCCCCAGGCTGTGCTCTCCCTGACAGCAAACAGGCTTTTGCTGCCTTAAGCTTCCAGCTGGGCACATGATGTAAACATTGCTGATCCATCACAATTAGAATCTGTATTATTTTTGAGAGTTTCTCAGTTTCTGCTCATGTCCATTCTGAACAGCTTCAAGCCAGCTTCACCCCTTCTGTATCTTTTTTTTTTACTCTTTGTCTATTGAGACAGGAAATGTCTCATTACATATGTGCTCAATACATATGTGCTCTAATGAGGGTAAGTGAAAAAACAGTATTTTCTGTGGGAAGCTAGAAGCTCGTCAAAATCTCTTAAGCTGGTCATGAGAAGATTTATGTTTCACTTCAGTCAAAGAAATTTTTCACTTGGGCTTTAAAATCTGACTCAAAGGCTTTTTCTCCCAATACTTCACTGCTAATCTCACCTGAACTACAAAAGCAAATTTCTTAATTGCCTTATAACTACCTCTAAGGACCAGGTTCCCTTGCCAAAGTGTTCCAAAAGGTGCCCTGTAATCTCCCCATGTAACTGTCATAGTGCAAAAAGGAATAACCAAAGAGCAGAGTACCTCCCACTGGAGAAAAGACAAAATAGGAGAATCCTGCTGGTTTTACTGAGCATTCATACAATCTACCTATGGTCTGTCACAGTTTTAGTGTTCCTTTTATTTCGGCAAGAATAAAAACAAGCCATTGTGGAAGGCACAAACTGCAGACCTGAAGAGCTTGTTTGGTGCTGGTTCCCAAAGGCAGGCAGCACATGTGGCAGNGGAAGAAATTCTTCCCTGTGAGGGTGCTGAGGCACTGGCACAGGCTGCCCAGAGAAGCTGTGGATGCTTCATCCCTTGAAAGAGCTCAAGACCAGGCTGGATGAGGCTTTGAGCAACCTGGTCTAGGGGAAGGTGTCCTTGTCCATGGCAGGGAAGTTAAACTGGATAATCTTTGAGAAGCCATTCTATGATCTCACAGTTCAGTAATTGTGGAAATTCCTGTCCAAAGCTGTCAAAGTTGAAATCAAACCCATTCAGTTATCTGCTGCACAAGGAACTCAGATTCAGAAGCTGAGGCCTCCAGGTCACCCAAGGCACTGTACTGTGGCATCTGTTCAGTGTTTACTGAAAAATATTAGGTATAANTCTTTGAGAAGCCATTCTATGATCTCACAGTTCAGTAATTGTGGAAATTCCTGTCCAAAGCTGTCAAAGTTGAAATCAAACCCATTCAGTTATCTGCTGCACAAGGAACTCAGATTCAGAAGTTGAGGCCTCCAGGTCCCCCAAACCACTATGCTGTGGCATCTGTTCAGTGTTCACTGAAAAAAATATTAGGTATAAAAAACCAAACCCTAAGGAGTCTGTGATTACTACTTTAAAACCTGCTTTCACTGAATTTGTGTTTTCCATATCAAAACACACACCAGTTCCTCCTGAACACATTCATGAGTTACTCTTCTTTGAGGGCCTGGGCCTCATTAGTACCCTGGGAACTGTACAAGCCTTTAAGAATCACTATTTGTGCTGCATCGACCCTGAGCTTTAGCATTTCATCCAAAGTCATTAAATTCTTGCTGTGCACAGAACATCATACAGCATTAGCTGCCTGCTGTTTACTCAAGTACTTCTGATAAAAACACAGCCATTCTATGTCAAACTACATTATACNTTGGGGTCTTCTGTACTTTTGTATGTCTAGGTGCTGTGACTGAACATGAAAGATCTAAAAAGTCATCTGGAAATCTTACTTAATCTCCAGAACCAGTATTTAATCCTTGTTAATGCTCAACAGTTGCATTTCCTGTATTTTGGAGGGTTTTCCTTTCAAGTGGTCAAACCAGAGCAGTTAGGGAAAGTCACTCATGTTGTATATTGCTGTGACTGAACTGATCCAGGCCATTGCTTCCCCAGGCTGTGCTCTCCCTGACAGCAAACAGGCTTTTGCTGCCTTAAGCTTCCAGCTGGGCACATGATGTAAACATTGCTGATCCACCACAATTGAATCTGTATTATTTCTGAGAGTTTCTCAGTTTCTGCTCATGTCCATTCTGAACAGCTTCAAGCCAGCTTCACCCCTTCTGTATCTTTTTTTTTTACTCTTTGTCTATTGAGACAGGAAATGTCTCATTACATATGTGCTCAATACATATGTGCTCTAATGAGGGTAAGTGAAAAAACAGTATTTTCTGTGGGAAGCTAAAAGCTCATCAAAATCTCTTAAGCTGGTCATGAGAAGATTTATGTTTCACTTCAGTCAAAGAAATTTTTCACTTGGGCTTTAAAATCTGACTCAAAGGCTTTTTCTCCCAATACTTCACTGCTAATCTCACCTGAACTACAAAAGCAAATTTCTTAATTGCCTTATAACTACCTCTAAGGACCAGGTTCCCTTGCCAAAGTGTTCCAAAAGGTGCCCTGTAATCTCCCCATGTAACTGTCATAGTGCAAAAAGGAATAACCAAAGAGCAGAGTACCTCCCACTGGAGGAAAGACAAAATAGGAGAATCCTGCTGGTTTTACTGAACATTCATACAATCTACCTATGGTCTGTCACAGTTTTAGTGTTCCTTTTATTTTGGCAATAAAAACAAGCCATTGTGGAAGGCACAAACTGAAGACCTGAAGAGCTTGTTTGGTGTTGGTTCCCAAAGGCAGGCAGCACATGTGGCAGCCCTCCCTCAGCAGAGGATGACACTTCTTTGGCTGTTGCCTAACTCTGTGGACACCTGATGCTTTGACATCTCTGTCTTGCTGTCATCTTGGTAAAGAGGCCAATGAATGCAGGAAATAAGTACACAAACCCTTCTTTCTAAGGGAAACAAATGAAAACCCAGGTTTGTCTAGACCCTTCTTCCCCAGCCTGGTTCAAGGTCAGTCACTTTGCAGTGCCCATTCTCAGAGGAAGAGCTCATCTTTTTACAAAAACATGTAGTGACAGGACAAAGGGGAATAGCTTTAAACTGAAAGAAGGTCCATTTTAGCTAGATATAGGGAAGAAATTCTTCCCTGTGAGGGTGCTGAGGCACTGGCACAGGCTGCCCAGAGAAGCTGTGGATGCTTCATCCCTTGAAAGAGCTCAAGACCAGGCTGGATGAGGCTTTGAGCAACCTGGTCTAGGGGAAGGTGTCCTTGTCCATGGCAGGGAAGTTAAACTGGATAATCTTTGAAAAGCCATTCTATGATCTCTCAGTTCAGTAATTGAGGAAATTCCTGTCCAAAGCTGTCAAAGTTGAAATCAAACCCATTCAGTTATCTGCTGCACAAGGAACTCAGATTCAGAAGCTGAGGCCTCCAGGTCACCCAAGGCACTGTACTGTGGCATCTGTTCAGTGTTTACTGAAAAATATTAGGTATAAAAACCAAACCCTAAGGAGTCTGTGATTACTACTTTAAAACCTGCTTTCACTGAATTTGTGTTTTCCATATCAAAACACACACCAGTTCCTCCTGAACACATTCATGAGTTACTCTTCTTTGAGGGCCTGGGCCTCATTAGTGCCCTGGGAACTGTACAAGCCTTTAAGAATCACTATTTGTGCTGCATCTACTCTGAGCTTTAGCATTTCATCCAAAGTCCTTAAATTCTTGCTGTGCACAGAACATCATACAGCATTAGCTGCCTGCTGTTTACTCAGGTACTTCTGATAAAAACACAGCCATTCTATGTCAAACTACATTATACTCTGGTTAGAAGACCACAAAATCAAAGCAGACAACAAAAAAGTCCACACAGAAAACCCCCTAACAAAAATACCAAAAAACAAGCAAACCCAAAAAAGTTCCCACAAATAAAAAAAAAATCTAACCAAAAAATCAAAACCACAAAAAATCAAAACACAAAGACCAACCACCAAACATGTTCCCAGAGCCAAGTTCAAAGTGCACTGCTTAATGCCACTGGCTGAAGTTTTGATGTAAATTGGACCTGTAACAACCAAGGCTAAAAACAGCAAGGCAGGCTTCTCAGATGTTTACCTGAAGCACTTGATAGCTCCTCTTTACAGGTTATTTCCATTGCTTGCCCTCAACAGTGAGTTTTGCAGCTGCTGTGTTTTTTTGACACACTTGGATACACACAAAAAAAGTTGATAAAAAGCCAAAAGAAAGCCAAACAATCAAAACACCATGCAGAGAACCTGGACAGACAGCTTCAGGTTGTCTTTGACTTCTTCCATGTCATTACAATTGCCTTTTCTAGGTTCAAAATACAGATCCCTATTCAAACCAGAGAAAGAAAATCATCAAAATAATATAGAAAAGCATCAAAATAACAAATACTTCTATCTGAAAGCCCTGTTCTAGGGTCAGGGGGCTAAACAGGGCACTATGATCTTTGTGAAATAGTGGGTTATGCAGTGAGCAGCGCCAACCTGCAAATGTTTCGTAGGAAAACTGAACCATGATGAAAAGCATTAACCAAAGCCTCCTCCTTAGCAGAAGTGAAATCCCTTATTTCATCAAGCCCAGTGCGTGGCTGCGCCTCCCCTGCAAACACTCCCTCCCTTCGAGGGAGCCCAGCAGCGCCTGGAAGGAAGCACGGGGGTCGAGCCGTGCCTGTCCTCACACACGATGACAACAACCCCAGTGACACAAGTGACCGGACACCGGACAAGGCTGTCCCGTGTTCCAAACCCAGCACGGAGCTGCGGGAGCACAGAAACACAAGCAATCACCACTGGCCAACTTCCGCAGAGAAAGTATGTGCCTTGGCTCCACAGATGTTCTCCAGCCCAGCCCAGCCCATCCCGCTGCTAGCCGGGAGCCCGGACCTCGGCAGCAGCATCCCGCTCCCGGGAAGGGCCGGCCCGGGGAGCGCCAGGGAGAGCCACCCGTTCCCCCGGCACAGACCTGCTCGGAGCGACGGGGAAAGGGATTTAGCTGGAAGAAAAAGGCGGAGGGTGATGCAAGGATGCGCGCTCGGGGGGACTGCGAGTTCCGCGGGGGTGGGTGAGTAGACAGACGGACGGACGGACAGAGAGACAGGGGGATGGACAGAGGGAGAGCGCTCCCTTACCTGCCGCGCTGTCGCTGTCCCTACGCCGCCCCTCCCCCCCCACACTCCGGCCGCCGCCCGCGGGGTGCCTTTATAGCCCCTGCCGTGCCTTTATAGCCCCCGCCCCGCCCGCCGGGCGGTGCCGCCGCCGCCACCGGCTCCGCCCGCCGCCTCCGGGCTCGTCCCGCCGGCCGCGGGCGTTGGCGGGGGCTGTGCCCGGCCCCGCGGGGACCCTGGGTATCGGCAGCGAGCTCACACACACCCCGGTTCGCCCTCCTCCCTGGCCTCGCAGCCCTGGCGGAGGAGGCTCGGCGCTGGCATCGCGCTCCCGGGCAGCCAGCAGCGGAGACCCTCGTCCCGCTTCCCCCGTCAGCCGGGGCTTCCAGCAGCTTGGCGAGGAGAAGGGAATGTGTGCTAAGGATTGCCCAAGGACCGAGCAGGAGCCCTGGGAAAGGCTGAGCCGAGGGTGGAGACAGCGGGGTCCTGGCACAGGTGGTCAAAGTCCTGCGACATGCTTCAATATAGATATAAAGTCTGTTTACCAGAGTTGCAAAATCTTGTGCTCACACATTAAAATGAGCATTAGGAAGGAACTGCAGCTGCAGGAGAGAAATAATGCCTTTGCACATTTCTGGTAAAGTTCAGAGGGTGCAGCCGGTGCTGCAAGTGCTGGGTGAGTTTCCCAGTGAACAGCCCTTTGGCAAGAAGCACAGCTAATCGTTTATTCCAAAAAAGAGGCCCTTGCCTGCTGAGCAGAGAGTATCTCTGTGTACACAGTCCTGTAGCCCTCCGCCAAGGGGCGGGTTAAACTGTCACGGCCTGAGCTGCTTTCTCTGTGACTTTTCCTCCAAGTGTGTGATTTCACTTCACAAACNCCAGCCCATCCCGCTTCTACCCGGGAGCCCGGACCTCGGCAGCAGCATCCCGTTCCCGGGAAGGGCCGGCCCAGGGAGAGCCACCCGTTCCCCCGGCACAGACCTGCTCGGAGCGACGGGGAAAGGGATTTAGCTGGAAGAAAAAGGCGGAGGGTGATGCAAGGATGCGCGCTCGGGGGGACTGCGAGTTCCGCGGGGGTGGGTGAGTAGACAGACGGACGGACGGACAGAGAGACAGGGGGATGGACAGAGGGAGAGCGCTCCCTTACCTGCCGCGCTGTCGCTGTCCCTACNAGACAGCGGGGTCCTGGCACAGGTGGTCAAAGTCCTGCGACATGCTTCAATATAGATATAAAGTCTGTTTACCAGAGTTGCAAAATCTTGTGCTCACACATTAAAATGAGCATTAGGAAGGAACTGTAGCTGCAGGAGTGAAATAATGCCTTTGCACATTTCTGGTAAAGTTCAGAGGGTGCAGCCGGTGCTGCAAGTGCTGGGTGAGTTTCCCAGTGAACAGCCCTTTGGCAAGAAGCACAGCTAATCGTTTATTCCAAAAAAGAGGCCCTTGCCTGCTGAGCAGAGAGTATCTCTGTGTACACAGTCCTGTAGCCCTCCGCCAAGGGGCGGGTTAAACTGTCACGGCCTGAGCTGCTTTCTCTGTGACTTTTCCTTAAAGCACTCTCCCCCCAAGTGTGTGATTTCACTTCACAAACTTCACTTTTATGGCATGTTACTGTGACCCAAACACATGAAATCCACAGCATGTTGCCATTCCCCCTTGAGAAGTGGCCTGAAGAGGAAATCAGAAATTCCTCAAACTCTGAAACTGTTAAACTCGGCCTCTGTTTTCTCAGCTATATAATAAGGTTATTAAGTCGAGTCTACAAAAGCTTGCTTCTGTTCAAATGCATATTAGCTTCTCTCCTCCTAAGTCAGCTTCTCCACCTGAGTCAGAAACTGCTGCCTTTGGAAGTAGAATCCTGGAAGTCTGATTCCTTTTTCACCACAAAATTATGGGAGATCATGTTGTGCAGCAATAACTCTGAAGTATTACCAAGTGTAGAATAAAGGAAATGTCTTGATTTCTTCTCTTTGATTAGTTAATATCTGCAAGGATGAAAAGTATTTCTGAACAACAGAAGAGAGCATTTGTCATCCTAAGACAGCACTGTTGTGTATGTGCTTGCTTTGTTTTTTGAATGATAAAAGGCCTAATCTTTTTCATAATTGTTTTAAACTGTGATGCCAGAAAACCAATGAAGCCATCACAAATAATTTAATTTGCAACTGAGCCTATTTTGAACATCTGACTTCAAAATTATGTCATCAGGTCACTGGCATGCCGTGTTTGTTATGGAAGATCTGTCTTGCTCAGTGTACCAAAGTTATGGAACAAGTGCAAATGCTAGAACAAGGGCATGGGCTTGACTAATTTTCCAGCAGATTAATCCTTCCTTCATCTGATCATGAAACAATATCCTAGCTCAAAAACATTCAGTCCTTCAGAAAACAGATCTGAGGCAGTGTCTGAATTGTGTGATTTGGCCCATCCTCAAGCAGTTTTCCAATGTGCTGTGCTTGGCTGCTTTTTGGGGAAGGGGCTGGAAGCTTCAGGGATTCAGATGGAATGAACTATTCTCTGATCAACTAGAGTCAGACTTTGGCAGTTAAAAATCAAGTACTGAGTCTGGAATGGACTGGAGAACTGAAATGAAGTGTTTTCTTTTGATTTGGCCTTGCAGTTTGTTTTTTATTTATATTGCATGCAGTGTTGGACCTTCAAAAATGCTGAAGACAGACAGGTAGATGTCCCAAGGAGTAGTTGCTTGGAAAGCCTGGTAATCTGTGCATGCAAACAGAGCCTTTACTAGTTCATGCACTCTTCCCAGCTGTTTTGCCAGTTGTGGCTGAGAATAACATGGTGATTTACAGTCACTTTTGAGAGATTGGTGGATTGCGAAAGAAAATGAAGTCATTCTAAAAATCCAAGTTAGGAAGTATTTTACTGTGTGAAGATGTAATTAATAAAGTTTGCACTCAGAGATCCAAATTCTGACCTGTGCCAGAAAGGAGCCTGAAAACTTGGGGAACATCACTCCCCTGTGCTTGAAAAAGTCTGCGCGGAAGACAGGTTGGAAAAACAGGAATTTCCAGGCCTAATTTGCCAGTGTCACTGCTGACAGTGCAACAACACAGCCTCAGTGAGTTTGCAGCCGTGCTGGGCTGCAGGACTGCTCTCACTGCATTCCCACAGCAGCTGACTGGCTCCTGTAGCAGGAGCTGTACGTGTACAGACGTGTGTGCTTTAGGAACCACTCTGCTGGGGAGACAATACAAGCTGCCATCCATGTGGGCCCTCTGAAATCCTAATGAGTACTTCTACTGTAAATATTATTTCATTTAATAAACCAGCTCTGTGCAGCTGGCATGCACTTGTCCTTTTGAGAAGAGCATCTCTGGAGGGGTGGCTGCCCTGACACTGGTCTCCAATCCCATGCCAGCAAACAAATGAACCTGAAACCTCTCCAGTGCTGCTGGTGGCTTTCACTTGAGATCACAGCATAGGTCTTCAAGTTATTTAAGAGTAAAGTAAGCAAGTCCTTGATTTACTGTTTTATTTTATTTTACTAAATGTGATGGTTGCAGGTATCCACACAACCAAAGAATGAAAGGCCATAATTCCATGCTAGTGAGACCAATCACATGTGCTGAGCAGAAACCTGCCTATGTGTTCCAGTATCTGGCATTAACAATATTTCAGCATTTAAATAGCACTTTAAAGCCATTAACTAATCAATGCTAACAAGGTTCCAGGGAAAAGAGTGTGGTGCAAATGAAGAACCACCAGAGTAGAGACCTGATCCAAAGTCCACCAAAGGGTGTCAGTTCCATCAATTTCAATGCTATGGAAACAGATTTTAATTAGGAGACTATTCCTCTTTCCCTTGACATTATATTTCTTGCCATGCCAGCATTAATTCAGGAAATTTCTGTGGTTGTGCTGCAGCAGCAAAGAAAAGAAGAGTTAAATAGAGTGGGAGTACAGCATTACATTTTGCAAAAAAATATTATGCATTTGTTTAGAAAGATCTCTGCACACTGTTTACATTTAAGCAGTGGTAATATTATTAGTCACTGCAAAAGAAACTGGGTGTTCCCTTGTTCTCGCTAACAATACAGGAGGGATAATTTTGGATTAAGCTACATGTTTTATGAAAAATATACTTGATGTTTGCTGGTTCATGTCAAAAGAATTCCCTGTGTGACCCATCAAGTATCACACCCCATCCACTGGGAATTTTGTTCTACTATAGTCTTTTGTTGTTGTCTTTGGATCTCTGGATGATGCTGACATGAAGCCATTCAGATTGGTTGTCCTTCCAAAAATTATTCAATGCAGCTTTGAACCAAGGGCATTGACCTCAATTAAAAATATAAATAAATAACACCACCAACTGAAGATTCACATGCCTTTGTCAGAGATTTGCCTGGTATTATTCATATCCCCACTAAAGTACTTATTTCCAGTTTGGAAACTACTTTTGGCAGGTTTAGCTGCTTCAGCAAAAGCATAGATGGGGTGTGAGTCATTTATTTGGTCTTGCATTAGGAACTTCCTGCCGTTTGCAAAGGAAGTGGATTTTTTAAAATATATTTTAGAATGTTGCCTTTATCTGTAATGAGTGGAGGGGCTGGGGGGGGTTGATCTGTTTCACTTTGAGCAGGTTGGTGCCTTCAGGAGGTTTTGGTGGAGTGTTTTAGCAAGAGGAACATTTCTGTAGGAAGCTCTGCTGGCTGGTGTGGGATCTGTTCCCAGCAGGACTGCGCTGCCGAGTGACGCAGCCGCCCAGCCCCACGTTCACCACTCAGGCTTTTGGTCCAGTTCACATGCACAAATAAGTGCCTAAGAACTGGAGAAGTCAACGTGATGACTGGTAAATATTAAAGCTAGCCAAGGGAAAAAGCCAAGGGAGGCAAGGTCTAAAATAGATTTTGTGTTTATTTCCACATAAGGTTTCTGACTGTGAGTTCCCTCTGAGATGAATACCTATGGCCACTGAGGGTTTGCTCTGGTACTGCCTCACAATCCGTAACCCACAGAGGATGCAGGCAACCTGGGACTTGGTGTCAGATGCCATACTCAGCTGAGTTTGAGCACAGCTCTTCTGCTAACCAGGAGAAACTCAGCCACAGCCTAGAGGATGGGTGGACATCCATTGCACAATGCTTTGCTCGCAATTCCTCTTGAAGGAGTTAAAGCATTTTGGAAAAATAATGAAAGCTCTTCAAGCCAAACAGGAAAAGGAAGAATTTGGCTCTGCAGCTCACAGATGTCATTGTGAAGGCAGAGAGACAGCTCTATAGCCCTGCTACAGTTGGAGGGGGAATTGGGATTTGCCGCATACTTTCACTCCTCCTCCAAACAGAAAGGGCTCCAGTTGCAATATCCAGATGAAAACCTGTCTCTCACACCAAGAACTCACAGAGAGAGTCTTCATTTTTGGATCAATCTATTGGGCAAAGCTGAAACTAGCAAGGATTTACTGAAACTTGTACAGGATAAGACAAAAGGAAAGAAATCCCAGTTGGGGTTTCAGTTAGGATCTAGAGCAACCCCTTTTCCAGGGTGGCAGTGGTTTCACACACATCCTGGTTTGGTGGTAGCCCAGCTGGGGTTTTAGAGGTCTCAGTGACACCTGTGTTTCAGACTGAAGGGGCAAATGCAGGGTCCTGCATCTGTGGAGGGATAACCCTGGGCATCAGTACCTGAGGAGCTGACCTGCTGGAAAGCTGCTCTGTGGAGAAGGACCTGGGGGTCCTGGTGGACAGTGAGCTGTCCATGAGCCAACAGTGTCCTTGGGACCAAGAAAGCCAAAGGTATCCTGGGGTGAATGAGGAGGAGCATTGCCAGCAGGTTGGGTGAGGTGATCCTGCCCCTCTGCTCAGCCCTGTGCAGCCTCACCTGGAGTGACGTGTGCATTTCAGGAGTCCTCAGTACAGGAGAGAGCTGGAGCTCCTGCAGTGGGTCCAGTGGAGGACAACAAAGTTGATTAAGGGACTGGAGCTTTTCTTTTACAAGGAAAGGCTGAGGGAGCCGGGCCTGTTCAGCCTTGAGAAGAGACAGCTGAGAGGGGACCTCATCAATGCCTATCAGTGTCTGTAGGGAGGTGTCAGAGGATGGAGCAGGCTCTGCTCAGTGGTGCCCAGCAACAGGACAAGAGGCAATGGGCAGAAACTGATGCCCAGGAAGTCCCACCTGAATATGAGGAAGAACTTGTTTAATGTGTGGGTGACTGAGCATGGCACAGATTGCCCACAGAGGGTGTGGAGTCTCCCTCACTGGAGATATCCAAGAACTGTTGGGTCATGATCCTGTGCCATATGATATGGGGTCACCTTGCTTGAGCAGAGAGGTTGGACCAGATGAGCCAGTGTGGTTCCTCCCAGCCTTACCCAGTCTGTGATCCTGTGACTCTGGGGTTCTGTGAATCAGAATCAGGTTCAGGTGAATTCACCCCAATCAAAGGGTAACACACTGATGTAGTCTCAGTTTGGCTGCTCAGATGGGTTCTTTGTGCATCCTTCTTTGTCACCAGCCTGCCACTGCGAGAAGTTTGAACAGTGCCATGCACTGTGGCCCATGAAGGTCCCTGTCCTTGCTGATGCCCAGCAGGATGTGTGTGGTGACCAGCTACTCACCTACCCTCTTGTTTGTCCAATGGTCTAAAAGAAAGCTGTTTTGGACTGCTGGGGGATTAGAGAATTGGGTTTGCACGGGTTTGTTTGCTCCTGCTGGAGGAATGTCATACTCTTCAGAGCTGTCCACCTGTTAACCACACACATACACACCCATGTAGACAATTGTATAGAGCTTGTTGTTTTAGTGATCTACGCTAAACATACACAATAAGATCCTTACAGATGTAGCTTTACCAAGCTGGCATGAGATATTATTTTTTTCATTCATATTGATTCTTTTTGTGGTCAACTATGGGCAGGCAAGGAAGTATAAAAATCTGTTTTAACTGTGAGCTAAAGGCAGTGTCTTAGTCCTGCTCAGCAGTCAGAGGTGGGAGAAATTTGAAAGGCTTTAAATATGAGTGGATTTTTCTCAGCTCTCTCAGAGATGGGTGACCTTCTCTGTCCCATCCCCAGTGAGAAAGTTTGTGTTTGTCAGACAGTTTCCTCTAAAGAAAGCCAATTAGAAAGTATTGTTTTCAGCATTAACATCTAGCCTTTGGCATTTCTTCCCCTTGAACTTTTCTTTCCAACATGACCTATAAGAAGACAAGTTGCATAGATCACTAATTAAACTTCTGAAGGATTGAGTGAGCAGAGATTTTAACAGAGCCTTTAACAGATAATACTCACAGCTGGTCATCTACAACTTCCTGCATCTGTAATCCTCCCTCACTCTGCCTGGCCAAAACCTTGGGGTGCCAGGACTCAGTCCCCATTCACTCCATGATTCTTGTGGACCCTGTTCCAGTCAGTATATCCTGTGGTTCTGTGATTTGCTCAGTGAGAATTTGACTGACCATCCACAGCAAATACTGTCCTGCGCTGCAAATTCAACAGCAAATTTAAAGAAATACCTGGAAGCTGTAATTGGTTTTTCTTAAGAGCTGCTTTCACATCCTAGAAAGGGGGGATTCTATATACTTGACCATCATGAACCCTGCTCACATCCTCCCTGGAGGCCCAGTGTTAGGATGTTCAAACAGAGCTCACTTGGGGGCTGCACAAGCAACTTGAAGGACACTTTTAAAGTCATTTATGTAAAACAGACTTTGCATCAACTTGTTCTTTAGCAGGAAACTGTGGCCAAGGATATGTTGTGTATGAGTCTGTGCTCTGATAAATTAGGCTATTAGAAAAAAGAGATCACAGATCTTGGAAGCCACCAGGACATCTGATTTCGAATGCTTTGCTGCAGGTCACTTTAGCTGAGATGCCTGCAATTCCTACACTGACCAGAGCAGAAGGCACCAAATGCAATTTGGCATCTTTTTGATTCTCTGTGGCCATTATTAGTTTGAGCAAAATTGCACCAAAACTGAAGTACAATTGCTCCCCTCTCTCCCTTTAGCCCCCATCTTTAGCTGTTACATTTTTGAAGAAGTTCCTCTACTGGCTAGAAATCTGGAAAGTGCTTCCCTCCCCCCTCACCTCTTCCTCCCCCTCAGCCTGGCTGAGGCAGTGCTACACACACAAACAGCCACAGGTTCATCTGTGTGCACCAGAATCCTTCCCATTCCATTTTTCACAGCCTCACTGAAGGAACATCCAACTCACATCTCAGCTGAACTTTTGAACTCACCGAGGCTGAGATAGCTCAAAATCAAGCAGAACAGGCTGAAGGGTGCCTATCAGTTTGAGGAGCAGCTAAGCAAGTGCAGGTCAGAATTCTGCCCTCATTGATGTCTGATAAGGAAGAGCTGGTAAAAGGCCTGATCATTGTCTAATCTTCCTCACATAGAAATATCATGTGCCCTCTGCTTGACAGTGCACTGAAAAGTGTGTGTCCTTTTGCCCTGAGCATCACATTTCCAGAGCAGTGACAGAGCTGAGCAATTCATTAAATGAAAGTCTGGTCCTTCAAGACTCTAAATGACAGGTGTCACTTGTGATAAGTTAGATGGCTTCTGCTTTTTCTGAAGCTGTCAGTTATAAATGCTTTGAATACAAAATCAAGGAAACAGAAATATTGTTGGTTGGCATTGTATACTCAGAGCTGACCACACCAACAGGACTGGGACCATGTTCATGTTCTTGGACTCCTGGGCATAAAACACAAATACCCATGAAACAGATACTTCAGGGCTCTTCCCTGACTTCTATCCAGGTAGAGGAGACAAGGGTTGAATGGCTTCTCAGAAAAGTTTCAAGGAAGAAGATGCCTGAGAGGAGATAGGACACAAGCAGCATTTTCTGATTGCAATCTGTTTAAAAGGTTTCTTTTGACAAAGACTGGGTGTAGCCTTAAGACAAAGTAACAGAGGGAGTCGGGACAGGAGAAGAGAGCAATAGGAAAGCTGATTGCAGCTCTTGCAGCAGAACTGGACATGCTCTTTTTGCCAGCCATTTCAAAACAGTTGCTCAGAATCAAACAGCCAGCTCTAAACCAGCAATTCATTCATTTAATAGCTTTTAGAGGCTGTTCCCTATTAAGCAAGGCATGGTAAATCTGTTTCAGATTAGCAGAGCAAATGAGTCACAAAAATATCCCACTTTGGTGTTAAGTTTTGGCCTGTACAAGCTGCATCTCAAACAGATGCTGTCTCCATTCTGCTAAATATAAAATGGCCAGGCCCCAGTGTCTGGCCCTGACACCAAGTGACGTGGCCTGACTCCAGTCCTTGAGCCCTCTGTGTCAGGCTGACCCCACAAGTGGCATTTGGCCCTGGCTCCCTTCTGTGCTGCAAGGGGTGTCCCTTCAGCCCTGAGATTTATCTTTCTGTGCAGTGTTTTCGAGTACAAACGCTCGGGAAAATTCTAAGGGTGGTGTTGCAACCCACAAGAGCAATGTTTTTATGGCCTGAGGCTGAGGGGGTGTGTTGCATCCCCCAGGGTATGCACGGGGCTCTGTAGGAGGATGGGACAGCCTTGGGAGACTGTGGAGGCTGCAGTGTGGTCATCTACATCCTTACTGCCTGTGCTGGCAGCTCCTGGGAGGAGGGCAGGCCAGAGCCAGGGAGCAAAACAGAAATTCAGCATGTGGGCAGGCAAGAGTCTGGGCATAGAGCTCACACCCTGTCCATTTTAGCCTACACACAAAGGAACTGAGCAGGCTCCTCTGTGGGGTTAATTATCACATGCATCCACCTGGAGTTAAACACTGAGCAGAGAACAGCCCCTGCAAACCTCTCAAGCCCTCAGTGCTCCTCAAAAGCTTCTCACTAAGGAAGAATTGCAGCAGGTGAAGCATCCCCTCTGCTGACAGCCTCTGGATAGGTGGAAAACACTGGGAAATTTCAGCAGTATTTTAGCTTCTATCTGCCCGAAATTGGGTGCCAAAAGGAAGGCAGTAGTCTTATTTCTCACAGCAACTGAAATTTTTTTTAAATGTTTAACAGATTTCAGTTAACTCAAGGACAACTCTGATAAGTTTTTTAACGGAATACAGACACTCCCACAAATAAAATATAACTGCTGTATTTTTATCAGAAAACAAATATAAAAGTAAAATGAAGAATTTCTCAAGATACCACAGAATAGAGATATTTGCAATCCAAATCATACCTCCAGGAAACCTTTCCTCAGCCTAAGGCAAAAAGAAGGAGAGAGGTTCTTTGCTGTAGGAACCATCCAGCTACTGAAGCCATCCAAGATGAGTGATTGCCAGGTTGATGTCTACCATCTGCAAAGCATCATGGCATTTAGGGGAGGTTCCTGACATTTGTCCTTGGAAAAAGGACAGCTGGTAGAAAGACTGGCTATGTGAATAAAGAGACAGTGGAGAAAGTATCCTGTCTCAGGTAACATTTTTGACACTGCCACCCACAGGATTCTTATTTTCAAGTTGAGAAAGTATTGGAGGATGCATGAGTGTGCTTGAAAAATAGTTGTGATGCCTGGCCTAAAGTGTGTCATAATCAGTGGCTTAACATGCAGCTGAAGGCCAGTAACAAATGAGTATCAAGGATGTCCAGGACTTTTCAATGTCTTCATAAGTGATTTGGATCTCTGTTAATTTTGGATGATGAGACAAGGGGTGTGCACCTACAGCAAAATCCAGATGATGCTTTGTAAGGGAGAATGATTGGTCCCAACTGATTTAAGCTTTAACCCAGAAGGACTTTGAGAAACCTGAAAACTGTACTAAGAACTTCCTGAAATTCAGCAGGGAGAAGTGTCAGGTCCTGTTCCTGGGGTGGAAGAACCCCACACATCAGCACATGCTGGAAACTGAATGGCTGAGACTTTGTGAAAGGGACTCTGGGTGCCAAAAGGTGTGAGGAGGCAATAGTCTGCTCTCATTACAGGTGGTGCAAACAGCACATGGAGTTTTATCAGGAGAAGCAGATTCAGGGAAATTATGACCTCCTTTATTCATCCCTGGTGGGACCTGTTTTGGACTCCCCAGGATGTCAAGAACTGTAAAAACTCACAAAGGGCTGCGAAGATAGTTATTGGCAGGGCAGATGAACTTCAAGGAGAAGGTTGGGGAGCTGAGCTTGTTTGTCCTGCAAGAGGAAACACAGGGATGGTCTAACAGCACCTGCATCTGTGTGAGAGGACACTGCAGGGATGATGAAGACAAACCCTTTTTGGTAGTGGCAGGGAATATAATGGGGCAGCAGATACAAATCATGGCTTGGGAGGCTGAGATAAATTTGATGTTTAAGATAGTGACAAAAAGCTAAAGGAAACTGAAATAAGTTCTGCTCAGTAGAAGGAGCAGGACCAAAGGAAAGCCAACCCAGGAGTGCATAGAATGGATCACAGCAGTGCTGGGATCTCCACTATAAAACAGAGTCAACAGTGAAGGGTGCCAAGAGTGCTTAAAAAGCTAACTCTGGAGGCTCCACCTACTTGCAAAAATAAGCAGTTTCTGGACAGAAATTCTACTGTACAGCATGTCCTCTGGATAAGGCTTAATGTTTTAAAAATCCAAGGCAAAAAATTAGAGGCATAAGGTCTCTGTTAATTTTGGAAGAAAAATGGTTATTTCTGACCCACTTCTTAATATTCAGAACAAGTATCTAATAGAGCAAACAGCTGAGGGTTGATATGAGCAAGTCAGCATCATTTAAAACCTGTAAACATCATATTTCTTTTTTGAACAAATAGGTGGTCAACATTGTCAGTACTACTGCTAAGGATGGGCTTTAGATCAGAAAACATTGGTTAAAGTCATTAGGAGGTGGCTGCACTGCCTTTTTCCAGTTCCAGTTGTCACTGGAAAGATAAGAGCTCACTGTAAATAAAACTTGATTCAGAGGCATCAAAGTGTGGAGCACCAACTGGAGCAGGGAGAAATTCTGGTGAAAATGCTGAGGACAAGGATGTCACAACAAGTGGGAACTTTCAGGGCTGTGTTGGAAGGTATCCAATACCCAGAGATAGAAAAACCCCAAGGCCTGCCTTACTTATGAAAAGCACAGGCCAAGCAGAGCAAGAAGGAACAACCAAAGCAGTGTTAACATCAGCTGGAAAAAATGCATCTTAAAGGGCTACTTGTTTTTGTTTCCTACCAAGCCCAGATCTTTTAGCTTGCATCCTAAATGTCCCTGCTGGAAGATCCAGTGCTCAGAGACATCATTTCTCTTTACTTCACAGCTCATTTCACAGCTGGTGATGCCCAGCAGTGATCACAGCCCGGGGGACAGGAGCTCCCACAGTCTGCAGTGAGTTAAAAAAGCTCAGGCTGCTGCTGCTTCCTGTGTCCTCACTGCAGTGGACTGATCACCAGTGGTGCTAAATGGAAAAAGCAGCTTTTCAGGAAGTGTGGGTTGATCCCTGTTAACCCACTGAACTTTCTAATTGTTTGCCAGCATTGCTGAGGATTACATTTAGCTTTTCATCACCCAGAGCTGAGACATAACATGCACTGGTGCAAGGCCACAGGTGTTTAATAGTGTGTAGCAAAGATTAGGAAACATGGCTAATTGTTATTCACTAATTTTGGTATTACATTGCTGGATAGAGCTAAGGTTAGATTGGTTTGCTAAATTGAGGCTAATTTGTTAAATTAAGGTTAATTTAGTAAGCTAAAGTTAATTTAATAAGTTAAGGTTATTTTACTAAAAATTAATCTTGAGAGACTTTTTTTTTTTTTAGCAAAAATTACTATTGAAGTGGTGAGGAAATTCCCTATCCTTTTCTGCTTGGGAACCAAGGCCAGAATGTCAGACTTGAATACTTTGAGGTTATGGGTAATTACAAGAGTTGGAGCTAGCACAAATCTTGGTGTTGTGGGATGAGCAGATCCTGAGTGCACGTAGGCACACTCTGTGTGAAGGCCTGAGTGTTGTAATCCACCCACACGTGGTCTGTGGCACTGGGCAGCCTGGCCAAAAGGGAGAGCCCATCCCAGCAAACAGCACCGTGTGTCATGGAGATGTGAGCAGGATTGATACAACACCACCCTGGGAGAGAAATGTGAACATTCTGAGACAAAACATTCCATGCTTTAGGGCCCTGTATCTGAAAAGACTGCCTGTACCACACTGTGTGTCCTTCCAGCCCTGAAAGACCCCGAGCAAACCGATAAGGGAATAATTGAGAATATTTGTTACTGAATGTAAGATTTCCTGTTAGTGGCCTTTCCCTGATGGAATTCATTCATGGCTTTGTTTGTCCCACACATCGTAGGTTATTTATATCTCAGAAGAAGCTCTTTAAAAATTATCAGAGTTTAAAAGATGACAAAAATCTGTTGCAGTTTTACTGTCAATTTTCAAACACGTTATCTCAAGCTATATTTGGACAGAACTTCAAACCTATCTTGTTAGAAACTTAAATAAGTCCTGAAAACAATTCTTAACTCAGAAAGGAAGCCTTGACCATAACTAGTTAATGCATTTTGAAAATCATAAAGATTTGTCTCCAGCAGTACTTTAAACTAGGAATTACAGTAAAATGGGGAACATGCTTTAAAATTATTTTAAGGTAGCATGGAAATAATCAAAAACCTTTAACTAGTTTTTTTGACTGCAAAACCAGATATGCCAAATCTGATTCTTCCTGCTGGGTTATCACTGTCATTAGTTCCAGGACAGAAAAGCCCACAGAAGCCAAATATAATTTTGTGTTCTTTCTGTGGCATTTGATTCAGGCTGGGAGAAGGGACTGCTCTTGCCCCACATCCCTGGGCAGCTGTGAAGCTGCTCTACAACAGTTTATTCTCAATGGTGAAATGATATTTTCTAGATCTTTTCTGTCTGCCACTATTAGAAACTCCAGACAAAGGCTGAAAGCAGACTTGAGCTGCCTGAGACCCATTATTGATTTGCTTTCATCAGGTTTTAGCTTAATCCTGGTCTTGGCCATGCTGAAAGCTCCAGATGCAGATGTGAAAGCCAGACCACATCCATTCCTTCTTTGTGTGTATGATGGTTTTCCAGGAAGAGTCCCAAAGAATTCCTGGAATACCTGCAGGAAGATCACCCAGGTCTGATCTACCACCTCTCCATAACCTCAGGCAAGAGCTCAGGTAATGACAAGCTTGAGTGATAAGCACTCAGGTGATGGAGGAATCTGGTGGGTTTTATACCCCAAGGACAAGATTTGTAACCCTGTCTGCCTCATGATAAAGTCCTTCAGGGCTTTTTCTAGATGAGACAATCCACATCCTTGGTTTGGGCCCTCCTTCATGCAGATTTGCAAGAGTAGGTTATCAGAATTTCTGGTCCAGGGAAGGTCCTGTGGAAAATGGATCCTCACCCATATCCAAGTGGCTTCGAAGGAATGTCCAGCTCTTGGGGGCCAGCCACAGTCAGTGCTGCAGGGTAACTTGTGTTTTCTGCCTGGGCCATCACACAGAACCAGCAGCACACTGAAAGCCCAAGCAGCAAAAAACCCCCAATGTGTCTCGTGATATTTGGCACCAAAAGTGCCCTGGGTTCTGCAGCTGCCAGTGCCTCTTGTTAGAAGTTTGTCAAAGCAGAACTTTCTTCACCAAAAGGGGAAGTGTCCTTTTTTCCCCCCAGCAGCTGCAGTGTACTGAACTAGATGTTTTTATAGCCACATTGTCTGTGTGCCCATTGCCAACATCCAGCAGTTATGTTATGTACTCAAGACTTTTCCTGGCCAAGTATCAAACCTCCCTGGAATAATCTGAAGGGGCCTCAGTTCGTGTGTTCCCTGGGACTGCAGAAGGGCTGAGCCAGGGCACGGAGTGTGATACTGAGTCTGCAGGTCTGGTAAATATTTAAGGTTAGCAATTAACCACTGTTTTAAAACACCTCTTTCTCATAAACATTTGCTTATGTTATGACACCTGAAGTCCTTCCTACAGTTAAATAACAATAATGATTCATTGTTGCTATTGATGTATGTTTCTGTTTAAATACTTTAATCAGTCCCTCAATATCGGTTTGTTTATGAAAGTGGAAAAGGAACAGCATATCTATCCCAGTCTGAGTGATTGACCAAAGATTTAAGGTGCTTTCAGTTAAGAGGAAAACCTGGGTCAATGGTGAAATGATTTGTTCAATCCTTTTTTTTTCCCCTCTCTTTTTTTTTTCTTTTTTTTTTTTTTTTTCTCCCTAATGGGAGCAGATTCCTGTTTTTCTGGTCACGAGAGGGAGGGATGTAGCAGCAGAAAGCATGAATAAAAAAGGGGTGGGAGGGATCTGGTAGCTGAGGTGAAATTCAACCTCATCTTTAGGCTGTTTCTCACTTAAAGGATAAATACATGGCATAGCTTCTGGGTTTTAAAAACTTGAACTGCATTTAAGATGATTTTAAGTCTAGGAAGCTCCACTGAGGAAGTGGGTAGCCCAGCTGGCAAGGCTTTGGGCAACATGGGCATACATCACTAAACTTTGAGTAGACAAAACACAAGTAACTGTGGAAGCTGAATGTGATTTTTCCTGCTTGTTGCTTTGTGCAAATATTTAATTATTGCATTGTGCCCAGTTTATTAATGGTGTAAATGTTTCAAGAAGGAAAACAGCATAAACATCACCAGAACATGTAGAGAAGGGAGGCTTAGACATGCTGGAAAATGGGATGTCACCCTGCAAAGGGCTAAAAGAAGGTTTTCATCCAGCTTCCTATAGAAAGAGGATTAGAGAAGCTCAGGTGGTTTCTTGTTTTTGTAACCATTTGAACAGTAAAAGACTTCAGAAAAAAGAAGTACCAAAAGCAATGTAATGCTGCATAAAAAGGGATTAGAAAAAGATACTAGATGGAAACACTACTGGAAGTACTGACTTACTGTAAACATTTGAAAAAACAAGCTACTAGCCTTGAGGCTTTGAGTAAAACTCAAGGCTTTAGTCTATTGACAGGAAACCGGAGTTGGAAAGCAATTCACAGCAGTTCCAAATACTACTTTTTCCCCCCCCTTAAAAGTGAGAATGCTGCCAGCAGCTCTTAGTGGAAAGAACAGAACATGTATTTTCATATCATATTATAGAAAACTAGATTTGAAGAGAACTCAGAAAGGGAATCTGTGCCTCTTTGGAACAAGGGTCAATTAAATATAACCATTGTTTATCTACACTTTCTTAACGTCTCTTAAAATCCCCCAGAAGCAGAATTTGGGGGTTCTCTAGGTCCTTCTAAGATACATTATTCTAAGAAATTATTTTTCATTTTTTCTTCCTGTTAGTTCTTTCTTATCATAGGCTAAGGGCACTTGGAGAACAAGCTTTCCTTCTAACATGTAACATTCTTGATAACATTTCCAAGTACAGGAAGGCCAGCAGTTTTCAGGCTTTCCTTCTCTGTGTGTTTCTGTGGTGTTTCTGTTGGTTCTTTTCCCCTTTTAGTATTGAAAAGCACAACAAACTTTATTTTTAAAACATTTCCTCATAAGTCCTGTTGCTTAACGGGCTTGCCAGTGTCCTAGTTTTTCACTCCCTGTTTTCTTTACATCTTTTTTGGTATCCGTCTTTGTGTATCCAAAGCTGGCACTGAAATCTGGAAGTCAGAGGTGCTGAAGGGTCCTCTGGATTTGTTACTCAAAGGGGATAAATGAAGGGCAAAATTTACCTCCTATCTCTGACTCACAGTAGTCCTGCTAATATGGCCCAGGACGGTGTTTGCTTTGTTTCCCAAATAACATCCTCTTTCATATTCAGTTCATAGAGCCTGTTCTCTGTTACTGTTGCCCTGAGAGGTTCTCTTTTTTCCTAATTAGTCCATGTTTTCTCATTCCTATGTTTTTAATAAATTCACTAATTTATGCCATTTCTTCTGCTTAATGAGATCAGTTTGAGTGTTGAACCTGTCTGTACATGTTGATGCCAGTTGCTCATGTAAATTGGATTTCTATTTCAGTGATATAAATCACAATCTGAAAGGAGCTATTTTATGTGCCATTTCTGTTGGGTAGCAATTATTGCACCCTGCTGTGAGTCATATCACTGAATTTTGTGGTTACATGATAGTATTTTTTTGCAGACCACCTATCCCAAAGCTTTATTGCTAATGCCATGAATTACATCAGATACTTCCCTGTCACCAGCTGAGTGAATGTGGTGGATTGACCTTGGCTGGCCAGCAAGTGCCCATCAAGCTGCTCTTTCACTCCTTCTCAGCAGGAAGAGGGGAGAAAATGAGGTGAAAACCTTGTGGGTTGGGATAAGAACAAGGAGATCACTCACAAGGGAAGTGACCTGACTTGGTGAAAAGTAATTTAGTTTATTGTTAATTAGTACCAGTGAGAAACGAAAGAAAAACTAAAAGCACTTTCCTTCCATTCTCCTTCCCAGGCTCAGCTTCACTGCTGACTCCTCTACCTCATGCTCCTCCAGAGGTGCAGGGGGATGGGGAACAGAGGTTGTAGCCAATTCATCACACCTTCCTCCTTAAGCTCTTCTCCAGCTGCAGTGTGGAGTCCAGTTGTACAATCCTTCATGAACTGTTCCACCATGGCTCCTTTCTACAGCCTGCAGTCCTTCAGGGTCAGACTGCTGCAGTGTGGGCTCCCCTCCCTGGGCCACAGGCCCTGCTGGAAGCCTGCTCCAGCCTGGGCTCCTCATGGGCTTCAGCTTTCCTCAGGACACATCTCCTTGCTCTGGTGGGGGGATTCTCCAGGGGCTGCAGGTGGAGCTGTGCTCCATCACAGACCTCCATGGGCTGCAGGTGGATCTGTGCTCCATCACAGACCTCCATGAGCTGCAGGTGGGTCTGTGCTCCATCACAGACCTCCATGGGCTGCAGGGGCAGAGCTGCCTCACCAAATCTGAACTTCTGGAGACTCTTTGCTCCAGTGACTGGAGCACCTCCTCCCCATCCTTCTTCATCTACTTGGATTTCTGCAGGACTGTTTTTTCACATATTCTTGCTCCTCTTTCCTCTGGCTGCTGTTGCACAGAAGTTTTTTCCCCCCTTTTTTTAGGTCATTATCCCAGAGGTGCTACCACTGTTGCTGCTGGACTCGGCCTGGCCAGTGGTGGGTCTGTCTTGGGGCTGGCTGGCATTGGCTCTGTTGGACATGTGGGGAGATTCTGGCACCTTCTCACAGAAGACTCCCCTGTAAACCCTGTACTACCAAAACCTGACCACATGAACCCTGCACAGTGAGTTACCACGTCAGAGAAGGAACTGAATTCCATTGACATGGCTTTACTCTTGACAAAACTATGCTGGCCATTTCTGAGTGCTGTGTTTTCTTCCAGCTGCTCACAGGCCATTTCATAATTTGTTCCAAGAGCTTTCCACATCCAACTGAGTTCCTTGGATTTGTTCCTCTTCCTTACTTCCACCTCCTTAAATGCACATGGGACACTCACCCTCACTAGACCTTACTGCAGTCAACCTTAAAAGGTTCCCTCTTTTAGGGATTTTTCCTTGCAAAAGCAAGTAAAAAAGAGCACAGTTGGTGACACACTTGCTGGCTCCAGCTGGACATCTCTGTATTCCTCATTCTTCCTAAGGTTTTTATTTGGCTGGAGTTTATGAGTTGTCCCTTTCTCCAATCTAGACAATGCCTGTCCCACACTGGAATTCTGCAAAAGGAGTCAGAGTTTTTGGCACACTCTGGATTGATTTTTGATAACACAGCTCCTGCTGTAACAATCTGCCATTTGTCAAAACCATTCAGTGAGCAACAAAAGGTCTCTGTTAAATGTTTAATGCCAGGCACGATCCCAGCAATCAGGACTGGTAGACTTAGGAGGCTATGAAATATATGAGGTAGGAAGAAGACAGAGGAAAAAAACCCAAGAGACAAAATGTGGAATTGTGTATAAATATAGCTGGATGCTTTATCATCTTTAAAAGTGGAAGATTTTCCCTTAGTAATAGAAATAAGAAATCGAATGAGTATGACTATTCCACTTAGTAAAATAAAAACTGCAAATCACAAATATCTTTTATTTTACTCTCCATAAATATGCTTGATTCAAAACAATCAACCATACCCTAGAATATTTCCATGTTAAAATAATCAATTATAACAAACCTATTGGTTAAAATTTAACTTTTTTGATTGGAAGGCAGCATTGGCAACAACAGTGACATTTTTTCCTACAGCACTTCTGTTTTGCAGAACAGAATAAAATTCCACTGCAGGCCAGAGTAGTCTGCTATCCTTCTTCATCTGTGTTGGCCTTAAAAAGTTTCATAAAAACCATATAATGAAATTTGATTTATAGACATGTTTTTTGTTTGGTTGGGATATTTATTTAGAAGGGATGGGGACATTTGGAACATATTGCTGTCTTAATCTGGAAAATAAGCATCATTGACTCTCTAAAGATATCATAAAAATGTGGAAAAATGTTCAGTGCTTTGAATTGATCTGAAGGAGCCCTTTAAAGTTGCAGCATGCCTAAAAAGTGTGGTACAGATAACTTGCAAGTAATGAAAAATAAAATCCTTGAATCAAAGCTAGGGTGAATAGAAAAGTCTTCAAATTTAAATTCTTACAACCCAAATGCCAGTGAAGTGTGAAATGCATTAGCATAAAACCTCATTTCAGAGGAATTAGAACTGTAAATAGTGCCCAGTAAATAGCAGCAGTTTATGTTTGTATCACTAAATTGTGCAACTGAAGAAGGATTCAGCAACTGATGGCAACCTATACTGTCCAACAAAAAGAAAAATTCCCTTTAAAATATTATTATTGCTCAACCAAAACTTATTTAAATTAATTCTCTTCCCAAAGGAATAACATTTTGTGACCTTTTCGGGACATCATATTAAAGTGTGCTTTGTTTATTGAGTGTTTTTGAAACAGCTTGGACCAAAATGCAGTTTTGCTCTAATAAAATGTAGCTGGAACAGTTCCATTACCCTCCCACTCTCTGAAGCCCACAGGACTAAATGGGTGTAACAAGACAAAGCATTTGGCCATTGCCCTGCAAGTCCAGTGACTCATACTGGGTCACATAAAACTGTTTCCCAGTTAGAGGCTGCACCAGAGGGCTGCTGCAAACATTGAGTTTCCCTGCTACCACACAGAATTCTTACAACTCCAGGGGAAGGAATCTCTCCTGTGGACTCACAGAGTCACAGATAATGGTGGAGGCAGGAAGGAATTTCCAAAGGTCACCTGGTCCACCCCCTGCTCAAGCAGGAGCACCTAGAGCTGGTTGCCCAGGATCATATCTGGTTGGCTTTTTGTTACCTCTAAGGAGAGAGACTCCACCATTGCCCTGGGCAACCTGTGCCAGTGTTGTCACCTGCATGGTAAGGAAGGGGTTCCTGATGTCCAGCTGAATTCTCCTGTCTTTCAGTTTGGGCCAATTGCCTCTGCTCCTGTCAGGACTGAGGAGACGAGAAGTGAGAAGAAGAAGGCTTGGAGACTAGAAAGGCCATGTTGAATTGCCAGCTGACTTCTCCTCCAAACCCAGTATTCAGGCTTCATACCTAAATGACAGTCCTTGCTTATGGGGCTGGAAAGCCTGTGGGAGGTTTGATTAGAAACTCTCAGGACCCTTCAAGCTGGTTCAGTATGGAGCTCAGTGGTTTTTCAGATTCCCAAATTGCTGGTGCTCTCCACAGTGCAGAGACATTTAGAAAAACCTCCTGCTGGGCAGTTCTGCCAAGGTCTCATCCCTGAGTTTGCTCATACCATAAGAGCCTGACTGTTTGCTCCAGCAGATGAGCTATTCCACTGTGGGAAGGGAGGAAGGGGAGGGATGTGAAATCTATCTGTATGTTTGTCTGCCTGCAGTTTTGTGCTATTTTCATCTCCATTTCCCTTCTGAGATCCTCTCACCTGGGGTTTGTGGAAGCACAGTCCCTCTCCATTCACAAGAGCAGAGAATACTGTATGACCCCATAAATTTTATTTTGGGATTTGAGGATTGCATTACATATGAGGATTGCCTAATCCAGCACATCAACCAGCCAAACTGGCCAAGCATGTTACTGGGGGGCTTTCTTATTTTGCTCAACCAGGGAGCTAAATGCTTTCTCTGCCTGGAAAAATTATCAAGAAATATTGTTTCAGAGAAAATGTTTTGGAAGCATCATCCCAAGTGGGGATTAGACTTGTTTTAACTAGGGCAATCTGGAATTGGAAAGCTGCACAGACATCTGAGAGTGCCTGGTGACATGTGGAAGCAAAAAGGTGAGACTGACTCATGGAAGTGCACTCGGGGCTGTTTTACAACAGCAATTCACAGAGTATCTGATCCAAAACAAAGCAGGATTTGCTTGCCCGCAGGGATCACTGTGTATATACAGAGGAAACAAAGGGCTTACATCTTTCAACACAAAATGTTTCTGTATAAATAGCTCACAGGAACGCAGCTAATCTCTAAGGCCTTCTGTCAACCAGCTGCAGAAGAGGGAGGAAAGGAAAATCTTTTAGGGAAGAGCATCTTCCACATGAAGGGTGGGCTTCTTTTGTAGCCAAAAAGGCCCATGGTTGGTCCTTGGTTTCTGAATCTAAAAACTATGAGAGGTTATTACTTTAAACAGGAGACTCTCCTTCAGAAACCAGGGACTGTGTCTTCTCTGTCCCTGAGACAGAGGACTGTAGTAGAGGTTCTGAACAGTTTGAGCTCCCACCTGTGCTCTGGGGTTATATCTGCCCTGCCGAAATAAAAATCATCCAGGGAAGAAACTGAAGCAACTCAAACTATGACTGCCCATGCTGCAAAACCATTTCTTCTTTCCCAGGAACTGTTAGGGACCAGTCCAACCAGCCCAAGACAAAAGCTTGGCGTGGTGTAGGCTGCACCTCTCCCAAGAAGCCTTCTCTTCTGGCAATGAGGGTGAGACCAAACCAGATGCCTCACATTGCCTTTATCATCATCCCTGCTGTCTTTGAATGCCCAGGCTCTGGTGCTTTCCCTTAGGAATGCACCCTCAGGTTCATATTATAGAATCACCACCCTGGTGTACATTGTGACAGGAGACAAGGATCAGTTCCCAGAGGAAATGAGTTTTTAGTGCCCCACAGGGCAGCACAGCTGATTGCCTGATGCATGGGTTATGTTTCAGTGAAAGTGTGGCATTTGAGGGGCAGAAAGACAAATTTTAACCTTCCATCCACTGTCAGCCACAGAGGGTTGTCTAGGATGGATCCAAGGAAGAAAATTGTCTAAAAGTCAAACAAAGGCACCCAGGTAGTGTGGTCTTTGTGTGTGTAAACACCTTTAAGGGGCACAGCCTTCTAAGAACAGGCTAACATTTCCATTCAAACATAAAATAAAATTCTGGAAAGCATGTAAGCACAAATTTGAGAGCTAACCTCATAACCTCATCCTTATGTGCTGGGTTAACAAGGTGTACAGATCTGGGTTTGCTGTCAGGTTACTCAAACCAGGTGACTGAAAAACCTCAGGGTACTGAACTTCTGATTTTCAGATGTTTGTGAAAAAAAAAATAATGGAAATCAGAAACAGATTTCCACAGGCATGGGGAAGAAGAAGGAACAGACTAGTTTTGGGGGGAGTTGCCTATTTGCTAGATACATATGCAGACCACATGTTTTTCTCACCATTGCTTCAAGACCATTTAATTGACAACATGTTAGCCTGGGAAAGAAGAACAGCTTGCAGAGAGTTTGGAAACACCCTTTCCCATGGATACCTTGGCTCATGGAGTTGCTGTTGAGTAGCTAAGCAGTGCCATGGCACTGTGGCCCAGAGATCTCAGCATTTGTTGGTGTAGAGCCCCCTGGCAACCAGGTGGATTGATCTCAGCCCTTTCCTTCTACCAGGACTGTCACTGCTCCGTGCAATGCAAGGGAGCCAAGCCCATTCCTCAGGTGGGCAGCAGATGGAAGGAGGTGTTGTTCATGCCACAGTGACAGTGTGACTGATGTGGTGATGGTTGAAAGCAAGACAAATTGCTCAGGAGAAGTATGAAATTGTGAAAGATGGTTTCTGCCAGCTTAGCTTGTCTCTTTTTGATATGCACACACCCTGAGGCAGTGGGCAGGGATACCTACATTTAAGGAAAGGCCAGGAATAGCTTGTTGGTCTAATATTTCTGCTGCACAGGTACAAGAACTGTTCTATGCACAGCAGAGATATTGTGGAAAATAACTGACTAATCACACACTGAGATATGCTCTACTTTGACTTGAATTCCAGTGTTTCCCCCATCAAAGACATGATGCTCCATGGTGGGATTCTGTGCTTAACTCTGGTGTTTAACACAAGGCAGCAAAAGCACATTTCATCATGGAGTGAGAAGTGACCCTGCCACAAAACAAACCACTCTTAGGGGACCTGTGGCCAGGCATTAGCCTCAGGAATGCCAAGGCTCAGGCTTTACATGCACAACTCTCACAATGATATCCAAAGAAAAGATTCCATAAACAGTGCATAAACATGACCTAAACATCCAACACAAGCACTGGCTACCTGACAGGAATATGAAGTCCATGGGTTTGGTGCATTTCTGTCCTACCCTGGATTTATACGCCTGAAGCAGAAGAGAAATGGAGTTATCACTGAGGATGAAGAGCCTTCTCCTGACAGCAGATGATTGCTGATGGCTCCTGGCTTTCCTTTTGAACAGGCACCTCCTGGTCTTGGCTGTACCCTAACCCACACTCCAGAGGAGTACTGGAGCTGTGTCCCATTCAAAAACGCCTGCCACTTATTTTAGGCTCCTTCACAAACAGGCAGAGGATGTGCTACACAAAAGGTGTTCCTCATAAAGGATGTCTGCCATTATTGATGATGTAGCAGCATTTCTGGGGCAAACAAGAGTCATGCAGAAGAGCCATGGAACAGTCTGAGAGAGATTCTGCCTGCATGTCCTGTCTTTCCACTGCAGCCCAAATGGAACTTGGAGTGTCCTTCTACCCACCTGATCTCCAGATCACAAGAATCAGTCTCCCCTTGCTGTGCCAATTATCACAGCTCACCATTCACAACTTGGGGCACAAGGCTCTAGGGAGCTGCAGTGGTTGAGCAAAGTGAGGTAATAAAAGGTTTCTAGGCTTTGGCTGGTGGTTTTACATATTTTTGAGATCTTCTTGTTGGACTGCTGTCTCCACCTTCCTTCCCCTGCTATCCTGTCAGTGACTGCCAACCACCCTACAGCAGTACATGGCAGCACTCTTCAGTCAGCTGCTCATGGAAATCAGCTCAGACCAACAAGCTGAAGGATGAAAGTAATTCAGCTGATTTTCCACCAGAAAAAGAAATAGCTCCCACAAGTGCATCATCCAGTAGATTGGCAGTGGCAAACATCTAGAAGGTATAACTACTGATAAAAATGCATCTAACCTGATGGACATTTCTGCTTGGGTCTCTATCAACCTGTCCTCTGCCTAAATGGGAGTGTTTCCAGGAGAAGCAAAACTTAAAAGAGATCAGAGATCCTTTCCTGCCTATGCATTCATTACTCAAACACACTTCAGAGAGACATCTATTTCGGCTGAGATCTAATCTAAAGATCATCTGTCCAGGGCAAGACTCTTTCAGAGAGGTTTGCTCTGCATGTTGATTTGAATCATCTCCTAACTGCTCTTATGCCATTGCACTCACTTAGGAAACTGATTCCTAAACATTCCAGCTCCTGGTCAGTTGACAGGACATTTCTTTCAGTTCCCATTTAAACATGCCCACATGTTCTTCTCCTTGGACAAAGCCCTGCATTGTGGGCTGCACTGGATACTAAAACTAGCACAATTGGCTTAAACTTGCCTTTTTTCAAAGACTTGCCCTGCCTCTTTTGAGCAAAACAAAGCCTTTTGTATTTTTGAGGCCAAAATGGTTCAAGAAGGGGAACCACAAGGCATTAAGAGCACCCAGCTCCTCTCCCACTGCAATTTGGAATCCATTTCCCAGCCCAGTGTGAACACAAGGGACAATCATATGGAACTGTCCTGCATAATTTGCTTGAAGAGCATTGCATAAGGGAATATCTGAGAGAACAAATGAAAGCTCATGACAGTTCTTCTGCCAGTCTCCAGAGCTGGTAGAAGAATATGTTTCTTTCCCCTTCCCATGATAAAGGATTCCTGTAACATTAGCATTGTGTGTTGGTTTACCTTCTGAGCCTCCAACATCATGATTTTCATAAGGACTTTTGGTAATGAGCAAGGTGAATACACTGGAATTAGAAAAATAATTCAAGATGTGATTGATGGTGTTTCTCTGGAAATGAAACAACAAAGGTTTTTTTAAGGGAGGGGGCAGGACAAGAAGTGAAAAATGCATTAAAAATAAGATGCAGGGAGGAGAAGATCAGGGAGGTGCTGTTGCCTCAAGACTGTGCCAAACACAGACACAAACAGATGCCTGTAGTAGCAATGTTGTGCTTTCTGAATCAGCCTGACCACAGGACTAGCTCAGTGACTGGTCCTTGTGAAAGGCAAGCACTGAGGCTGTAAAGTGCCAGTCCCCTATCAGCACTACATGGTACCAGCACTCACCTGGTCCTGGGGAAACCCAAGGGCAGCACTGGCAGTCCAGGGAGGTCAGACATGAACAAGCAAGGAAAGCTCTTATCTCACTATTGAGTAGAAAGCACATGCAGTTCCAGTCGTGCCTGTTCAGTTGCCTGGCACCTTGTCTTGGAACCAGTCCTTCCAATCTGCCCTGGATCCCAGCCAAACCAAGAGGTGGTTCCCTTTGCATCAGGGACTTTCAGTACAGAAAATCTCTACCAGAGAGAGCCTCCTGCTCCTGTGTGGCACGGGAGGAGATGCTCAGCTGCTCATGGTGGTCCAGACAGGAGGTACATGACAGGCAACAATCACAGGTAGTTACCCATCACCAGGGGTGCAAGCAAGCACATCAGGTGACCTGAACTTGCCAAAGGATGAGGAATGTTTCCCTTATTTGTGTCCTGACAAGATGTCAGTTTGGAAAATCTTGTGTAAATTCTGTCCCTATTCTGTGTGTATGCATGTAACTGTGGTGTTGCACAATGAAGTGTGCAGCCTGGGGGGCTAACCCATGTCTTCTCTAGGGACAAGTTATGGGGAGATTAAAGTAAGGCAGAGCTTAAGGGTTTCATTTTTGTGGGACGTTCGAGTCTGGGCTCTGTGCCAGTTCATCTGAGAAAAAATAAAAATGTTCATGACTTTGCTGCAGAAAGGCAGCAGCAAGTGCCCCAGACACGGAGGGGGTGCTGGGGCAGCAGCAGGACCTCTCTGGTGCTGGCTCACTGCCCACTGCTTTGCAGAGCTGCCTCAGCACTGTGACTGTTACAGCTGCCCATGGCTCCTCTGACTGTCCTGGGCAGCTTCTCCAGGGCACAGCCCCTCTCTCCTGGGGCTGTGGTGTGCTGGGAGGCACCACCAGGCATTTGGGAAAAGGGTGGCAGGCAGGAGCTGGAGCAGACCCTGAGAGGAGGCTGAGCCATAGAGGTGATCTGACCAAAAGCTTTGTCCTCCACAGGAGCAGCAGCCAGGCTTGGTGCTGAATTCCCAGAAGTGTCCCAGGGGCAAGAGTTCAGCCTTCAGTGACTACTGATGTATAGCTGGCAAATTTGGGAGAAGTACCTTTGTTTGCATAGGGTGGCATGAGAAGGTCCAGGTAGTTATGAGGCTGGAAAATGTCTAATGTGCTGACAAAGCTGAATCAGCAACTGTCATCACTGCAGAGTGTTGTACCAGGTCATATTGTTGAATACAAATTATAGTTGTTTGTTTGCTTGATTGTTTTTTTAATCCATTCTATATTTAGACTATAAATATATATGCTGTTATTGAAAGCATAATCTCCCCCATTTATCTGTTAAAGTCATATTCCATAACTTGGAGAAAAAAAAACCTCACTGCAGTGCAATGACTAAAACACTCCTTTCAAAACACTTTATCATGTCTGTGCACTTCTCAGCTGGGAAAATATATTATTCAGCCATGGAATGGTTAGACAACCTAGAGCACATGATTGCAAAGGAACTAGTCTATTCTGAGCAAGTACGTCTCCTAACTGGAAACACCTTAGCCCAATAAAACAGACTTACGAAACTATAGCCTTATAATTTACCCTAATTAGCCAGTGACAAACCCTCTGGCCTTTGGTGAGGTTGTTCTTTGCATCTGAGCTCTCATTTGCTTCCTGCTGGGTGCTGTGTAGACATTCATTTTCAGTGATTCAGTGAGAGAACCATAAGTCATCCAGGATGACTGACTCACAGTCCCATGATTTTTAGCAAAAGGCATAGTGGATAGTTTTAAATATGAACAGTAGCACCATTTCACTGGCATCAACATTTTAGAAAAAAGCACATTAATTGCTCAGAGATACTCCACACAATAATCAGTGCAACAGAGTCTTGTTCACCAGATAAGACCAGCTAGTTACCTGAATCCCTTTGATTGGCAGGTCAGCTATAAAAATCTTTAAATCAAATTACACAAATTTTTTCTAGGCTTTTTGCTTGAAATAGCTTGAAAGCACAAGGTACAATTCATCCTAAACAATCCTAGGAGAAAGTAACATGCTGTGAATGATTAGCTAACTTGACCTCCACTTTCTAGTGGGACAATGTCTTTTGTATGGAAAGTTGGAAAACATCAATGAAAACGGATGTGTGACTGCAATTAGCATTGCTGATTACTGTCACTGTTTTGTCACCCACAGTCTTTAAGAGGCTTCTAGAAAAATTATCTATTTTCAGAGCTCAGTTAGCACTGCTATCACATGAGGTGCACAGGTCATGGCTTTCACAGTGGCACAGCACACTGAACTTCCCTGCTGTGCAGCATTTTTTGCACAGGCCTGTTTTTTTCCACTTGGACAGTGGCATGCCAGATTTAGTTATTGGATTTACTCCAGTGAGAGGACCTTCACCCTCTCTGCCACTGCTGGTTGGTAGCATGAAATGCTCTCTGCAGTTGCCAAGGGTGAAACCTAAGTGAAAAAGCTTAGTTAGGAAAAGAAGGCCTGGTAAAGAAGGAAAACAGTGGGGTTTTGGTGGCAACCTGCAATGCTGACATGACGTGGTACTGATCAGTGTCCTGCAAGAAGGAGCTTCCCAGAAGGGCCCTAAAGCAGTGCCTTGTATCAGAAACAGGACCAGGACCAGGTGTCAGGACCAGGGCAGTGATCAACCCCCTGTACTTGACACTTATGAGGTCACACCTCAAGTCCTGTGCTCAGTTTTGGGCCTCTCACTACAAATAATGATATTGAGGCATTGGAGCATGTCCAGGGATGGGCAACAGGGCTGGGAAAGGGTCTGGAAGGTAAGTCTTATGAGGAGCACTGCAGGCAGCTGGGGGTGTTCATTCTGGAGAAAAGGAGGCTCAGGGGGGACCTTCTCACTTGCTACAACTCCTTGAAAGAAAGTTGTGCTGAAGTGGGAGTTGGCTCCCACGCAGCAAGCAATAAGACAAGAGGAAGTAGCATCAATTTGCACCAGAGGAGGTTTAGATTGAATATTAGGAACAATTTTTTTGTTTAAGGGGTTGTCAAGCCTTGAAACAGGCTGTCCAGGGAAGGGGTTGACTCACCATCTGTCTTAGAATGATTTATGGTGACAGTTTCTTCCCATCCCTGAAGGTATTTAAAAGATGTGTAGATGTGGCACTTGGGGATGTGGTGTAAAGGTGATCATAGAGGTGCTGGTTAATGGTTGGACTCAAGGATTGTTCAGGTTTTTCCCAACCTTAATGCTTCTATGATTCAATGATTGTATGACTCAGGTGTCAGGAGGTAAAGGGTGGGACAGGGAGAAAAAGAAGGTAAGCATGAGCTAAACAAGAGTGAAATGCAGGAAAGGCTTTGGCAAGGTCAATGAACTTTACTGGAGCAAGAGCTTTGAGCATGGACAGGAGAATGGTGGAAAACAAGGAATCCTTTAGACTTTGTCCATTGGCATTATATAAGGATGTGCATAATTTCTCTGTGTACTTGGGAGTGCACCACTGGAGGTACTTTACATGTTTGGGAATGTGGTAGCTGACACTGGTGGGCAACACAGCGACATGTTTTCTCTCCTGGCAGAAAGAGGGTTAATATTAGAAGTTTGTAAGGACTAAGAGAAAGTGGACTCATGGACAGTGATTTCAGGATGTGGATGTAGCACACAAATAACACTTAGACCAAATAAATGCTCAAAATATTTACACAGCAGTGACACTGCTATGGAGGCAAAGGGACAAAGTCATATGATCTGGTGGGCACATGCAGTTTGTTTAGTGTTTGTGTAAGACAGGCATAAATAAATTGGATATGAGTGCAGGAGTTTGTAAAATATTAACTATTTGCTCCCGTAGAGAGCTACTTCAGGGTAAGCATGGGCACAAGGAACCTCAATCTACATGGAAGCCTCACAAGCACCTGACCATCACACTGTCCATGGGACTGCAAGCAGACCCTGTGCCTCAGTAAAGTAAACAGCATTGAGGCTGCCTGAAGCCATATTAAGCCTTCTAAAATCATAGAATTGTTTAGACTGGAAAAGACCTGCAAGATAATTGAGTCCAACCATTAATCCAACATTGCCAAGTCCATTGCTAAACCACACCCGTAGGTGTCACATCTACAAGTCTTTTGTACATCTCCAGGCATGGTGACTCTACTACTTCCCTAATCAGCATGTTCCAATGCTTGGCAGCCCTTTCAGTGAAGAAATCTTTCCTAAAACTCTGTCTAAAGCTTCCCTGGTACAACTTGAGGCCATTTCCTCTTGTGCTATGACTTGTTATCTGGGAGAAAATACTGACTCCCATGTGGCTACAGCCTCCTTTCAGGGAGTTGTAAACAGTGAGGAGGTTCCCCTGAGCCTCCTCTCCAGGGTAAATAACCCCAAGAGCTGGATGGGTTTAAGGACACAGTTAAGATGTCTCTAACCCTAATCCTGTCTAGCTCCTGCTAGAAAGTTCCTGGGAAGTTCTTCTGCATTTGCACTGGATGCCTGCAGAGCATCCCTGTTGAAGGCACCTGGTACACCCTGAGAAGCTCAGGTGGGCACAAACAGCTGATAACTCATAGAACCTCACCTGGGAAGGTCCAAACACACAACACTAAAGTCAAATACCAAGAGGCAGTTTTAACAAGCAGAAAGGGATTGCTTAATGACATACTACAGCTGCTGGGTTTTTTTTTAGTGATGTGAAGATATCTGTACCTCAAAAACAATCAAGGGATTTCCCCCCTCCTCCCCCCTTTCTTTCTTATGAGTGAAGGGAGGGTCTGAAATTTTCCCTGTTATATAAATAAGGTTGAAAAGAGAGGTGGTGGTTTAGCACAACAGAGCCAAGGCAAAAGAAGAGGTTGTCAGAGAGATAAATATTTGAGTAAAAATATTTATCATGCTAAAAACACTACATTTACTGAGAGAAAAACAATTAGGCAATTCACATTTTGCACGATTGCCAGCAAGGTCTGCAGCAAAAATAGTAAATCAATTGTTCACCTTTAATCACTCATGAAGGCCAGGCACAGCTGCTCTTTGCCATATACAGGATTTCTCGATGCCAAAAAGAAGGAATATTAAATCACATCCTTCATGGCCTAAAAGATGCCAACAAGACATCTTTTATTGCATTGTGCTTGTTGCTCAGCTGTTTCCAAACCCGTAAAAGAGAATTGTTAATTAAAGGGGGTAATTGTTGCTTGGTAGAGCTGATGATTTGGAGACAGCAGATCCAAAGTCTTTCCCCAGACCTGTTGTTGCCTTTTTCTGTCTTTTTTTTTGGCAAGGAATTCAGTCCTTATGAGTTTCAGCTCGTCTATCTGTAAACAGAGATAACATCTGCACACTGATATATTAAACAAACTTAGCTTTTCCTTCCATTCACATTTCCTTCCATGTCCATGAGCAGCCTGGTTCTGTATGTGGATCACCTCTGCTCAATAAATTTCATTACATGTCCTGTTTACAAGCACTGTCTTTCTTATCTAAAACTGAAACACTGATAATAACAACTATTTTGGCTCACTAGCCCCATTTTTCTGTAGTTCAAGAACATAATACCAGTCCCTCTTGGGCACACTGGGGATGGGATGGGGAGGGGGGACGAAAGACATTTATAATTTAAAAGGAGGATGTTCCTAACATGAAGTGAACCATATCCTTTCATTGACATCTTATTTAAAAATATGTCACTGGCATGTCTGCCATGGATTAGTGCTGCTGAATGAGAAACAAGTTAGTTTCTGACTGCAGGGCCACAAGCAGAGCAGTTCACCACCACTTTGCTCTGTTCACAGTTCAGTCCTAACAGGCAGGAACAAAATCATAAATGCTCTCTACTCATTTTGAAGAGCAATGATTAAAATCCCAACAGAGATGCAAATTCTACCTTCTTCTGCACAGCAATAGAGGAATAAATAGGGGCAAATATATGTCATTCTTTCATCCACACCAGCTGGAGACTTTCCAAATCTGGTGCTTAACAGAGTGGTAAGCAGAACATCAATTAAATAGGACATGGACACAGTTTGTACACTGTGACCTGGAGAGGTCAAGCTCCCAGCCCTGCTCTGAAGCTGAATTGCTCTGGTGCATCTTGCAGGCAGTTTCCCATTGTCACCTCACTAGTTAAAAAAAGGGAGGTTACAAACAATCAATAACACATTATGTGTTTATTTTGTATTTCTGGGTTAATATATTCCTTCTGTAGAGAAGGAAAATTTTCACCACAGGATACTGCAATCTTTCACATTGTCACAGATTTGATCTTTCATGAAGATGTCTTTAAAGTTTTAGCAGTCACAACACTGTACCTGTTTGGTTTTACTGCACTTCCTACAAAATGCATCTGCAGACTCATACAGGTCATGCTCAGGATGCAGGGTTTTGATCAGAAGTGTCTTTTTGTAAATCACTAAAATAACCAGGGTTCAGGTTATTTATTACAGACCTGTAGAAAATTCATTTCACCTCATTTTAAACTGAGTGTCTTAAACATATCCATAATCACAATAAACTTGCAAGACCAGAAAATATGGTAACCTCTATTATATACTTAAAGCAACTGAGGCAAGAACAGTTTGTCAGATTTTCCAAAATAGCACTGAGCTCCCCAAGGGAGAACTTAGACAGAAATTGGGTGTTAAACACAAGGAGATAGCCACAGAATAACCACTAGGTAACTTAGGAGCCCAGAATTTCCATGACATTACCTTCAAACCTGTGGAGTGCTGCTCTGAGGGTGTCTGCAGCAGGCACCAAGGCCATCACAGCCCACTGCTCCTACTGCTGAGCCCTGCTGTGACAGCTGAGAGCCCTCAGCACCAAACTGGACATGAACAAGTCCATGTCTTGCCCAATAACCTGGTGTCAGAGTGTGCAGAAGGACCCATGAGCATCCCTGCTCCTCTAGCCCAAGGAGACTCTACTGTCCCTGGTGGGGAGGGCAGGCTCATGGGAGGAGGCATTAAAGGGACCAAGAGAAACAGAGAATGGCAGTAAAACAGTCTCTGCTCCCCCTGTGAGGATATATTGCCTAAAATGAAGGATTCAGGGAGCAACAGAGAGAGTTAAGAGAGAGCAAGATATTCAAGCCAGTAAGGAAGGTTCCTATCCCTGAGCAGACAAACTGGTTTTGCATTTGCTTATTGGCTTGTTTATGCATTTTTCATTAAAAAAGACATTTGGGGGAAAAAGTGATAGCAGGCACTCAAGACCCATAAAAAATTATTTCCAGGAAAAACCTGGAGTAAAAGTCACAGGGGGATGGGAGGGAGTAGAGAAACCTCAGTAGAATTTTGTCATTAAAACACCAAACCACCCAGTTTATATTCAACCACAAAATATATTGTGGCAAGAAGGCTGTGTCCCAGGGAAAGTCGTGCCTCTGAAGGCCTTTTGTACACCCACAGTGGGATTTCACCCCACCATGAGTAACAAGGCTTCAAGCTTTCCTTACGTGGCTGGTGGCAGCGTCCCAAGTCAACTGGAGGTCTTTAAGTTCAAAACAAAACAGAACAGTCCCTTCCTAGGGAGTTTCTTCCCATCAAGCATTTTTGTGAAGAATCCAGCCTCTCCTGAGAGATCTGGCAGTCAAAATCCAGAAAGCAAATATATAAGTGATTCCTCTGCCCTTCTCAAGCTCCTTGGCTGCTCTGCTGAGGAGGCTGTTTTATTGTGACTTCTTGGAGAGGGCAACAAATCTCCTGGCCCTCAGGCCATAATTCCCAGGCCTCTTTAGGCCAGCAAAAGGAAGCTTTGACATGTTTTTAAGCTGTCATGTGGCCAGAGTTTTCTCTTGACCATGGATAGCCAGCCATGATTCCTCTTTTATTTCTTGTTTGTCACCTGCTGTTGGGCCCCTCATCTTACAGAGCCATGAGTACCTCGAGGGGTTTGCACACAAGATCTTTACCCCTAAATCATCCTCCTGGGGAGGGAACTGCAATGAAACACAGGGTAGGTTCAGTGATGGCCACCTCAGCAGCCACGCTGATTCAGGGGATGCAAGGTGGCTCTCAGCTCTAGAAGATGGCTTGGTTAAACCACGTGCACAGGCAGGGATGGTTCCTTTTGTGTTCCAAGCAGGAGGTCTGGACTCCCTTCTCCATTCCATACAGTCAGTTTGTTTCCCAGGACACTGTAGGGGAAGGAAACCAGCCCTTCCAAAGGCAGCCAAGCCTGTCCCTGCACCATGTCTGGGGCACAGGAGGTTCTGTGGAAGAGGAGCTGGTTCTTCCTTTGGCTCCTCTGTCAAGCTGAGAGGCAACTACTGTGCTGAGCAAGGGGAAACCTTACAGCTCCCAGACTGCTGGGATCAACATAAAACTGGAATACCCAGTGGTTCTGAAATTGCTGCACATCACAAACACAGCCTTCTGTTATGACTGGTTTTGTTGTGATTTCTGTTACCTCCTATTTTTGATTCTGACTGCTTTAACCTCTTACCAACAGGGTGAAACTTCAGCTCCAGCTCCCAGCTCACTCTGAACCTAGGAGAACAATATCCCTCACATGACTGGTAGATCTTAGGGGATTTTTCAGAATGTTTAAGAATGTTTTTCCCTTATACCTGTCACACAATGGGAGTTGCATAACATCGATCCAAACACTCCAAAAAACTTCACACAAAGAACTGCATAGACCTGTGTGGCAGGCCTTGTTCACCTGCCTGCCCACCTGCTTCTGCTGGGAATGCTGGATTTTCACAACTCATCCACCATCCCAGTGGCTTCCAGCATTTTGGAACACCACTTATTCTTTAACCAGCATTGTCCTTTAAGAGCTTGTATTAAGTGGGCAAGAAAAATAACCTGGTTTAACCCCATTAGTCTGAGTGCTTATGAGGTCAAAATTGTGAAAATTATTTATGTTGAAATTATAGTTTAGAGAAATTGAAAATTTATGAAGACAATGAAGACTTCAATTTTCAAAATACACGTATTTTTTCCTTTCAGTTGTAAGTATATATACATGTCTATTCAAGGTGTGCATGTGTGTATGTTATATAGGCATGTAATTCAGTACACATAAATATATCCATGTGTGCTTTGCCCTGTGCAGAGGGCAGCAACAAAATCTATTTCTGAACGAGAAACAATGCTGTCACTGCTTTGGTAGAGTCTGAGCTGGTCATTGCAGGGAACTTCCAGTGGACACAACTTCTGCCACTGCAGGGTCTTTGAATAGCTGGGACTGAAGCAAAGTCTCAACTTGCACACTTTAGTTTCATGGCCCATTATCCAAGGGTCTGCAGTGCCCCATTTAGATCTTAACACTGGATTTTATGCACACACTTCTGCATCTACAGACATTTTGCAATCAAGTCTAGGTACCAAGCTGAAGCTCTTAAAAAATATTGGAACTTGGTCAAACCACAAGCTTGTCTGAAGTGGAATGTTTCATCTCTCTGCCATGCTCTGAGATTGGTATTAGAAAATCATCTCACTGTGATTAGAACATGGAAGCAAAGGGGAGCTATGGAGAAACTTTTAAGTTGTTTAAAGAACAGTACTCTGGTGAGCCTCTTAAGAGTTCTTTGGCTTGCAGATATATGTTGTCTTTTTTAAAAGTTCTGTTCTTTCTGCCACAGAGATGTTTATTTAACATGGCTGATGTTTTCTTTTTTCTGACATTATAATTATATTAACGTTGCATACTGAAGATTTAATCCAAACCATTGTGGTGGTTTTTTTTTTTTTCCCAATTCAGGCAGTGCTATATCCAAAGCTCATTCCTTGGCTTCACATATAGCTCTCTAACCTACAGGTCAGCTTTTCAATAACTGTTTTGTGCTGATTTACACCTGCTGAATAGCAGGGTCATTGCATCTAACAAGCTGAGGCCTAAACTAATTGGCAATATTTCGTTAGCCAACTGCACAGACAACCCAGTCCCAGTGGATTTACATGTTTGCACAGGTCTTGAAAGCAAGGGCAGGGAAAATAATATTGCAATTCCTTGCAGTTATTATATCCTGATCCAGATGCTACACTGTTGCCTCCTGTTAATATTAGTTGATTTCAGTGGTAAAATATAATTACCCAAACCTTGCTCCTTAGGCATGAGGAGGGTGACCAACCCTGCATATGACACAGACAGTCTCTGCCCAAAATGCTCATGGTATCAACAAGACAGTCACAGAGCAGACAGTGAAAAACATGATGAAGGAGCTGGTTTAAGGGACAAATAGCTACAAATTATTATAATCACTGTTATAATAATTTGGTCTAATTACACAAGCGACCGTTACCTGTTTGACGACACAGCAAGCATTGGTTTGTTCTCTGGCCAAGAAATAAGTTAGTGACAAGAGATTCCTAGCTGTCTTTCCTGGACTGTAATGCCAACAGTCTCTATTCAGCAGCTGACTCTAAAAAAATCATCTTTTTGAAACAAGCAGGAGGGGAGGGCAGCAGCTTGCTGGGTGACCTCAATTCGCTGAGCTGCAAGGCCAGTTTTTGGACTCCCCTTTTATAAATGCTGCAATTATCTTCTGTACATAATTCCAGTTACAATTCTGATTGGAAAATGGAGCTGCTTAGGGGAGCTTACAAGACAACATCTGTTCAACAACAGACATCTGTGCCAAAACAGCAAAACAGGGCTGCCCATGGTGAGGTGTATGAGAAAGATGCTTGCACAAACCCACACCTCTGTGTGCTGACATGGACCAAAACTGGTTCTTCTTCCATTAAAATCTGTTTGTAACCCAGACCAAGTTCTCTTTCACTCTCTTCATTCCAACTTCTGTCTTTAAAGATAGCTTTCAAAAAAATCTAATAAATGAAACCTTCCTGACTGTTCTGTCCACAAATTCTTTAAACAAAATGACTTCCACAGATAGCCATCCCCTACCCAGTGCAAAGAACCAAAAACAGACTAGGAAAACTAGTTTTCAAGTATCTTTTGCTGAGCCTTTGGACTTATTTAATCTCCTTTTGATAGGGCTGACTAGTGAATTAGTTGATTTCTGTGCTAGCCCACTGCCCTCCTACATTGTCAGACTGCACCTGCACCATCCCTGTTTGGGTACCAACAGCAAGCCCACGGGGGTTTATTTGTCTCCATTTAAGAGAAGTTGGAGCAAGTGCCCTTCCAACCTGCTGTTGCCCCAGCCCAAGCCTTTGCATTGTGTGTTGGGCTACTTGGTGAGTTATAGACAACTCTCACTGAATTTTATCATACTTTTGCTTGTCCTCAAGTTTATTTCAGCAGGACTTTCCAATTCCTGTACCCTCCTTGCCTCTGTCAGAGTAAAGCACTGGTTAACAGCTGTGAAGGGAGTCTTCTCTGGCTCGTATGACTCACATGTGCCAGCACACTGGCCAGTTCTGCCTGGAAACTGGCATTGCAAACTGTTGCAGTATGTGGCCAAAGTAAAATGAAAAATACTCTCCTCTCCATCTTTCTCCCTTCACTACTGACAGAGCCAAATTAGGGTCTGACTCTTTCTCCTGGTTCAGATAAAATTCACAAAGTCTCTCCCTAAGTGAGCAATAATTTTTAAATGATGAAACCAAGAAAATAGATAAGCCAAAAATCAAAGAGAAAACCTTTAATAGTAAGCCACATTTTAATAGAAAGATTATAAAATTACTAAAATTATTATTTATGTGATAAGATATTGCTCTAAGGACTCACAGAGAATTAAGGAGTTTCTTTTGCAAGGCTGTGGAGAAGTGCACTCTAGAGCACACTGTAGTGTGCAACTGAATAACACTGGCCATAGTGAATAGCATCAGGAAGGCTCATTGTATGCACTGTAAAAAATTGCTGAAGTGTCTGAGGAGTCTGTCATGCCTCACACCCTCTTCTTAGAAACACCCAGTGATAAGTGGCTCTAAAAGTCACAAATCATGTCATGACACACACCCTGTCATACCTGATCCACCCCCCTGCTTCAGGTGCACAGCAGTGAACATGAGATTGGGAATGGGAAGGTGCATCCCTGGTCCCACCCCTCCATGATCTTCTTAAATAAAATCTTCCTGCTTTTGCCTTCTGCTGGACCTGAGGCCAACTGAAACCAGAAAATGGAGTGGGAAGGGAAGGGAAGGGAAGGGAAGGGAAGGGAAGGGAAGGGAAGGGAAGGGAAGGGAAGGGAAGGGAAGGGAAGGGAAGGGAAGGGAAGGGAAGGGAAGGGAAGGGAAGGGAAGGGAAGGGAAGGGAAGGGAAGGGGGATGGATCTGGGTAAAAACAGGGCAGTGGGACCAGTCTTTGTCTCAATATCTCTGTTGTCTACATGCTGCTGTTTCACTTTAGTGGCTCTCGTGTAAAGAGCTTGTTTGCTGTCATTTCCCCAGGCTGTTTACTATGTGCACTCAAACTGGCCTTAATTGGGACCAGATCCCACTAAACTGGACTGTGTGTGAACATCTTAGAGTATTTCAGGACTAGGAGAATTTTAAATCTCTGCCAACCTGAATCCAAAGTTCTCTGTTGCCAATAAGTCATGAATTTCAAATGATGGTGGTCTGGTTTACAAACAGCCCCTCAGTCTCTAGAAGTGTGCAGACTCCCTTTCACAACACCTATCAAATCCTAACTCCCTCCAAATTTTGGGGCAGGATCTCCTGCAGAGCCAAGTGCACCAAATCAGGTCTCTTAGAATCTCACCTCTTCCAAGAGTCTGCAGAAGATTATTTGTGGACCTGAACTTCAGATGAGTTAGATGTCAGCCAGCAGAGTCACTAAACTTTTTTGGCTGGACCACTGCCCAGTTGCCTGCAAGAAACTGGTTATTATATTGTCCCTAACTCAGCCTCAGGAGTCTGGAGTGGAAGTGATTAGACGTAAGCTGTGGTTTGGGAGACGTTCTTGGTGCCTGCCAAGGGGCGTGCAGACAATCACGTACAGCAGCAATGCACACACTCACCCTGTGCTGCTCCTGCTGAGGAGGTGAAACTCCTACTGCAGCAGCCCTGACTCAGAGCAGCGTTTGCATAGCGTTGATCAGGAGAAAAAAAAAATAATAATAATAAATAGTACCAGGAGCTGAAGTAGGATGGCATGATTAGGGAATAGCCAAGGGGGAAAAAATAAAGCGTACTCAGGAGAGGGTGAGGCTTTCCTCACCTGGGACGTGCTGCTTTGCACCTGGCGATGTCTGCCCGGGCACAGCCCCCTCCCTCCCCACGGGCGGTGCTCCCCTGCAGGCTGAGACGGGCAAGGAGGGGCGCTGGGATCTGGCTTAACCCTGGCTGGGCGAGGTGAGCCTTTTGCAACCTGCCTTTCAGCAGGAGGGAATTATGCACATAATGGCAGTTATCTACACACATATCCTTACGCCATTAAAACCCAAAGATGGATGTTTAATTTCCCCTTACCCTGGTTCCCAGGAGTTAGGCATTATAGGGCTGTTGACTTTTGAGATTTTCCGTCAAAGGAATAATTGCTGAAACCCCATGAGGTTTGAAATAGGATACTGTATTATTTTCACACACCCACATGCACACAAAACAATTTTCCTAACTGAAATTAAGACTATTCCCCTTAATTAACAGAGCCTGTAAAAAAGAATGCTGCTGCTTAAAGTGCAAACTGGGACGGGGTGAAAATAACCTCTTTTGGGGGCTCCAATAAACGTTGCAGTGCTTTTAAAGGCAGTTCATTTGTTTAACAATGAGAACAGGATCACAGGGAGAGCCACACTTTCACTTCGGTGGAAATTCCTCTCTCCCCTGCCGTGGTGACAGGCACACACGTCCAGCTGCAGAAACATGTAACCGAAGATGCTGATGTTGGAAGAATTCATGAGGTGCAGTGAAGCGTGCTTCATCATTTCTGCTCCTAAACAAAGGGACCGACTCCCACTTCCAGCTGGAAATCTCATCACCAGCGATGCCTTTGGAAGGAAGGGTTGGGCTCTGCTCTAACGGGAGCGGGAAGGGATGGGCGGGATCCGCCCCGGGGAGGACCTAACTCAAGCAGGCTCTTGAGGAAGGAAAGGCAAAATCCTGTGCAGAGGGCGTCTGAAAGGTTCCTGTGCACCTCTGGTGTCTCAATGCCACGTCTGGATGCAGGCATTGGGGTTGGGGTGTCCCCACGTGTAACCCAGCCCACCCCTGGAGGGAGGGGTTTGCATTCCCAGCATGAAGCACCTGCAACCTGGCCAAGCTGGAGTGGTGCCAGGGGGAACAGGGTTTGCTGGGCAGAAGGGAAGGCTAAAGGACACCTGCAGAAGACCCACACAGGTCGATTTGCCTCTGTGTGTCCTGCTGGCCTGGGTAGTAGGGCTGCTTGCTTCCCTTACTGCCAGGGAAAAGGGGGCTGGGGAAGTGCCCGCAGCCCATGGTCACCGTCAGAAGCCCCACAGGTCCAACAAAAGAGGCTCCAGAGTTGTTGCAGTTCTCTGTGCTGCTGCAGCTTTCATTCCTGCACAATAAGCAGCAGCTGGTACATGCTGGCAAGGTTTTTTGGGTGAAGGGGGAGTGATCAGGGCTGCAATAAAGGTATCATGTGAGGGTTTCTGTGAATCCACCTTGCTTTTTTAGCTCTCCAGAGATACCAGGATACCACAGCCTTTACCAAAGCAATCCTCTGATAGAAATCAGCATCACAGAGCTGATCTGATGTGGAGGCTATGGGGTCAGGCAGGATTCAAAGTACCCTTGGAAAAAAAAATGTACAGTGCAAAAAGGATTTTTTTAAGCTATCCTATGGAATTTAACATGATAGTAACTGAAAACTGGCATCTATGTGGCCTGACAGTCTCCCTGTGAGATTCTGAAATTTTTTGGTGATTTTTTTTTTTCTGCAGGTGGTTTTCTCAAGATCATCTTACACATTCATGCTGGAGCGGACAACAGAGATTTTATTGTTCCCATATTCTTCTTTTCTCTGTAGGCCCTGGACACACATTCTTTTGCCTCCCAGTTTAAGTAGGTTAGTTAGCTTTGTTTCCTAATGTTAATCCAAAGTAATCTTTGCTTAAGGGAATGTTGCAACTGGATATTGATTTTTTAAAAAAGAAATAGGGCAGCTCATTTCAATTCTTCATGAATTTCATCTTCCCTGTTTCTTTGGCAGAGCTGCAGGATGGAGAACCTACTCTTGCTCTGCCTCACTGGCACTCAATGTTTTTTCTCAACCTCTTTACATATCGAGTCCTTTGCTACAGTGTAGTCACTTTTCTTATTTTGGGGTTTTTTATGATCTCTTCCCTTTCTGTGGGTGGTGATTTTATCCTTCCCTGTTCATTTGCTGCTTCCTTCCTTCCTTCCTTGATATCTTGGAGTATAATTTTGGCTGAATACTTCTGCAAGAAACTCAAAACAAACCTAAACTCACAAGAAAATCAAACCAAAGATCTTAAAATTCAAATCTCGAGGTTCAGACTCATTTAAAGCATGGAAATGACATGGAAAATTGCAGCCCAGTGCTCTGAAATTTTGCAGCATTCCCAATTATTGAAAAGAAGGCTTTAGAGCCAACATGTTAATGTGAAAAAACAGAAGTGGTCCCAGCTTGACCCATCACTGTTTCCCAAGGAGTTTGATGGAAATACCTGGGTATTTCCTGGGTCTGACCACCCAGCTGCCCAATTTTACTTGGGAAGCTGAAGCAGAAAGTGTGAGGGCTGTTTTCAGCACCTTATTGTTCTCAACCTGTGCTTAACGATAGCTGAGATGTTTTTCAGATATAACAGTCCTTTCCATTGGACTTTGATGTTTGCCATTGTGGGCACTTATTAACCAGCCAGAGCTAATCATTTGCATATCACTGGCTTTGTTTCTTATCTTCAATGCATACTGTGATCACATTTCCTAAGTGTATATAAATGCATGTACACAGCAGAAAAGCAGATCCTGCTAGGTCTGGAAAAAATGCTTCCATTTGCAGGCAACATGCCTCTAGGCCTCCCTTACTAATGCAGATTTTGACCACAATTTCTCCACAAGAGGAGAAAAAGATCCTGCCAAAGGTTCCTAGAGAACCACAGTCACTCCCAGTCCAGAAGGCAGCAGTGTTCTGTTAGAAAATGCCTGTCCCTACAAAATACACATTGTAAAAGCAGGACTGAGCATATGGAGTTCAGTAAGCAGATACTTTGTGCCATAAAAGCACTTGTATGTTGGTGGTCCTCATGTCTTTCCCATTTTCAATCAAAATTATCAAACCTCAAATCCTGGACCAAGGTTATGGGCTTCTCCCTTGTGATGTTCCAAACTCCAACACAGAATCACAGAATGGTTTGGGTTGGATGGGACCCAACCCTGCCATGGGCAGAGATGCCTTCCACTATCCCAGGTTGCTCAGTCTCATCCAGTCTGGCCTTGAACATTTTCATGGATGGGGCATCCACAGCTTCTCTGGGCAACCTGTGCCTCACCACCCTCACAGTAAAAAATTTCTTCCTAATATCTAATCTAAACGTACTCCTTTCCAGTTCAAAGTAATTTCCCACTTTGTGTCACTCTAGACCATTGAAAAAAGTCCCTTTCTTCCTTTCTTGTAGGCTCCCTTCAGTACTGCAAGGCCACAATGACCCCAGAGCCTTCTCTTTTTCCAGGCTGAATAATCCAAATGCTCCCAGCCTTTCTATATAGGAGAGGTGCTCCATCCCTGTAATCATCCTGGATCCCTCCTCTGGATTTGCTTCGACAAGTCAGTGTTGTTCCTGTGCTAGAAGCAGCACTGCTGGTGGGGTCTCAGCAGAGCAGAGCAGGGGGACAAAATCCCCTCCCTTGATGAACAGCTCAAGCAGGGCTGGCAGGAGGCTGCTGAAGAGGTTGTGAGCAAACAGGACAATTCATCCTCTCTCGCTCTCCACCAAGCTCTTCTTGCCAAATTGTCACTAAGTGTGGCAATGTTGTGACTGTGTGCGTGTTTAGGAGGAGGCAGCTGGTGCTCTGAATGTTGGCCAGCCCTGTGGGGGCATTTTAAACCTGCCACCACACAGAAATCTGCCCACTGAGGGAGGGGAGCTCTGGTTGTGCTCCTGCTGTCTTATTCCATTCTTTTCTCAACGGTAGTTTCTGAAAAGGGATCACATGTGTGTCCCTGTTATTATTATTAGTAAAGCCATTTTTTTCCAGCTGAAAGGTTCCATAAAACCTTCCTTTTCCCCCCTCCTTCTTCACATGTCTTTGATTAAAATTTTTCAATTTTTTTTCCCCTCTTAAATAACAAAATGCTTTCTTCTCAATGTAGGGATTCCAGAGGGCAATTTTCACAGCATTATTAAACCAAACATAAGAGAAAATACAGATAAACTTGGGGCCCAGATCTGCTTGTCAGGATTATGTTGTATCTGTCCTACAAGAGTGCATTTATGATCAGCCTGAGGATAGCTGAAGATTGGACCTGGCAGTTCACTTAAGCTCTTTCACAGATGATCACAGCAGTGCTGCTGAAAGCAGGATATCAAGGATATCAAGGATATCAAGGATATCAAGGCTGAAAGGATATCCAGGTCTGAGCTAACAAAACTCATTTGAGTGAAGAAATGCATAAAGAGCAATGTGACACAATTAACAGAGTTGTTCAGGCTTGTCCAGCTACATGGACTTTCACGATGGATGCAATGAAGGTGGTGGATCCCATCAATCTCTAAACCAGAGGTGAGTGAACAGGGCTGGCTGCTGCTGGCAGGTGGAGTCTGTAAAATTCTCAGACAATTACCCACCTTCCTACAACCTTCAGTGCTTAAATGGGGCATAAATGACTACAAAATATGTTGACCACAAATGAAAAGAGGTTTCAGATACACAAATGTTAACCTCAGGTTTCAGATAAAGCAAAGAGGTTTCAGACCATGAGGAAAAATGCAGCTATCAATGGCAGATTTATTGTCTGATGGATATAGTTTAAATCACTGAGCTAGGGGAGTACAATAATAACATTTTCTTACAGCACAATTGCAGCAAATAATAACCACTTTCAACCTAAACAGCCACATGGGACTATGAAGACATACAGGTGCAACTCTAAGGCTCATGCTTTTGAGATTCTTGGAAATTCCAAGAGAAAGGCAGGAGGACTAGGCAATACACATGGATTCAGTTCATTTAGCCAGTGATGACTCAGCTCCTGTTAACAAAAACATTTGATCAAATTTCCACTCAGATTGCATCAGCTGTAAAAATATGTATAAATAGGCTCCTTTTCTGTGTATATCTTGCCTCTCCGTGGAGAGTTTTGTGATATTGCTACTTTATTTAACATTATGATCCTTTCCCACCCTGCATCAGTGAAGTGATGCCAGTAAATCTTTGTATTTCAGATCTGCCCTAAGCTGGAAATGTGGGGAGTGTGGTGATGCTTCCTGATGTGCTTGGATGCAAGCCTTGACTGGTCTGGTCCCAGCTTAGATGTTTGATCCTGGACTTCAACCCTTCACCTGCCAGAAGTCAGGGGTTTGGAGGTTGGGTGTATTCCTCAGCTAACATATTGAACTGTCTGTAAATTGGTGCTGAGAGTTTCCAGAGGCATTTTGTTGTGGCTGTGGATCCAGGATCACCCCCAGGCTGAGGTGATGCTCAGGGGGGAGGGTCTCAGATGTGGGCTTGCTCCTGCACAGAGGCTGCTGGGTGAGGGAGTGCCTCAGCAAGGGATTGGACTGGTTTTTGTTTCTGTTTGGAGGATCATATACTGGTGTCTCCATCAAAATAAACAAGAACAGCCCCAAGCAGTAGCCAACTCCAGGCAATTTCTTTCTGTTCCAGAAGCAGAAATTGCAAGGCTCAAGCCACCACCAAATGATGTGTCAACAGGATATGATGAGCTCTTTATTTTTACATTTTTTAAAGTTATAAATATTTGAACTTAGCTCAGTCATGAGAACATAGCTGGGAGAAGGACCACAGCAGCCCAGCACTGCCCAGAAGACCAAAACCTGTGCAGAAGGTTTGGAAGTGCTCACTCAACTCTATTTGTTGCATGAACCATCAGTATATAATTCTATTTCTTCTGGATTTTGCTCCTAATAATGTCTATAATGAAGATAAGGGACAGAATATTGTTTTAGCCATTCCACAGGGAATCTGAGATGCTTATTTTTATCTCAGTCCTCCCATCAAGTTGGAAGATATTTTTGCTGGCAAAATGTGGTTTAAATTTTCTGTTTAATGAAAGAAAAAAAAAACCCTATTGCACATGATATTTTTCTTTGGGAAGTGTCTAAAGCCCATTATTCTGTTCTACCTTCCTGCTCCATGCTGAGTGTTCACAGTGAGGTAGTATTGCACTATATCAGATTTCAGGGAGAACGTCAACTTTGAGGGCTTTGGAAACTTTTCCACTTTCAAACTACAAAATTGTCCTCTGATCCATCATTTCTCAAAACAGGATAACAAAAAGTTTTGGACATTCTGTTGAAAAACTTCATCTTTTACATCACGGGTTTCCATGCCCTGATCAGTTTGCTGACAGAAAGAAATTCACCTTTTATGCAAAATCTGTGTCTTTAGATGTGGAGGCTTCTCAAGCAGCATGGATAATCAAAGTCCATTGCTTTGCCTCTTGTCAGGTTCATTTTAAGTCCAGGAGCAGCAGTTGCAGTGAAAGAAGTGGCCTTTGTCAGAGCTGAGATGGGGTGGTGACACTGGCCCATGTTTGGGGGTGTTTGTTCTGGTTTGCTGTGCCCTGGCAAGGCAAAGCTTTTCTTCTCAGCAGGATGGGTGCTTGCACAGCCTGTCTCTGATTTTCACCTTGATGAACTGATGACAATGTCTGGCAAAACTCACCCTCCTCCAGCTGCTCAACAGCTCAGCCCCATCACACCAAGTCACCTTCCACCCCAGATGAGCTCATTTGGGTTCAGCAACCTCTGAAGAGCTTCACAACAGACTTGGGGTGCTGGCAAATGGAGATCTTGGATATTAAACTACATATTGGCAACACTGGAACAGAACCTGAGAGTCCTGACACACTGAACCAGATTCCCAGGGGATTTGTCCCACAGACTACAGAAGATAAAGCAGCCAAAGAATGGACCAAAGATTACCAAACCAATGAATCACAGTGCCAAGCTCTCTCTGGTTTAACATTAATTAATTATTGTAGGTACAGTGGTAGTGATTAAACATAATCGGAGCACTTGTACAAGGGAATATACTGTAGACTACTAATTAAAATCCTCTCTGAAGAAAACAGGGACAAAGACTATATCACAGTAATCAGTGGGCTTCTCATTAAAGAGTAAAGGCATGTTGGAAATTATTTATTTCAGGCTGGCATCCAGTCAAAGCAAGCTAAAGGAGAAAGAAACTTCAAGGTAATGATTCATGCTACTTTTTTTTTTTTAACGGTGGTTTGTTTTGTTTGGTTTTGTTGTTTTTGTTTTTTTTTAACTTGGCTTGGTTTGGTATTTTTTAGGAAAACAGAGTGAAGAAAGAGGATGAGCTGTGGAGACACCGAGGACACTGGTCAGGCAGGTCTCAGTGAAACTGATTTCTGGCTGTCTCCTGCACAGCCAAACCCCACCACTGAGAAAAGCAAGGAGCTGCCCACAGTGTAAGTCTAGATGAAGTTTGGATTTCAAACGACATCGAGCTACTTCTGAGCAGAAGTTTAAATGGGACAGCATTTAAATGTGATATCCAGGAAAAGCTCTAAGTGCCAGAACTTCTTTGCAACTTCAGATGTAACAAAATGGTTTTGATACTTCTCTTGGCTCTTGGACTGTTCTTCCCCTTGTGCTTATCACCAATACATGGAAAGGACGTTTAATCTTTAAAAAATACCAGCAGCCACCCTAAATTGTGGCTGCACAGTGCTGAAGACAGGCTTTTACTGTAGGTTACTATAAACCCTCCCTTTAGAACAGTGCCAAGAGTGATGTGACAGCCTCTGGTCAGGTGAGTCTGTTCAATGAAAAACAGCTATAAACAGACACAGAAAAAATTCACATAAAGGCTTAGGCAGTGGGTGAATTGTGATGTTGACAATTGACAGAGTCAGATGTTTTCCCCATTTACTGCTGAGACAGCTGAGTTTTACTGCAGAGTTGGGAAAAGCCAGAGTAGCTGGACATTGCTTTTTTTTTGTTCCCAGTGTGATTTAAAAGTGGAATTCTTCTCTACTAAAAGGCACAGCAATCATTTGTAGGCAATGCAGAAGAACCTTTGCAAGATCATCCTTTCCATCCTCAAGGGAAGAGTCTAAGAGGGGATGAATTCTCCTCCTGTGTGTTTATTTTCTCCACTGGTTACAGAGGGAGAGTACAAGATCAGTTTGCATTACCTATCACATGTTTAGGTGGACAAAATTAGATAATCCCAGCTGGACATCTGGTTTTAAGAGCAACAGAAAGAGATAATCTGAGCCCCTTTAATGAGAGCAGATATCATAGTGAGACCTCACACCAGCTTATAAGAGCTTATTAGAGGTTTGTGGAAAGCCTTTCCCTGCTCTTGCTTATAAAGTCCAAGCATCCCACATGGTGAGAACTGAGTGGAGTCCACCACATCCCACTCTGCCTGTCCATGGGGAAGAACTGTGCTGTGCCAGCCAAAGGGTGCCATCTTCCAGCATTTTTGTCTCTCCTGGGAAAGTCAGATGATGGGGCTGTGGCTGGGACTGCTAGGCATGACCCCAGAACTAATTAAAAATCAGGATTTAATTAGTCATAAGTATCTTGTAAAGCAATGAAGCATCTCTTTACTAAAACGCAAAAACTAAAAAGCCCCAGTGATTACACTATCAGTTGTTTGTGCCTGTATTGCTACTGCCAAGAAAAAACAATCTGAGGGTTCTGAATGAGGCTTCCAGCACTTGGACTGTTCTTTATGGTGCATCAGGGAAGTGTGTGGGGTTTTTGTGTCCTCCATAAAACTGAACTTCACTCCCAAAAAGCCCCAGGTTGTTTCAGTTGCCCCAGTAGGTGCAGTGGTGCCTGCCCTGCACTCAGGACACAGCAGGTGACTTCTGTGCCCTGACCAGGGGATGTGAGTCTGGAAGCTGTGGAGGTGCTGGAGTTAGAACAGCAGCTCACACCAAGACTTCCTCCAAGTGTCACCTCAGGTGCAGCTCCTCCTGGAAGGATCCATTATGGAAGCCTCCCACCATGGTCATATTGAGTGGAATTAGGCTGCTCAGGGTCCTTCAGCAGCCTAATTTTGCAGGGAGCACAGAATTCCCTTCTCCTCCCACTCCCACTCTCTGGTATTTGCATGGGTGCTTCAGATGAGGGTTTTATTAGATGCTGCCTGTATTAAAAAAATCACCCAACAGTATTTATAAACTCAATGAAATTTAAAAAAGAGAGAAAAAAGTAAGCTTTTACTGGGATAAAATCAGACTAAGACCTATATTAGACTAATATCTAATATTTATATTAGACTAAATTCTATATCTTATCTGAAGTTGTAAAGAAGAATTTTCTTAACACTTTTAACAAGGTGAACAAATTTGAACAAGAAAGGATGGCAGTTTAGTAATTTGTGATGTGTAATGTTTTGGGAACCATCTCCAAATAATTGTTGCAGAATTTTTTGACAATAGAATTAATTGCTTAAGTACATTTTGTTTTAATATTTCGTTTCGTTTAAAGCATATTAAACACCACACTCTCAAGTCCGGAGGAAAAAAAAACAAATAAACTAACGAACAAAACAAACAAACAAACAAAAACCCAGGAAAATTCAAGCATGGTAAGAATCCAAATGGCCATATTAAAATTAAAGGTGGACATGAACTGTAAATATTTTGATCCTTTATTTCAACAGGGAAGCCTCAGAGAAAATATTCAGAAATTGTAATTCTTTGACCTAAATATGTTTGAAGGACTCTTAGATCCCAAACACTTAGACTGAAGAAAATTTGTGTTTAGGGTCATAAAATGATAGAATTATTTATGTCAGAAAATGTCACTTGTTACCTGAGAAGAAACTGACTCCCAGCTCACTTCAGCCTCCTTTCAGAGAGTTGTGGAGAGTGACAAGCTCACTTTTAAAAAGAAGTGTCCACATTTTGATTTTGAGAGGGGCCTGATCTTTCCAGGATGATGGTCTTACTGGCACAAAAAATGGAACAGGACCCTCAGGGACTTGCCAGCAGCCAATATAGTTCCAAAGCTGAGTGAAGATGAGGAATAGGTCCCTGATTGCTGGGACAGGGCGGCTGAGTGCCTGTGCAGAAGCTGATCAGTAAACTGATTAATTATTTGGGTGGTGACTGAGTGTTATTGAATATCTGTGCTGAAGTTTAATGTTGTGATACCTTTATGCCAAAGGATCACGAAAAATTTTACATGCAGTGAGTTTTTGAGTGTATCCTTGAAACAGTCCATGCCTAAAAGCAGAGTATGACAGATATTAAACCTAGAATTGACTGACCAGGGCATGTAAAGCATTTCATTTCGGTGTCTGAGAGCTGCACAAAAACACAGGGAGTAAACAATTTATTTGCACTGAAGGATTAAGATGACCCAAGGCTCCAATAAATGCCTGACAAGATTAAATTTGATTTTTCTTTCCTGAGGTCAAGCTGTTCTTTGTTGCAGTAAATTTATTTAACCACATTCACCTCCTCAAAGATGTATTTTATGTACACCCTCCATGCACTGCAGCTAAGCCCAAGTCATCCTTTAATATTGTGTCATGAATGGACAACTCCTTGTGTGACCAGTGAATGACCTCCAACTTACCCCAAATAAGTATGAAGCTTTTTTTCTCTGTGGCAAGAGCATTTACTATTATTAGTGCCTCAGAAATGTTGCTTTTGTTGCATATTTCTGTGTGGTACAGGCAGGAGGGTGTAGCAGGTACGTGTGCATACTCATGTGTGTGCATGCAAGGGAACTCTTAAAATTAATTGCCTTGGCACACAAAACCTTCTGGATCTGTTTACATTCCTGAGGCAAATTCCTTAATATATCTGTAGTTAAACTGTTCCACAGCCTCTAAATGTGTGGTTTTGGTATGCTACCCACCTTCCCTGCCCAGGGAATAGCTGGGAACATTTAGTGCCTGCTGAGAATAAATGTGCCCCTCATACAAGCACGGCAGCAATGTGTGAATACGCTCTGCTGATGCTACTTAATCCTGAGGATAATGCATTGGATTTTTTGCATATTACCTTAATATAGCCCAGAAAGGGGAAATTGTTTGGTTTGGAGTGTAGAGAAGTGGGCAGAGGGAGAAGGAGGAGGGAGGGCAGTGGGGAGTGTTTAAACAGCTTCAGTAATGACCTCGGTGCTGATGGGGGGCTCCCACTCACATCAGGAGTTATGCTGAGTGTTTGAATTGAGCAGGATTTGCTCAATATTTTCAGGTACTGTGCAGTGTTAAGGGCTGGGCAATGCTCATTCAAGATAAGAGTGAGAAGTGGTTGCGCTCCTACAGGAGAGCAGGTGGGAAGTTCCTTCCCCAGCCCTCGAGGCCCTATCAGAGCTATTCCCAGTGACCTTTCAAGGCCAAAAGTATTAACTGTAAGATAAAGGTCTGGAAACCAGCCTTGATCGTGCAGATGATTTTCTCCCAGCAAGCTGAGAGCTGACCCTCTTCCATGTGGGTTTGTGGTTCAGGATAGGGCAGCCACATGGCTGAGGTGGACTATCTGCAGAGCTGGGAAGTGTGCAGCACATGAGAAAGGTGCTTGTGTGTTCTCCTGGTTCTGCTATAGGGGAAAAAAAAAGTAAATAAAGGTCTGGAGAGGATGGAACAGAAAAATATCTACAGCTCCAAACAGAGTGGCTCAAAGAAAGTTCAGGAGACAGAACCTTTTGGGCAGGGTGGTGGATTGAAAGGCAAGCACAGATCTGCACTCCTTCTTTTCTGGCTGCTCTTACTTTGATCAGCCCTGGTAGGAATAGGATGACCTCTGAGCAGTATCTTGTTCCCCCATCAATGTCACAGGGCACATCCTCCATTTCTCCAAACCTGTCTGGTAAAACCAGTAGCAACATGTTACACCTCCTCAACAGAATACATGTATACATCTGCTTTCTTTGCCAAGGTAAAGGTGCCATTAAAAGAGTCAGTTATGCAAGAGATGCTTTGCATGGTGGAGCAAGGTACTGCTGTAAATTATCTTATTCAATTTACGAGGCTTTCTGGTGTTGGATGCTGGTACTTGGGAATGTGATGTTCACCAAGATGGTGAATCACTGGAGTTTATGCAACAAGTGCTTTACATAACACCTTGCCTGTTTTTTTTTAATGCAAGAAAAAGAAATTAAGAAATCACTTTAACATTTTGGAAATGCATAGATTTTTTGGGAAGGAGGAATGTCACTTATATTTAAGGTTCCTTTTAGTTTTAGTTTTTGTAAAATTAAAGCTTTTTTACTTGGTGTCAGTTATTTTCATACTGGTAGAGCTCACAAACTCACACTCTGCAGAGAGGGCTCTCCAGCATCTCTCCTCTCCTTTCTGGTTGCCCCACTCATCATTGCAAATCCACAGCCCTTCTTCACAAGCAGTGGCAGGAGCTGGGGCTTCTGCTTATGGTTACAGCCCCAAGCTTATTCCAACAGCTCCCTGTGCCTGTCTGACCCCAGCCTGGTGCCCTTTCCACTGTGTGATGATGAAAATTGAGACAGATTGAAGGTTGTTACCTGTTTACAGTGATCACAGCTTGGAATAGCTCCATGGGAAGAGTCATCAGCCATAGAAACAGCACCACACAAGGACAACAAGCCTTCACCAGTGATGGAAGTCAACAGGTCTGATGGACCCTAAATGTACCCTCCCTGTACCTAAGAGAGGAAACCTTACAGTTCACAAGATGTGTGTTTGTAGACGCAGCTCAAAGCAGTTAACTGAGACCACAGAAGGACCTGTGAAGGACACAATGCTAATTACAGACCTGAGCCTCCTTCTTTTGGGATCAGTGTCTGCAGCTTTCACTTTGCACACCACCAAAATGAGAGCTGCCACCTTGATACCAACCAGGAGATAAACGACTGCTCCTGCTACTGTTCTGGAGGCACTATTTACTAGCACACTTGCACTCACTTTCTTGCATGTGTTTACTCAGAGCAGTCACGTGCTTGAGCAAAGATCAGTGCTGATTTGTGATGTCTGCTGAAAACCCCCTGAGTATCAGTTATTGATTAAATTCTCGTTATCATCTGTAATAGGTTACTGTGCTAAGGCAGCCCTCGGCACACTCGACTGGATTTGCTGGGGACTGTGGTAAGGCTTGGTCAATACCATCCTGAAATTAAGTATTGCTTTATTGTACTTTGCTTTCTGCTCAGGAGACGTTTATGAGAGTTCAAAATGTAAACATGAAATTCTGACTTCAGATAAGACTTATCCAGAAATACGCGTTAACTACTCAGCCGTTTGTGTGCATCTGCCTTTCTGTCCCTTTGTCACTTTTAAACACGTCTTTATCTCTCTTTTATGTTTTAATAGTGGCCATAATAGTAACCACCCAGCTTACAGCAGGGAGCATGTCCTTCAGCAGTGAAACACACAGGGCTGTGCAACTGCAGCCAAGAGGGATGAACAAGATGGCAGGAAAATAAACCTTTCTCCATGGAGCTGCCACAGCTCAGCTGCTGCTGCAGCACCTTGGACCTGGCACCTGAGCTGGGAAGGGATGGGAGAGGAAACAAGGTCAGATGGACTCCAGTGTGAGCAGAAGCCAGGTTCACATTGGTCACTGTCCCTGTTCCAAAAAAACAAATCCCAGCCTGCAGCTCAAAGCCTGCACCGCTCACCCAACCCAATTGCTGAGCTGCACCATGAACTGTCCAACCTGCCAGGCTCTGGCCAAAGGTAACCCTTCCTGAAGGACACCAGTATTTTGAAACCTCAGACAGCTACTCAGTCTGGCCACTGACCTTTACTGAGAGGCCTGTTGGGAGCAGATACACATTTATGGAGACCTTGCACTGCATTTCTCAGAAGCTGAAATGTCCTGTAACACGATTCAGCATTCTTTAAAATGCTGCCTCAGACTGCCTGGGTTAAAGGGAAGTATTACTTCCCCCACGTTACTTGTAATCAAAACAATGGACATTATTATACCCCGTGCTGGCTCTGGGGTGCGTGAGTGGGAGAAAGCCAGTCACAAGTTTTACTAACTGGAGGGATTGTTTGATTGCCTCTTAAAAACATCCCTAAATCTGGAACAGCAAAGCTGCAGCCACTGCCATCTTTCAAGTTTTGTACTCCTGCAAATGAGGATTTATCACTTGCACCGATGGCAGATGGATGACTCGCCACTGAGTCACAGAGAGCTGCTCTTTTTTGCCTTATTTGCCACTTGTTTCCCACAAAGGCACAGGATGCTTTGTGTTTTAAAGTATACCTCTGCCACTTGATTTTTGAGGTGTAATTTAGAGTTTAAAAAGAAAAATAAATAGAAACAGAATGTGGGAAGCAAACAAACCAGCTGAAGACTTCTTCCTGCCCAGGTGTTGCACAAAGCAACCCCAGCTCCACCAAGCAACTAAATTATGAAAGAAAAAGCCATTTGCTGCAGCACATCCTGATTTTTTTCACTGGAAAAGTGAACAGATTTTTCCACTTGAGGTGTTGATTAGGTGGGTTGTTGCTTTCTTGACACTTCTGTCTGAAATGATGAATTCTTTAATCACCCTTTCTTAGGATACATTTTGGGTTTATTTGCATCTGCATTTTCCCACGAAGGATGAAGATTTCTCAGAAGATTACCAGCAGTCTGTAATCTCAACCATACAGTACCTGAGGTGTGCTGCAGTGCAGAGTGTGTGCAGAATTCCCACACATGCACACGCACACACACTCACACACCTGTCCCACCAACACCCAGAAAGCGTGTTTCTCCTATACACCACACAGAAATTAATAATTAATAATAAACACAAATAAATACTAATATATTATTTATTACCATCAATAATTAGTATTTTATGTCATGTCTTCATGAGGGTGGGACCAGACTTAAAAAACCCCGTGTGGACTGCTTGTGGCTGGAATGGAAGTGTGTGCAAGTGAACACATCCCACTGCAATGGGATTCATGGGGAGAACCCACTAGAGAGAGGCATTGCTGTAGAGGCACCACCAGCATTTTCCTGGCTGCTCTCAAAGAGTAGGAAACCCCAGATAAGGTAAGAGAGGAGAGCACAGGGCAGCACCCTGCAGAAAACCTGCCAGATAACACTGGAATCCTTTGCATATTCAAGCAGGATGGACCCCAGGATAAGTTTCCACCCAGCAACTATTTCAGGAATGCACTTGGGATCCTGCAGGGAACAGTTCAGCCCCCAGCAGGTGAGGCCCAACCTACTTTTAATGGGAAAAATTGTGAGAGAAAGTTCCCTGGGTAGGAGGCCAAGGAGTTGGAGCTTGAAGAGAAGATTATACTGAATTGAAAACACTTGCTCTTGGCAAATAAATCCTGTAAGGTCTGATAGAAAATTAAACACCTGAAAGGAAGATTTGAAATATCTTCTAGGAATTTACCTTTGTGCTACATATTTCACAAAAATCTGGGTAAGGTGTTGCATTCTTGCCTCACTGCAGGGAGCTAAATGGTTTTGAAGTTTCTTGGAGTTTTGACAGGGATGGCAAAACCCCCAGGATTTTGTATCACAGAATCACTTTCAGTGCACTCCATGGTGTCCACAGAAGTGACTTGTGCCACAGCTGGGCACAGCAGGATGCTCCATGCCAGAAGCAGTGGTAGGATCTACCTGCTGGTGCAGAGTAGGACTGAGGGGTGGGGGACTTCCAAGTGCCTGGATGGAAGACAATCTTGCAAAGAGGGTAGGCAAAGAGGATTTCTGCTTCTCCTCATGTGACTTTTCAATTTCGTTGGGTGGAGCTCTCATGAGGGGTGAAAATATCCTTATGGGGACAGCTGCCAGAAAACTTGTGAGAAAGCATGCTGTGGGCTAGATTTATTTACTAGATAACATCTAGTACAGGCAGCCTGCCTTATACTGAAGGTTAATCATTTCTGTGTCTGTCCCTGAAATTAAATTTACAGGTGCAGCAATTAATCCTAGATTAGACTCTCAGTGCAAACTAAGAAACTTGGGGCCATATTTTATAACTTCTATCTTCCCAGAGAAGATTTACATTGCAGAAAGATCAGGCTTCTAACAACTGCCACTGGGGAAGCTTTGCATTTCTGAAATATTTGAATAGTGCTATCCTAACCCATTTTCTGTGTGTTTTGTTTTCACAAAAATGACATAATCACCATAAACAGCATTTTTGTATGGCATTGTGAATTCACATGGTAATTCCCTGAAGCATCTCTTCCTCCATATTCACAGATCCTTTAAAGGACCACAGTCTACATGTGTAGAACGTTGCATCCTAATATTTCCTGATTTATTTAAAGGGTATATTTCTCAAATGCATGACAGTGAAACAGGGAATATATTGAAGACACCTCAGCCAAATATCTTCTGAAAGATCTTCCTAGCTCTCTCCTCTTGAAAGGACTTTTTGGAGGACAGGGTAGGAGTGAAGTACTTTGTGAGGAGAGAGGTGGCATTGAGACTGCAGCAGTCAAGGGAAAATCTGCCATCCGGAAAGAGTGCTGACACAGAGCAATGCTCTCCAGAACCTGGCTAAGTGTTTTCCTCTCTAGTAAACCTTTGTCAAGCACAATTTACCCTGGAACTACTCGCATATTTTAAAGAAATCACACTGCTGTGTAACAGTGATGTTGCTGATACCAGTTTCCAGCTCACCTGCTGGTTTACAGCTTTGGCAGGGTTTGCCTGGTCAGGGGGGATGGTCTGAGCTCGGCCCTGAGTCCTTAAGTGAAGAAACAAAAGGAATGAAAACGCTTAACAACTGATGAGCTCCTCAGAAATCAGTTGCTGAAACAACAGTTTTATGGCAATCGCTGAATGGATGTGATTCATCCTGGGTTTTACTGAATTTAGCAGTTCTTTGAGTTGGTGATTCCATTATGCATTTGAGCACTTTTAGAGCAAAGGGGAAACTTAAGTTTCAGCCAGAACTCCACTGCCTGCTATTCAGTTTCATATTGAATTTTTTAAATTGCATTAGCAGCCAGTCACTCAGCTAATCTGGTCCCATCCCAACTCACACAAGATCTCTGCTTTTCAGTCAAAAAGATTTTAAGTGCAGGACAAGTGGTGACAACATGAGTTTCATCTGGGGCACGTCTGTTTTCCTTTCAGCACACAAAAACATAGAGCTGGGCATGTGAGAACAGACGCATCTTCGTGGTCCATGTCTGGAATGTCAATAATTTCATTATGATTTGTCTGGGGATGGAGCACACTCAAATCTTGGAGAGGCCAAAGCAGTATTTTCTTCATACGGGGCATCACAGCTGATCTATCCCAATCTCAGAGAGTCCCTAAAACTCTGAGATCAAATCTACAGTGTGTTAACAATTCCTCAGGCTCTTCATAAGTCCTTTACTCCTCTGCCATACTCAGTCTCCCTGCTGCTAATGCAAGTCCCTTCTCTTAGTGATGACCTGTCAGGAAGAAGTTTGTGGGGGGTTCACATCACCATTACCTTCTTTTTGCTGTTCTGTGAAGATGGTACCAAACAGCACATTTCAGTTTTGCTCTACTGTTTTTCTACCAACTGATCAACTCTCATTCTCTGTTGTGAACCCACAGCAGGGATTTCCCATTCAAATCCTGGACAGGTCCAATCTTAACTTCTATTAGCAAGGGTGTTCAGACCATTAAATACAAGGTGGGGGTTTTTTTTGCTTTGTTTGTTTGAGTTTTTTGTTTTTATTTGGTTTTTTTGTTTGGTTTCGTTTTTGTTTGGTTGGTTTTGTTTGTTTTGTTGATTGGTTGGGGTTTTTTTGACACTATAAATGGCAGCAAAAAGGAGAGGGTGCTGCTATGTCTGTGTGTGAAGGGTGATGCTCTTGGCATCTGTGCAATCTGTGTGTGACTAACAGATTTATATCCTGGTCCACACTCATTTCCTTAAGGTCATCACCTCTGTTCCTCTTTGTCATATGCTTAGACTGATTTTTTTTCTCTCCTGACCCCAGGCCTGCAGACTTCAAGGGCAGGATTTTCAGAAGTGACTTAGAAAGAATTTATCTCTTGAATAATCCTGACTCTCTTAATCTTTTAGCTCTGGGATGGGGCATGCTGTGCTGTTTGAGTGTCTGCACATGAGCACCACACAGAACACAGGCATGCTTCTGGTATGAGGAAGCTGATGTGTAAATCAAGATTTTTCTTTGTAGCCACCCTTGATGACAAAACAATGTCTCACCTTGCATGGAGGAGCAAGGTGAGTCATCAAATCTGGTGACTTCATTCTTCCCACAGACACAAGGCAGGGTGAAGTTCACCTCTTTTCCTTCCTTTCCTTGTGTGCTGGAAGGTATTTTGGAGGCTGAAATGTTTCCCACACAAGCTCAGGGAAATACAGGATGTTTTAAAACAGAAAAGATTGCCAAGATTCATGGAAACCACTTAGCAGCAGTGGGAAGAGATAGACATCATTTTATCAAGATAAAAAACCAGTATCAGAGAAGGTGAAAGGCACCTGAGAACATGGAGAACTGTCATGGATGACATGACCTGAAGACCCCAACTTTTCACTTCCTTTGGGTCTTAGTTTGTGATTTTACTGATACCTGAAGAGAAATTGTGAATTCAGAAACCTCCTGTGAGGCTCCTGTGTGCTGCTGTGTGTGCCTGGGTGTGTTTGTGTGCTCCAAACCCCCCTGTGCACCTCCCAGACTGGCAATGGTGGTGAAAGCTACACTGAATGTGCAGGGCAGTCTGAGAGCTCCTTCCCAGGCACGGGAGCTAGTGTAGGTACAAGTGCTAAGATTGTGTTGGCCTTTCCAGATGTGCTCATAGTCCAAGGCAAGACTGATGCTGAATTTCCACTGAGAATCCACTTTGGCTTAAATGAAACTAAGTCCTGGCAATGCCTTGGATCTTTTGAGTGTCTGATCTGGGGGAGAGGAAGAAAACTGGACTGAGAAATACCTTCAAGGTGGTTATAAGAAGCAGTCATCTCCAGTCTCCTGCTCTTGGACTCCAAATCCTTGTATATGTAAGCACACTGTTAGGAAGTTCTGGCATTGGCCAGAAATGGAATATTATTGCTTGATTGGTCACTTTTCCCACTTTCTAGAAATAAAGCAATGATTAATAGCACAGGAGAGGAAGCAAGGAGAAAACTGCAGGCAAAGCTGAAGTTTAGCAGATTATAAACCTTGCTAGGCTTGGTGAGTTCCAGGCTGGGCCGTGTAGTGTTGGGAAAGTAAAGTAACATTTTAACTCAGACCAAAATCCCAGTGGTGAATCAACAACCCATTGTCTAACATCACATCCCTGCAAGCACGTCCCTCACGTCTCAGGGGAGTGAGTGATGCCTTTTCCTGGGACATGCACCTTCCAAGTGATGTTCCTGAGTTCAGTGCTAAAAGAAGAACAGTGCTGCCTGGCATGTTTTGACCTGTGTGTGCTCTGAGCATGTCATTGCCTCTGATGAGTTATTCTCTCTCATCCTCCCTCCTCCCTCAATTATTTTTGAGAATTAAGGTCTGCAGTCATAAAAGGTATTTCTGCTCATATCCGTTGTCTCCAGGTCTGGGTGTGATTTGTTTCCATGTGAAGATATTGATATGTTTCTGGAAGATAAGGCTTTCTCATGCAATGCAGATAAAAAGAGTATCTGTCCTCAGGCAAGACAAACTGCAGAAAAGCTTTCCAAACAGAGAAAATTACCTTTCCTGATTCACAGGCTGTATGTGCCTATAATGCCTGTTCCTGCCATGAGCAGTGTTTATCAGAAGATTTCAGAAGAGGTTACAGAGTAAGGACATGTACTCTGTAAAAATTAATGTGAAATAAATGGACAACTCTGGGAATTTGCTGTCTTGGCCTTTATCTGCTGTAGCATCCAACCCTTCTCCTACCTCCAGTGCCAGCACACAGCCCAGTGTGCTTCCCTCACCTGCAGCCACTTGACTGAAGGTACCCACCAGAAATGATGATGCATCAGCAGCTGAGCAGAAAAGACAAATTGGTTGCACAAGGAGTAGCTGAACATGGATAGAAATTAAAAAGTTACTGCTTCCTTGTTAACAATCACTGAATAGGGCAATATGGTGGTTGTTCAGCCCCTGACCAATTCAGGCCTAGATGTTTCAGCTCAGGGAGGTTCCCCCTGGGTATGTGATTAGCAAACACATTTGAGCTGTGGAAGGAGCTCTGGGGGGCTCTCAGTGGCATGTGAAATACTGCACTTAAGGTCAATGTCTATGCACTCACTGCTGTCTCTCACCAGCATAAATTCAGATTTGTAGGTAGCTGTGTGAAATGGGGGCAGCAAAAATTTTAAGGTTTAACACTTTGAGAACCATTACTACCTTTGACCCCTGGACAATGCCTTGGCAGGACATACAGTAATTTACAGTTGAGCCCCTTGCACTGCAGGAGGCTGACTCCTTGACTGCCTGGAGCCTTATGGAAAATAGCAAAAAAAATTTTGCATCTAGGGATGACTCTGGCTTTCATGTGAAGATTGTATTTGGTAAGACCAAAGCCCCTCAGCCTGACCAATGAGTTTGTATGGCATTTTCGTGCTCTACAAGAGACCTGCTATGGAAAACCAATCTATGCAACACTATTAGCATCTCACTGTGGTCACAGGTTTTCTTGGCATGTTCTGTGGAGGCTGATCTCTCTTGATGCTGTAGAGCATGGACCTCTGCTTGCTCTGCCTTGTTCTATTCTTGATGACCAAACTACTACTCTACTTCCAACAAAAGGAAAATGGAAAATTACTGACCCTTTTTTTTGTGAGATCTCTACCTCTTACTTACTCCTTTCTTTTGCCTCTTTCATCTCACTGCATATAACTGAAACAGTTAATAAAAATTCGGTAACACTTCTCTCTTATCTCACTGGGGAGTTGGGGTTTTTCAGGCAGCTTAATAAATTGTACTATGAACCTAGGGCTGTTTTTGCAATAGGTGGCTTTAATTAGTGTTTAATGTAGGCTGGAAAGAGAAAAGGTGATTTCAGAGTCAATGCTAGGAAGCAAGTAGCATCATTGCCAGGTCAAGAGAGTTTCTTCTCTCAAAAGCAACCATGAAATTTGCCCTGTGCAGTTCTGGATTTGTTGTTTCTGGCTTTCTGTGGTTAGATTTTTCCAGTTCACAGGAAGAACATGTCCATCAATCCATCCTTCCTTTCTCAGTACCACTCCTTTAAATGCTGCCTGGGCTGTTGGCATGCAGCTGTGTGCCTTCATGCTGCTCCATCACCAGGAGTGTGCACTGCAGAAGAATTGTGCCTTCATTTAATTGTATGCCCCTGGCTTTTATTTCCAGTGAGCTCAGGCCCATGTTCACAGCCTGTTTCTCTGCTGGAGGGCATGTGGGTGAGCAGAGACTCTGGGACACACAGCCCCACCAGGAAGCTGGAGGTGAGTTAAGGAGAGCAGCTGCAGCACCTCTGGTGGGCAAAGAGGAGTTAAACTTGGATTATTGCATGTTGTTATCAGTAGTGAGAAGAGTGAATTATGAATATGAACAAAGCTTTGACATCATGAACTTTTTTAACAGTTGCNAGAGACTCTGGGACACACAGCCCCACCAGGAAGCTGGAGGTGAGTTAAGGAGAGCAGCTGCAGCACCTCTGGTGGGCAAAGAGGAGTTAAACTTGGATTATTGCATGTTGTTATCAGTAGTGAGAAGAGTGATTATGAACATGAATAAAGCTTTGATACCATGAACTTTTTAAAAAGTTGTTTTAAAAGCTTTTATATATTTACTTTGAATACTTTAAAAGTATTTTGAAGAAAGAGAGAGAGAAAAGCAACCAAACACAAGACAGACCTGGGGAGAAATGAATGCAAGAAGGAATCAGAGCAATAGAGTGGGAAGGGGCACAGAAAGATCAGCCCATCCTTTGTAGAGGAAGAATTCCCTTAAAAGTGCATATTAATGCCTAATGTTGCCTTTACATTCTTTCACAGATGTCAAAAACCTCCATGCTCAGCTGGCTTAGCATTGCAGTGCTCATGGACCACATTGCCTCAGGTACAGGTGAGCAGGCAGAGTTGTTGGCTTCCTTCATCTACACAAGTACAAGGGCAAAACTATAGGAAGTACCTAACCTAAAATTCACTGTACAACAAAAAGTTGTTCACCTCCTTGCTCCTCTCCCAGGAAGCACTGGCAGAGAGCAGAGGGAAGACATGTGGGACACAGAACTTTTAGATATTTCATTTCTCCAAATGTTCCTGTGGTTCTGAGTAAACAGGTGGAAAGGAAAGGACTGCAGGAGATGCTGAGAGAGCACATAAGGGGTAAAGTCATACTGGGCTGTGCATGGAGATGCCTGCAGAACAGCACTGGGCTGGGAACATGCCAGACTAGACATGGTGTGTACTGAAGGGGCTGAGTTATTTTTTTCACTAGAAGCACTCGAATTTTCCTTTCTATAGGTCAATAACTGTGGGAAACATCTGCTTACAGTCAAAATGGCCACCACCAAAAGTCATAATATGTCAAGAGAACAGGTGTATTTAATCCCTCTTCCAGTAGTTACTCATTAAAAGAAGGTAAAATAACCCAAACCAGCAGGTATTGCAAGGGAGGAAAAAAATAGTTAAACATGCAGATGATAAACATCTGAGTTACTGATTAACTCCTGGCTTTTGTAACACCCAGAATTCCTCAGTTGGCTTACTGGGAGACCAAAACACAGAGCTGTGCCAGTTCAATAACTTATAATGCACTTTATCTCTCCTTGGCACAGGTGTCCCTGCGCTGTAACAATGAGGACAGCACTGCCCTCTCTTGATGGGAAGAGTTCAGATCCCTTTCAGCATCTGCAGTGCCTTTCAATGTCAGTCAAAACAGCCAGAGAAATCCATGTAGGGCAGGGTGGATTGAAACATAACCTATTTTTTGGGGTGTCAAATGCCAGAAGTTGGGAGAGAAGAGAAGGAACAATTGCTGTGTGTGCTCATCCCCAGGATGTTCATTGCAGATGGGATGTTGGGGCAGCTGAGTCTTTGGTCTGTCACTCTGAGACCAGGCTTCTGCTCTCAGGAAAAAGTCTGGGCTGGAAGGGAAAGTGGAGATATTTCAGGAGCAATCACAGTGAGAGCAGTGCAACATGCCTGGCAGGATGGAGAACAGGCTGATGCTCATCTGTGAGGAAAAAAAGGGTGATTTCAGCTGCCTTCTTCCACCTGCAGCATCTTGTTTTCCCTCCTGTACCCAACCAGCTGCATTCAGTCTGGAGTGTTGCCTCAAGCAATCTCTCTCTCTCTCCCTCGCTGTCAGTGTTGATGTTGTCACTTGTTGCTGCAGCCTGTCACTCGGGTTTGACTGAGCACATGCTGTTTGCCATCTGGAGGTAAGTCTGAGAAGTGAGGTGGCAGCACTCACTGCCATCAGGGGTTCAGCTGAGCCTCCTCGGCTGCTGTCTCCTCCTTATGCTGCCTGACTTGAGCATCCTGAGGTCTTGCAGGGATGTGAGGAAACTCCTGAAGATGTGAGCCCCTGAAGAGGGGCAGCTTTGCCATGTGGTGCAGAGGAAGTCCTTCCAAAGTTTAAAAACTGCATTTTTAACTAACACAGCTCGTGCACAAGCAAAGTTGCTCTGGCAAGGAACTGATCCTGCAACACCCCAATCTCTGCTTCACTCTGAGGTGGGAAATGTGAAGGAATAAACCAAAAGCACTCAGCACCTTCAGTAGAGATGGACGCAGGCTTGCTGAATGAGCAGGATGTCAGGGGCCCATCAGGCTGAAAATGAATGCTGGACAATGGTGAGCTGAGCCAAGGAGGGCCTGGCTGTGTCTCTGGGGATAAAGGGTGCCCTGTGAATGGAGTCTGAAAAGATCCAAGTCTGGTTTGTATTCTTTCTTACTTCTGCTCAGTCTCTTTTAAAACTCCTCATCTATAACCCAAAAACAATGGTCATTAAATAATCTAAACTCTTGTTTCTCACCATTAGCTGTCACAGATGGTAAAAATGCCCATTTGCTGGACCAGCTCATTCTGCTGCTTGACCTGCCTTTGCAATGCCCAGCTTTAATATTTTTCACTTAAAATTTCACAGTAAGCTCTATTTTCCAGGTCCCAAACAAACAGCAGGGTGCACACTGAACAATAGCAAAGGGTTTGGCAGCCTGCAGGTTTCTTGCCTGTGCCAGAAAAGCTTTTCTGATGCTCCTGAGTTCCTCTTTACCCCCCTCTGCCAGGGCCTGACATCAGGGAAAGAGAAAATACAATTGAATGCCATCAAGAGTAATGTCCTGTTTATTTTCCTGCCAGCAGAATTATTTTCAGAACATCTCAGAAATCAGAAATAGGAGTGATGGGAGGGGTGGGAAAAATCAGAACAATCCCAATTTGGGATTTCATTTGCTGTCAGCAGAGAAGAGACTAGAATCAGGACTAAAATGCAGACCAGGGACACAATAAATGAAGCTGTACATATGTCATGTGTCCTTGTTTACCCTTCTAGTAAGAGAGCACAAAGAACTGGGGAGGTCTCTCTGCCAGAAGCTGGATAATGTAATCTGTTAATTGTGTTTATTGGTTATTGCTGGTTCCCATAGCTGTATGGGACAGGCACTCCAGAGCAGTTCACACATCAGTATGGATTTACCAGGGGAGAAAATAGAAGGAAATATGGGCTCCTCCCCATGAGCAGTGACTGCTGCTGTTTGTCCTTGTGCCCAGTGATGTGGTTGTGCATCTGCACAGCCTCTTCCTTGTGACACAAAATGGGAGAGCCAGTCTGGCATCTCCTGGCTGCTGGAAGGGACAGGTCTCACTCCCTCTTTTTACCCCTCTCCTTTCCTCCTTACAGTTGCACCAGTGCAGTCTTTCTCATTTGAACAAGCTGTATTTTGGATGGGAAGGGAAAAAATAAACATCAGTGGGGCTGGAGCTCTACTAGCTTCTATAAAACAATTTTTCTTTTGTTCAGTAAGACTACTGTGTTAAATCCTGCTTTGTTAACTCTAAACAGCGGAGATCCTAGTTTGTTCTTGTTCTGTGAAACTGTTCTGGCTTAAAATCTGCTCAACTATTCCCTAAAAACTTGGATCTTAGGATGCTGAGCTCTCTTATCCAGAGCAGCAGGACACATGGACTATGCAGACCATTTCAATGTTAGTGGAATGTGCTGTATGTCTTCTTGCATGAGTGGGGTCCCCTTGTCCAAAAGTTATGTGCCCATCAGAGATGTTCAATTCTGCCTCCCAGGATTTTGAACAACCCTCAAGAGTTCAAGCAGTCTGTTTGTCCTCAGGCCAGGAGAAATGAGGTGGATGCACATGTGATCAGGTGTGGGTTGAAGAAAACAGGGTGACTTCTGTCCAGGTCTGCAAAGTGAGAATCAGAGACCAAGTGTGCTGCTCCTGACCATGAACCACCTCTGCCCACTCCTGCATGGGAGATGCTCCTCCTCTGGAAACCCCCACAGCTTTCACTGTTTCCACTGACTTAATTGTTGTTCCCATCCCTGCAATTACAGCTGCTGTGACATGGATCAATTACAAACTGATGAGCCAGAGCCTTTCCTGAGGCTATTGCATGGAGCAGGGGATGAGGAATGGAGCAGGAGGCTTTCCAGCTTTCAGTTCACTACCTCCTGCCTTACCAAGGTCAGTAATAACCCAAACTTGGGCAGAACAGAGGGTTGACTCAGCAGGACCCTCTGATGGGCTTGCTGCCTGTTCCTGTCTGAGCTGATTGCACTGGTGATGATGGGGAAGAAAACACAGGGAAAGGGATGATGGACCTGTCACCTCCTGATTGTAGGCTGGTATCAGCCATGGACTGTGGTAAGATAGATAAAAATAGTGTGAAGAAACAAGAAGAGTTAGCACTAAAGGTAATCTTGTGGCCAATGTATTGCAGTTGTGTTAATTATCCTAGAGTGGGAACAGCCTTGCTCTCCCAGCTATGGGTGTGATAAAGAGTGAGCTGGCTGGGAGGGGTTTGGTTATAGTTGCAGCTCAGTTGGAGTCTGTTACTGNGGGGGCTCAGTTGCAGCTCAGTTGAAGCCTGCTGCTGTGCTCTGAAGACCCAGAAACAGGAGGTGGTGTAATGGACAGATAAGGTAAGGCTTTGTACCAGGGGAGGGACAAGTGGCTGGGACAGGATGGAGTGAGATGGTGCTGTGAGAAGGAGAACCGGCTGCTGGCATAAATGGACAGACCCTGAGATCTGCTTGGAGATGCTTTGGGAAGCAAGATAGAGACTTTTGAATAATAAGGTGTTTGTGTGAGAAGCCTTCTGATAGGTACGAAAGACTTAATAAAGTCCTGATACTTGAAGCTCTCTAGAAGTTTGTAATGGAGCACTTTGTGTGTTTTGACCATCTTGATTATAATAATGGACTTAACTGGGGTTGGGTAGAAAAGGGGCACTTGTATGATGATGAAGTGATGAGATCTGTGGACCAGCCTGCAATAAATAAAGACCTGCTATCAAGTGGGGAAGGCAGGTCACACAGAATCACTAGCTTGGATGAGACCTCCAAGACCATTGAGTCCAACCCAGCCCTCTTGACCTCTCTCCATTCCCTGGGCCAGTTCAGGGATGTCTTTCCACAGACAACTGTGTGTGAATTGAACTTAAAATTTTCCAAGAGAAGTAGCTCTTTCCATAGGAAAGAGTAAATGAAATGACTTTACACAGTATCTGGACCCACAAGTCAATTGACCTTTTAACCAGGGCAAATTAATTTACTGATCTGTGTGCTGTGAACTCCATTCCCATTTTGGTAGGGACTGCATTCGTGGCATCATTTTCTTTGTATGATTCTTTTTCAGCATAAATCACTTTCCATTGTTCCAGTCCAACTGCTGAGCGGAAAAGAAAACATGTATGGGCTGTGATTGCCATCTCCATTGCTAGTAAAGGAGAAATGCCAAATCCAGTCTCTGAGTCAAAGCTAACAGTGGGTGGCCAACACCTGCTTGGCAGTGGGGAGGAACAGTGATGGAGATGGCAAAGAACATGGGGGTGGCTCAACCTGCCCCTGGCAGAGTGGCATTTCCTCCTTCTTAGGAGTGCATTGGTGGGACCTGGCTTTGAGCTGCCTCAGTTTGGGTCCACAGTGATAAATAAAACACAGAATGAAACCCTGTCCCACAGCTCTCCTGTCCTTTCTGCTTGGTTGTTTGCACCCTTGTTGGCCTGGTTTTGGGGGCCATTCCCATGAGGCAGGAGCTGGCACGTGGCTCTAAATGCAGCTGGATGTGAGCTGTGCTAAAGGATTGTGATTTCTGACATCACCTGCAGTCCTCCTCCAAACCCACTAAAGACAAAGGAAAGATCTCCTGGTGGCTTCAGCAGCCTGTGTCATGGCCTGAACTGAATTCAGGCCAACAGGGGATCAGACCAACCTCGCTGCCTAAGCAGCTTTAGGCTGATGTCAGTGGAGTGTGAACTCTCAGCAGGAGGGTTGGTGTTGAGGGGTGAGAGCTTCCTCAGAGCCAGGGTGGATGTTGGTCATCAGGGCCAGGAGTTTATACCTGTGAGCATGACCAGTCCAGTCAGGGTAAATTTTAGAACAGTGGCCTGGATAATGCTTAATGACTGACCTATGGAATAAATTACTGTAGATGAAATCTGTGAACTTCATGTTTAAAGCAGCCATGCTGTGCTCTCCCTCCAGAGAGAACCAGTTGAGGGTTCTTTCAAAACAGAATAGGACTTCAAAAGATATTAATTTTTTTCAAGGAAAATTTTCACTTTGTTCTGGAACTTATTGCTGTGTTGTAAACACAGGTGCTTTTTTACTCTTTTCTCTGGCCTTCAAAATTACTCCAAAACTCCTAAAGATTTAGAGGTGGAAAAAAATATTTGGACATGTTAAAAAAATTAAAACTGAGGCTCCAAGGATAGCTAGATTTTTGTTGTGTGCATATTTCTATACAACCCACTTTATTAAAATAAAATAAGGTTTAGGATAATTTTGAAAATTATATAGTCATTAATTCAGTTATTCTTGATAGCACAGTAGATATATTAAATATTTTCACAGCCTGTGTATCTTGGGGATAGGAATCATTTTTGTTCAGTGTTTGTACATCTGAGGATTTATGGAGGCACTGAATGCTCCTGCAACAACAAGGACTCACCATGTCACTGCCATTTTAGAGACAACCTGTGGCCCTGCTGCATGCTATTAAGTGATAGAAATTTCAGGAACCTGTTGAGGTACAGGAAAACATTTGACTGACTGACGAATTTTGCCAGGCTTTCTTTGTCATGGCTGCTGAGCAGATCTAAACTGTCTGGTCAAGGCCCAGATCTCCCTGTGCTAAGTTCCAGGCAGAGGTTTGACAAAAAACTGAAAGAGTTGAATGGAATGAATACCAAGTATGGCATATTTATAAATACCATGTGGCATTTCCATAAACCCAGATCCAGAAAGTTAAATTCAAGGAGAGGGTGCAGGTGATTACAAAAATGGAATTTTTAAATCCTTTTTTTATTTCTCCTGGAACTAATTGAAAATAATACTGCCTGGTGTAAATTGATGTAGCTTTGACCTCTGGGAGGAGATGATCTACATCCATGAGAACATGGCCAAGTATTACTGTGCTGTGTGACTGCACAGGAGAGGAGGGTCTGAAGGGCACTGTTATCAAAGGAAGTGAAACTTGAAACACAAAGCACTAAAGTTGTTCTGTACCAGTCGTGAGGCCAACATTTGTTGCTGTAAGTGCGGTAATCTCTCTGTCCTTCCTGCAAAACAGAGCCTCTCCCAAAATTCCTGGATGACAGAGACCCTTCACTGATGAGTTTAAAGGAATTTTCTGTCTTTTGTTCCAAACCCTGCAGCCTCAGCTGGTTTACCAGAGCCTTTCCCCTTCTGGAGTAGGCAAATTCCATAACCCTGTAACCCCAGCCTTGCAAATCAACAGAAAAACACCATTCACCAGAGCTTCCTAGAAACCTCAGCTGAAAGGACTCTCTGGAGGTGTCTGACCCAAGAGGGAACCCCCAGTATTGTATGAGACCAGCCATGGCTTTATGTAGCCATGCCCTGATGTCCTCCAGGGACAGAGGTCCTATTGGGCTGACCTGTTTCCTTCTCACCCTCCTAGTGAGAAAGGCTTCTTGCCTAATGTCCAGCCTGAGCCTCCCAAGCTGCAATGTGTGGTCATTGTTGTTTCTACTGCCATGTGATACTGCAGAAATGAATGTGTCTCAGCCACCTTCACCTCCCCTTAACTGAAGGGCAAGGACATCAAAGCCAGGCAGTATTTCTTGGCCTTTTTATCCAGTGTTTTCTCATATGGTAGAAAAGAAGGCTCAGGGTACACATTCAGGCTTCCAACTAACTAGGACCTGATATCATCAATGTTATTTAGTTCATAGTGTGTTTCCTAGTCCTGTTTTAGCTCATGGCTATTCATCCCCCACAGACTTACCCTGGGACACAGCATCAGCCAAGGACTGTTCCCAAAGACAGTAGAGATGAAGCCATCCAGTATTTTTTAAGACACTGATGTTTAGTGTACAGTCACACTCCATGCCCTTGGTCACCAGAATGGGGTATGACCTATCTAAACAAAACACTGTTTTGTTTACATATCTACACATATAAACACATCCCAGAACATACTTCTTGAGTGAGCTGCCAGTTCACCTTTTGCAATGTCCAACATTCCCTTCCTGCCACCTCTGGGGACACAGTGTAAACACTCAGCTTCGTGTCATAGGGATCCCACTCAGATGGTGCTGCTGCAGAACTCTTACATTATTTCATATACTTTTACTTACAATATATATGAGTTTAAGGAATAACATTGTTTTAGGTAACAGGGACAGTACTTGGGGCTACAAGAGATCAGGGTTAGGAGCTAATCAGAACAGATATGGTCAGTCAGGGAACTCATCCTCAGCAATGTGGGTGAGACCAGCTCCAGAAAATGATGTCTGAGCAGTGCTGATGTAGCCACAGGAATGAATAGCTGGCTGTTCCTGGAAGGATGTCTAGAGCTGGTAGATGAGCCTTACTGTGCTTTCCATTATCATGAAGAAAGCACTGGGCAAACAGCTCACACACTGCTGGCAGCCAGATAGGCCTTATGTTTTCATTGAATCCAGATAATTAGTTTGCAGCATGGATTGGTTTTTTGCAATATATCTGTGCCTCATTTAACATTTTGGTACTACAGCTCAGAACAAATAAATCCAAAACTACACAAGCTGATGGTATTGGTAGATTAACATGAAAGTTCTTTTAGAAACAACTGAGTTGCCTTTATGGTCCACAAAAGACATTTTGATCTGCTATAACTAAAGCCTTTTACATCCTCAAATAAAAGATTTGTACCACTACAACATAGTCAGGAGTCCCAAATATTTGTTCTTTATTGGGAAATTCGGTTACAAGGGAAGAATTTCTTTCTTTCTTTTTTTTTTTTTAAACGATGAGCATTTCTAAAGGGTAAGTAAAAAAAATAAAAATCCACAAAATACTGTCCCCTTTCAAACAGAAAGGAAAACTGCACAGAAAGCAGCATTTCACCCCTTGGGGTGTGAAGCCTTGAAGAACTTCTCCCATCTTGTTCTCCCTCATGGCCTGTGGGCTCTTGCATTTAGTTGCTACCCAGAGGCCAAAACAAACAGATTTAGCAAGTAAATCCTGAGCCTTACAGCCGTGAAGACAGAAGTGTCAGGAGGGAACATGCTCTGAGCCTGTGATGTGACACGCTGCTGTGAGAGTGCTCCAGGAGCCTCGGGATAACTCATGGGAACGGGAGAACAGCACGCTCTAGTGGGGAAATTATTGAAGTCTATCAGAAAAATCTACTAGAACACAAATCGCTGAAGTGAATACTGCATGTGGGAGCAGCTGTTTCTTCCCATCTCTATCCAATGTTTCTTGTCCCATCACTGTGCATCTCCTGTCACTTACTGCCCCTGGTACTCCTTAGCCCAGGCAGAGGGACAGTCCTTCCAGGGCTGTCCCACCTAGGACACACAGATTGGGCTGATTTAAGGAGCCAGAACTGGGTCTTCTCCCCCTGCCTGGCTGAGGGCACTTGGCACAGGGCACGTTTGCCTGTGCCAGTGTGGCAGGGCCAGCAGAGGGGCGTGGGAGGACAGCTGGGTCAGACCCTGACAGCAAAGTGCCCCGGCAGCACAGCAATTAGCAAACTCCTTCCCTCTTCCTTTCACTGTCACACAGTGGAAAACTCTGTCTCCATTAAGAAGGAGAACTCATTACTGGCAAAACAGACGCTAATCAGATATTAGCTGTACCCATTAATGAAAAAGCTAATGAGGTGCTGAGATCCCCAGCGCTGACTAAAATGAGTTAATCACATCTCACTGCTCAAAGGCCCATTAATCTGTGTTTATGCTGGTGTTTCCCATTCCTTTGCTTATTACAGGAAATAAAAAACATCATTCTGGCTTCATTTGTGCATCTGTGGGATCTCTCTGCTAAGCTGTAAAGCCACGTTGCAAAACCTGCAGCTGGTGACAAACAGTGACGTTCCCTTGGCCCAAAGAAAGCCACCACAGAGAGGTGGAATGGCACCCACCTTCAGGGAAGGAAGCAAACACTGGGCCAATGCCACATGAGAGTGATTTCTCATTGCCCCTGGCTGTTGGTCTAAAATGTTGTACCAGCCCCTACAAGTAACAAGAAGTGAAGAGCCACCAATGCCCCAGGTGAATTCCTCCTGAAGCAGCTTGTAGTTTTTTCAGCTAGTTTTCTGTCTTTACTGCCAGTGGTGACTATTAATCTCACCTGATTCCAGTGGGACATCTCTGGGATGGATGAGTAATTAGAAGCATCCCACAATTGAGGTAGTTAGGTGTATATTTGACCTAGATTTATGTCAGGTGTTGTTGGCAATACATGTTGTCAGACTTCCAGAGATCCCCTGGAATCCACAGNCCCAGGCAGAGGGACAGTCCTTCCAGGGCTGTCCCACCTAGGACACACAGATTGGGCTGATTTAAGGAGCCAGAACTGGGTCTTCTCCCCCTGCCTGGCTGAGGGCACTTGGCACAGGGCACGTTTGCCTGTGCCAGTGTGGCAGGGGCAGTCAGAGGGGTGTGGGAGGGCAGCTGGGTCAGACCCTGACAGCAAAGTGCCCCGGCAGCACATCAGCACAGCAATTATCAAGCTCCTTCCCTCTTCCTTTCACTGTCACACAGTGGAAAACTGTCTCCATTAAGAAGGAGAACTCATTACTGGCAAAACAGACGCTAATCAGATATTAGCTGTACCCATTAATGAAAAAGCTAATGAGGTGCTGAGATCCCCAGCGCTGACTAAAATGAGTTAATCACATCTCACTGCTCAAAGGCCCATTAATCTGTGTTTATGCTGGTGTTTCCCATTCCTTTGCTTATTACAGGAAATAAAAAACATCATTCTGGCTTCATTTGTGCATCTGCTGCATCTCTCTGCTAAACTGTAAAGCCACGTTGCAAAACCTGCAACTGGTGACAAACAGTGACGTTCCCTTGGCCCAAAGAAAGCCACCACAGAGAGGTGGAATGGCACCCACCTTCAGGGAAGGAAGCAAACACTGGCCCAATGCCACATAAGAGTGATTTCTCATTGCCCCTGGCTGTTGGTCTAAAATGTTCCAGCCCCTACAAGTGACAAGGAGTGAAGAGCCACCAATGCCCCAGGTGAATTCCTCCTGAAGCAGCTTGTAGTTTTTTCAGCTAGTTTCCTGTCTTTACTGCCAGTGGTGAGTATTAATATCACCTGATTCCAGTGGGATATCTCTGGGATGGATGAATAATTAGAAGCATCCCACAACTGATGTAGTCAGGTGTATATTTGACCTAGATTTATTTCAGTGTTGTTGGCAATACATGTTGTCAGACTTCCAGAGATCCCCTGGAATCCACAGGATTCTTCAAGTATCTAGTTTATTTTAATCTGCTTGGAATAGAGTTAGTTTTATTCCTAGCACCCACAGAGTGCTGTGCTTTGGATTGGTGTCTGTGGGAAGNGCTTGTAGTTTTTTCAGCTAGTTTCCTGTCTTTACTGCCAGTGGTGAGTATTAATATCACCTGATTCCAGTGGGATATCTCTGGGATGGATGAATAATTAGAAGCATCCCACAACTGATGTAGTCNGTGGGTGCTTGGCTACTGGCTGGGGTAAAATCACAAGTGTGTCCAAAAGCATCACCAGCCTAATTCACTCCTGGAGCACCTACTTTTGATGCCTTAAATTCTAGCTTTCATGTTTTTCAGATTCTGTTCTGCCCAGGGGTGTGNCCACTTTGATGAACCACACAAATGGGTAAAATCCTATTTCTCTTTGAAAGGTTCTCCAAGAGATCCATTTACTTTATTTTTATGTATCCTGTCTTCACCTTTAAGTCTGTTTATTTCTATTTCCTTACTTACCTATTCAAATCAAACCCTCAAATGATAGAGCCTATCAGCTTGCAGAATTCCTCCCTGTAGCCAACTCTTTGGTGTCTCCAGTGAAAACCCATCAGTTATCAGCTTCTCCCATGCCTCTTTCCAGTGACTCTACCACTNTAAGGATGGGACTTCATAATCTGAATCACTAATTGGACAATTAACCCCAATATGCAAATGGACCAAAACTTATAAAAGTGTCAGACTTTGTGACCAGTTGTCCTTTTGTGACTATTTTGGGTCCATCTTGGGGGCAGCCCTGGCCAGGCTTTTGTACTGCCCAAGGTGTATCCTTAAAGGTCTTTTAATAAATACCTGCTTTATTCTCTTAGCTCTGTCTAGTCTCTGTTCCAGGTCAGCCTTCCCAAGGCATCACTTTGATGAACCACACAAATGGGTAAAATCCTATTTCTCTTTGAAAGGTTCTCCAAGAGATCCATTTACTTTATTTTTATGTATCCTGTCTTCACCTTTAAGTCTGTTTATTTCTATTTCCTTACTTACCTATTCAAATCAAACCCTCAAATGATAGAGCCTGTCAGCTTGCAGAATTCCTCCCTGTAGCCAACTCTGGTGTCCCCAGTGAAAATCCATCAGTCATCAACTTCTCCCATGCCTCTTTCCAGTGACTCTACCACTGCAGGCAGGAGCTCTGTACCTCATCAGAGGAACTTGCTCACACTTACCCACCCTCTGATACCTGAATCCTTCAACATTTAAAGGAGAAAGAAGAGTTGAAATAGTGGTAGGATAAGGGGGAACAGTTTTAAATTAACAGACCAGAGATTTAGATTAGCTGTTAATAAGAAATAATTTAGAGTGAGGGTGGTGAGACACAGACACAGGTTCCCCAGAGAAGCTGTGGATGCCCCATCTCTGGACGTGTTCAAGGCCAGGTTGGATGGATCTCAGAGCACCCTGGCTTAGTGGAAGTGTCCCTGCCCATGGCAGCAGGGTTGGAACTGGATGATCTTGACTGTCCCTTCCAACCCAACCATTCTATCCAACCATCTCTGTTCTTGAATACAGCTGCAAAAAAAAATGCATTCCTTTTCTTTCTCCCCTACTTCACTCTCGGATCTAGTTTAAAGGCACAAAACTTATTTCTGGGCTAAACAGATGAAAGATACAATTCAGCATCATAAAATCAGGACACAATAATTCTGTGAGTGATGCTATGAAATCATTCTGCTATTTTCTGCCATGTGAAACCCACTCTGGTATTTGCACAGGCTGAACACAGGATGTGGCTGCACACTGGACACGCTGCAAAGCACAGCTCAGGTATGGCCAGTCCATTCACACCCCCAGCCCCAAAGTCTGGGTTTGGGATGGGGCTGGGGGAGCAATGTGCAGCTTCCCTGGATGGGGGCAGCTCTTTGGGGCCAGCCCCAGTAAAGGGGAGGAACACAAAAATGCACATGGGGAGACATGGCCATAAGGGGCTCCTTGATGTAATAACACTTGATTTGGGGCATCCTTGGGGGAACCCATGGTGCTGCAGGATGCAGCATTTGTAGCTCAGGTTAGGATGCTTTCCTTGCTGATCTGGTGTCTGGGTGGACAGGGAGGCCACCTGGTAGCTGCTGTCTGGAGTCTCTGATTATGTGGAAACAGTAACTATTATGGAAAATGTCCTGTCTTAGTGGGGGTGTTAATGTCATGGGGAAAGACAAACTCCCACAAGGATATATTTATATTCTGCCAGCCAAAGGTTACCTTAGAAACTACAAACTAAGGATTAGACCAACATGGTAAATTTCCTACTGAAAAAAATTTAGTTGAAAACACAGAGATTCACCTCTGCATACAAGTACCTGACCACGAAGAATTTTTCCCTGTGTGAACCCTATTTTGTTTCATATTGGCTGAAGACAATAAATGTAATGAGATCAGCTACCTCAAATTCTATAGCAAAGACAAGGGAAAACAGATTTTTAAGGGTGACAAGGGACTCCTTTGCCTTTTCATTCATTTGGCTTAATTGCTACTCTGACTGTGAGCCATCAAAGGAACCTCTGCCATGGACTGAAGCCACACAGCTCCCCTGTGGGTATTTTTGTTCTTCATTTGATGGCACAAGCAAAGTCCTCTGTCCAAGTCCTGTGGTCAGTCCATCTGTCTGCATGCTGCTGTTGTTGCTGTACGTGTTACTGGTCTCAAGGGGTTTCCAGATTGTAATTTTATGCAAATTACTTTCCTGACAAAATAATTTCAGACCTGGAAGCTACACTGCTTTGCATCTCTTGTGAGTGGACATGAAGCAAAATACAAATTTTTTTCCCAGAAAGCTGTTCCTTGGTGTTATTTTGCTTTGCTGAGGATAACAGAGGAGCAAATGCTTTGCATCTCCTCTGCCCCTGAAGTGACTGGAATAGCTCCCCAGACCTGTGTGTCTCTACTTCCCATGCATTTTCAACAAGTGTGATTCTGGCTGGGCAGTATCCATTAGTGGGGGTTAATATCTCACTGATGCAGCATATCTAGAGCCTGGGTTGAAAAGCAAAGTGTCAAGCAGTTTCTGAGAACCTGATCCTCTGAGGGTCACACAAGACAGCAGCTCTTACTGTGACCAATTTACCACTGCCTGTGTCTGAACTGGAGCTTCCTGAGCTGGCCCCTGACTCCCTGAGCTCCTGCCATCAGGATGGTTGCATTTCAAAGGACAACTTGCATCACTGCCAGACCATCTACCCTACCTAATCCCTTTAACAGTGAAAAGGAAAGGACAGATCAGGAAAGTGAGCAGTTGATGAGGTCCATGAGAAACAGCCAAGGTGGTGTTTGTAGAGCCATGGTCATGCAGATGCAAGTGTGACCTGCTGAAGATCACCTGATCAAAGGGATCCATCTCTTGAATGGGGTTCTTCTAATGGACAGCCAAGCCAGCCATGACTGCAGTGCTTGTGTGACAGCAGGATCTGAAAACAGGGACCTGGGGTGGATTCTCAGATCTCAGCCAAGCTGAATCTTTTCTTGAGTCACTGATTTCTGAATCTGCATTAATTTCCCTAATTTATCTCTGAAATGGAGCATAGATCCATCAGGAGACCACATGCATTTTAAGTTCAATTTCTTTTCTCCAGAAAGGCCTAGAGATGCCATGTGAGCAGTGTGATGCCAGGACCACAAGCAGCCTGAAACCTGCCAGTGTCACTCAAGGGATCACAGAATCCTAAAGGTTGGAAAAGACCTCTAAGATCACTGAGTCCAAGTGGACAGGTGTGAGGAAGTGGAATAAGCTTCATTACACTGTTATGTGACAGAGGAGGTTCTAGGTGATAATGAAAATACTGTGGAGAAGAAGTGTGCACAGAAACACTTTGATTTGATTACAATAAAAAAATTTATTTTGATTCATATCATACTGAAAAAATTAAATAAATAAAATGTCAAGGAATGATTGTGTGAGACTCCCCACCATTAGAGAAAAAAATCATAATTGATTGTGTAGTCAGAGAAAAGTACAAAGAAAACCTGGTCATGGGAGGAAAAAAGTGCTCAAGAGATTTGGCTTTGGTAAAAAACATAACACACACTCAAGGAGTGCTTCAGAGATTTTGCAGTAGTGGCAAATGCAGTCCAAGAGTTTGAAGCCTTGACATGTTGTTAAATGTTTTCCTTGATTCTTTTAAACCAAATAAACCCAAAAAGTTTCTGGTAGGAAAACAGTCTTCAACAATGTCAGTGGGAATTAATTCTTCCCTCAGCATCATCTGTTGGTATCTCCTGATTCTGAAGGCAATTGAAAGAGCAGCAAAATTGTGGAGAAACTGAGACAAGAATCTAACACAACAGTCAGCTGCCTAAAGGACTCTAGAAAAAGTTCCCCTGGAATAGAAACATGATGGCATAGGCTATTCCTCATCCTACACCTGGAGAGATCCACTCTCTGCTCTCCTTACACTCTGGAAAATGGACACCAGTGGTACATAGTGCTTGCAGTTGGCAACAAAATTAAATGGGAATTGCAGCTTGTTCCATGATGAAGACATTAAATCTATCTGCATGTATGAGCCATGAGGTTTTACATGTGCTGTCAGAAGCACATGTTCAGGGAAAAGTGGAAATTTTATTAGAACAGTAAAAGGAAACTTTCAGAACAACACAGGCTAGAATACAGCTGGCTTCTTTTTCCACTCTTTTTGATTCCAAATTGACTCTTGTGATTAAAAAAAAAAAGAAAAACACCAAGGGGATAAACCACCATGAGTTTTCTTCCAAGTCTTTCCAAAAAAAATGACTGAAAGAGAAGTTAATGTTTCTGAATTACTAATATTTGTCCATGAGGAAAAAAGAGAAGTATTTGAAGCTCCAAAATCCAGCCACATTGGGAAGTTATCACTGGCATCTTACACGTAGTCTTTTACCTCTTAAACTTGCTTTGTTTGTATGACTGCAGCATCTCACAAGAGGCATATATATTGGTTAACAGCAATTTAAACAAGCAGGAATGCTTAAAGCAAACTAACATGGTTCAGGCAGTAGTGCTTCATTCTTACACAAAAGACACGTAGAAGACAGTGAGCCCATCAAATCCACTGTGCCTGTGACACACAGGTGACTTCTGTTGGCCACTGTGCTGGGAAATGGCTTCTTGACATGAGGATTTGAAAATCCTGCCCTTCCCATACTGCTGAACTGAAGGGGCACAGGAGCTGAGGGAGCTCAATTCCCACATGGACCTTTAGCATCCTGGGCTCTTTATATGTCAGTAATCCTCATGTGAGCAAAGCAATTCATGTTGGTGAGCAATGCTGTGGCCCAAAATTCCAGCTGGCTGTGACACTGTGACATGTTCTGCTGCCTTGGAGTGCACCTCACTGGCACCAGCTGGTGCAGAAAGACAAGGGGATAAATCCTGGATGAAGCACATCACTAGTGAAGGGTTTTCATCGATCTCAAATACTCATCTGATTGGATATTCTGCCACAACTGGTGCATAGAAAAGAGGACAGTCAGATGATGATTTCTTTTGCCATAAATTCCAACCAATGTGATACATTAAAAATTAAACATTCCATTTTTCTCAAGCCTAATCAAAAGTCCCTTGAAGCCTGTGGCAAGAACTTCTCTGGTTTCACCAAGGCTGGAAGTGGATCCACAATCCACAAGTCCTGTTTTCATGACATCAAGAAGAAAAGACCACTGTTTTCCATTCTTCACTGCCTGAACTTGGATTCATATTTTATCTGTCCTTGAAGCTTTAATGCATTGATGCCAGCAAAAATCTGTGGATATAAAACCTCCACTGTAACTTCCCTCCTCTCACTGCCTGGAGGTACTGACATCAATACACACATTTCTCCAGAGATGTACATGATTTTGAAGTCTGTCTCATGCTCTAAGATCAGCTTGTGTAGATTGTGTCTTTGTAGGTTCTGCTACAGAACAAAAGATTCTTAGTGTATAATTATTTAGTATCCCAAACCATGATTTTTTTTTCCATTTCAGATAGACACCTTGTAAAGAGATACTGCATTTTTAAACTTGTAAAAAAATTAAGAAGAAAATTTTGCTTGGGACTTTCGAATATTGTCCCATAAAAAAAGGTAAAAGCTACCTTTAAAAAGTGTCTTGTTTGTGTTTGTTCAAATACAATATAGGAGCTGTTATTATTGGTTTTGACTACAAAAACATACCAGACAGAAACTAAACTTTGGTTAATTTTCCCCCTTTTATAAAAATGTTTCATTTAGGGTTTGTCATCTTAACAAAAAAAAAAAATCACATTTGCTGCACAATTATAAAAGGCACATATAAATGACTTGAAGAAAGTCCATTTTCCAATCTTAAACTGATTAAATAAAAAAATAAAAAAACATTCCAGAGTATTTTCCAGAAAAAAAAGAACAACCAAAACAACAAAAACCCCAAAAATTACATATAACCAAACAAGACAGACAAGTGACTAAAAAGGCCATTTCTTCCCTGGAGTTTCCAGTATTATTTTCTCCATCATTATGGCTGTGTAGGAAGCAATATTAAATAATACATGAGATGATTTGATTCATATTTTCTAGATACTATCAATGCAAAATGAGGCAATGGTTGAAATTTTTACTCCTCCAGGCAACCTCATCATGTTTTTGCTTAATACAGCGTGAAAACAGAAGTAATAAGAGAACAGAGAAGAGGTGTTTCAAAAAGAAAATCAACAGCAGAAGTGAATTCATTTCTTTGAGGTAATCCTTACTCTGATGTTCACAGCTGCCTTAGCGGATCACAAGTCCCAGAAGTCATTTTCACTCTTCTTCAAGGATCTCCTGCCTTGCTCGAGGAGAGAACAGACACACAGACAGCAGTTCCTGTGCTCAGGCTTCCTCTAATTGCAACAGGCAGATCTTTCATCAGTGATGCAAGGATGGAGCCCTAGAGCCTAAGCAGAGATTAATTTATTCCCACAGCTGATTGGTGGCTCCCAGCTATCCATGTGTAGGAAATCTTGTGCAGCTTGGAGCCGGTCCGGCCTCGTTACCCCGCAGTGAGAGAGGCTCCAAATCCCCCGCAGGCTCACGCAGTCAAACCTGCCTGGTGCCCAGATCATCTTCACTGAGCTTTGTTCTGCTGCATGCTGGAAATTGCAGCCCCCACTTGTCCCCGTGGCCAGGGTCATCTGCCCTTGAAAAATTTTATTTTTTCGATGGAGGCAAGAGTCAAAGTTATATTGAACTCGAAATCCCCGTCGTGGACGCCGGTCTTCCGGAAAGCCCCACCTGAAGTGTTGTTCTCCCAGTAATGGTGCCAGTGTCCCTTGCTGTCTGCTCCAAAGCCATACACATTCACCTAGGATGGAAGGGAGAACTGGTGTTATGGACTGGGAAGCAATTGCTCTTCATCTGAAATGCTGAAGGAACTCTTTATTCTCAGTGTATTTACAGGCAGCAGCACCTGAGGTCCTCAGTGGCGTCCTGAGCTCTTCTGCTGCATGACATGGCCACAGAGAAACAGCCCAGGGCCTCCCCTAAGCTATGCTGGGACACCACCAGACCTGAACTCAGGGAAAAGGAGATTTCTATCCATTAATTCTTGTTTAGCAATATGAAAATGCTAAATATGAAAACGCAATATGAAAATTCCTATCCCTTAAGCATGACTGACCTCAGGAGATCCATGGCTTGGGATGGGAATCTCCTCTTTAGCAGATCTAAGCCACAAAGAGTGAAAAAAATTTTTGGATTGTCCTGGTTTTCCAAATAATGACACATGGTGACCACATTAATATGCTTGATTATATGATATTTGCAGCTACTTCAGAGACAGATGGATTTTATGTCCTTTGCACTTGTACACACCTGCAGCCTCTCCTCTCCCTAAGGCTCATTTTCTGAAGGCTGTGCCTGTGCCCTCTGATGTTAACAGTCCAAACATCACCACTGATTTATTTAAACTGAGAGTGGTGATATGTCTGACTGGATTTGAATGGGTCATAGCCCCAAAGCAGCTCCCTAAACCACCCACACCAAGGCCAAATCAAATATGAGCGATTTTTAAGTTGGCTTTGGTAATGTCAGAGCCCTGTTCATTGCCTGTTGACCAGAAAACAGGCTACACCCAATCTGTTGTGACTGTGATAGTTTCTTCCAGTATCTTTAGGAGTATTTACATCACCTCTCCAAGCAAAACAGGCCTGGGGTGACCAAAACTCTCATCAGCAGATGTGTGTCCAGAACAGGGATTTTGCCAGCAAAGTGATTTTTATCCCCCATGCTGACAAGCCCATGCCTGCAGGATTTTGTAGAGCTGACCTGGCCTTACCCTAACTAGCTGAGCCTCCAGTCACCTTGGAGCACCTCACATCATTTAAACCAGGGAATTTCCCCAAATAACTGCTGGAGCAAAGGCATTTACTATAACCTACAGAATAAACCCACAAGCCTGAGTTTGAAAATATGAGACAAAACATAATTCAAACTTTCACGAGCAAGATAGGCACAGATACCATTCATGTTTAGATGCCTTTTGATACCAGCTGGAATCTCTGTTTATGTTTAATCATATTCTCCTGGAGTATATTGTAAACCCTATGATTTGCTGACATTAAAAAATCCATCACTGTCACTTGAGTATGCCTGCATGTCTGAGGAGTCTGCATATATTTGAAGAGGTAAATAGCAGAGGAGGTGAAGAGAGGGAAACAAAGGCTGAGTGAGTGGCCAGGGGTTGCTCCTGGCTCTTCAGTGTGAAAAGCCCTGATTTTTCATCCATATTTCCAAACACAGACAGACTTTACCTCATCACACACATGGAGAGCAAACATCAAAGACAGAAAGCCTGTGGAGGGGTATCTCCCATGGTTCTCAAGCCAGATTTCATAGATGTATTTCATAAAAGCTGGATTATAAACCAGGATCTAGGCAAAATTGGAGAGAAAGACTCATTAGTAAAATACCCTGGGAAAAAACCAATGGTAGCACATCATCCCTAAAGGACACTGGGGTAGGGGACTGGGTAAGAAAGGAATAATAGTAACTCCTTGAAGGCAGGTGAAAGGCAAAAATAAGTCCCATATTAAGTGCATTCAGGAATATTTCCCATGTGCAATTACTTATCAATAGCCCTTCCTTGGTCTTGATATCCCTCCTGCTTACAGTAATGTAAATCCTGGAGATTCCTGCTGAAACCAGTGGGTATGAAATGGCAAAGTGAGATGGAAACTAGGCATTAGCCATTCAGCTCTCCCTGCAGCACCCTGCAGCTGAGCTCAGGGGAACTGGAGTCCTGAACAAGGCAAGCATGAGATGCCATGATATGTTTAACAGAATCATAGATGAATTTAGGTTGGAAAAAACCCTTACGATTGTCCAACTGTAATTTGAGTGGGAACAAAAGAGCAATTGCCTTTTCTGCACAATGTGCCAGCCATGTCTTCTATCTAAATAAAGCCACAGATCTAAGGAAATCAAGGACCAAATGTAAACTATCAGGAAACCTATCAGGTCCTGCTTCTTTTATCCTGTTTTTCAGATGTGCCATTTTTCTATGCTGTAATCTTTTTTCTTACAAGACATAAAATGCAATTGTTTATCTCACAGAGGTCATCTCACAGAGACAGAGCACTTAAGATAAGACTTGAGAGTACAGTAAATCCAAGGACTGGTAGGAGCCCTTGGCTTCAACCCCCTCCCCTGAGCAAGGCAAACAGAGGCTTTTCCCTCCACGCTGCATTTGTAATTAGAGTGACAGCATTTCAGTGCTATCTGGTTAGCTGCAAGGCTTTTCCTTTTACAAAGTCAGAGGTTAATTGCTGGAATTGCATGTGTGTGTAATCTCTTCTCACAGGGTGTTTTGCATTGCACAGTGTGGGAAGAAACACAGGCTTCTCCTCTCATGCCCAGGAAGCTGCTGCATATCACCAAACCCTGGGCTGCTGCCACTCTGCTGTGATGTGAGTGTAACAACCTGCCCTGGTGCTTCTCACAGGGGTTTTGCAGAGGTTATCATGCACCTCACAACAGGTAAGGATGAGCTAAGGGATTATTTAATGCACCCCAGAGGTCCATGGTTTGAAGCAAAGGAAAATAAACTGATACTAGTTCAGGGTCTCACCTGAAGGCTTTGGCAAAACCTGGCCTCTTGAATGAAAGGTGTGTGCTTTAATTTGTAATTTTAATGTTCTGGAGCTAATTTCATACTTTAACAGCTCTTGATAGACCAGACACCTGTACTTCTTTGGAAAATCAGTCTCTCCAAAGGCTGAGAGAACGAGACCTTTATTTTCTGGAAGCTCCATGGAAGAGGTTCTTCCTCTCCCACACAGCCTGCCTCGGTTATATCCTCAAAGGCAGCTGCAACAGCAGAAATCTTTGCACAGGAGCTAAAGTTCATACATGGGAATTAACATCCTGCCCCATGGCAAATCCTGCCTGCAGCCTGTCCCTGTCTGTGCTCTGTGCAAACTGTGCTTGAACACAGCCTGTGAGACCTGTAACACACCTGGAGCCAAACCTTCCTGGACTTGGCCTGAGCTCAGTCCCCAGGCTTGTTTAATTGGGTACAGATAATTACTGCAGCTGTGGGCCTCCCCCCAGGAATTCTCCACTGACTTGGAAACACACAGCTTTATTTGTTCAGAGTTCACTTAGCTCCTTCTTACAAGGAACTGACCTGGGACTGAGAAACATCCTTGGGGTTCAAAAATTAAAATTATTTAAGAAAACCTCTGAAGTCTGTCCTCAGCATCATTACCTACAAATGACTGCCATGGGTAGCAACAGAGCAGTTACTGTGGAGGACAATGCTGCACTTTTAATGTCCCTGAGCAGGACCAGAGGAAGTGATGCAACCTTCAGAACAGTGTACATGTAATGGCATAGCCACGAGAGCAATTTCTTTCCAACCACAGTTATTTAGTGGTTGATCTATGGCCTAAATGACACACAGGAGCAAAATCTTTAGCTCAGCTGAGCCTTGTAAAGTGTCTGTATTTTGGCTGCAACTTTTTATGAATGTCAAGGGCTTGCTTGGATTCTTGCAGTCTCCCCAAGAGGCAAAAGACCTACAAATAAATTAGCAGAACAAATCCACAAACCAGCATTGCTCACCTTTTCTTTTTTGACTTTGATTTTCCTTGGGACTGGAACATATGTGCTGTTAGAGAAAAAAGAAAGACAGCACCATGATAGATAAAAGCCCAACTTATTAGTATTTTCTTGTCATTCCAAATAAAGAACTTTCTTCACATACAGTAATAAATTCAAATTATTCGAAAGTAATAAATTCAAGAAGTTGTAGTAAAATGAGGCTGCAATTAAGTAACACAGCAGGAAAAGAACTGAGCTGTCACTGAAGGAGTTTTATGGGAAACTATTACGTTCTTAAATATTCAAGTTAATTATTGTCAGTAGGACACCAAAGATTAAGTTGAGAATATGCTGTAGAGTCAATACTATGTGGAGCTCGAGACTTCTAACTCTTGGATCATTATTGTTGCAGTCTTTGCTCTTTGATAATGGAAAGACATTCCGTTTAATTTCATGTCAGAAAAACCTTCTCCCACCAGGGGGAGACTTTTCCTCTCCTAAAACTCGGAGCTACCACACGATTTTCAGAGTCCGTGGCAGCAGAGTTCCCCAGTTCTGTGGTTACATGAAACTGGGGCATTCCCAGTACACAGCCCTCACAGGAAACTACTTCCCTCCTCCCCAGGATGATGCTGAAAGCTTCCTGCAGTTTCCAGCATAAAATTTCTAAGCTACACCTTATGACTGGGCTGAAATCACGAGTTATGTCTTGAAAATGAAAAAACCCTTTTATTTCCCATATCTCATGCACAGTGTGTGCTGGCATTGCACAGCTCATCACGAGTGTTGTAAGAAAAGATTCATCCTGAGTTTGTTTCAAGTGAAAAAACTCGGGTGAGCTGGCCTTGTAATTGGAGTTTATCCCAAAATATACCTTGCACACTTTTTAGATGGGTTGTGGTAAATCACCAAAGCCTTCCACTAGTTCAGTCTAAATGTTTTCAGTTGGGTTTTGGTGACAAGGTTCCTGTCATTAAGGTTTTATATGGAACATCATCACTTTTAAAACTCAGTTGAAATCTTCCCAAACCAGTGGTGACCTGACAATGTTCTCCTGACCTACAATCTGTGCTCTGGGCTGGAGGCAGTGAGACAAGTTTTGGGTGGTTCTAATGCTCCTAAGTGGTGATACTGTTGGGGAAAGAGACTCATGCAGACTTCTCCACCTNTGAAAAAACTCGGGTGAGCTGGCCTTGTAATTGGAGTTTATCCCAAAATATACCTTGCACACTTTTTAGATGGGTTGTGGTAAATCACCAAAGCCTTCCACTAGTTCAGTCTAAATGTTTTCAGTTGGGTTTTGGTGACAAGGTTCCTGTCATTAAGGTTTTATATGGAACATCATCACTTTTAAAACTCAGTTGAAATCTTCCCAAACCAGTGGTGACCTGGCAATGTTCTCCTGACCTACAATCCATGCTCTGGGCTGGAGGCAGTGAGAGAGGTTTTGGGTGGTTCCAGTGCTCCTAAGAGGTGATGCTGTTGGGGAAAGGGACACTCATGCAGACTTCTCAACCAGGTCTCAACAAATTTGCCCTTGCAGCTGTAGCCCATGCCTGACTTTGATCAGCAAATCAGTAAACACAGTCTTGGTGATCTCATGCCTTTTTTGTGCTAATGAAGGCAAAAAGGGCTTATTTGCTGCTAGAATCTCCTTAATATCATATAAATAAACAGGTAATCTTTTCTAAAAATGTGATGTGGAAGAAACAAGAGGGCTGCATTTCATGGATAGATAGAGCAGAAGACCAAAGAGATGAGTATGCAGTGTGGATACTTGTGGACATCTCAGATCTAACCAGGAAACTGCTGTAGCCCTGGTCAGATGACATCAGTCATTTTAACCAAGGGCTACTTCATTGTTTCAGAAGAAATATCCTGCTGTTACATTGCTGCAGAATTTCATAAAATGACCCAAAAAAGATTGACACACTGATTAAGACCTCTGCTCTTACGACCACATAAAACCTGGGCTGCAGGGCAGGGAATGAGTGACCCAGGAGGTGCCACACAGGACAGTGACACCTGTGATGAAGGTAGCTACAGGCAGTGTCACATATCACCTGGGAAACATCTTCCATGAGCCACTTTGCAGGGCTCTACTGAGCTCTGTCATTGTCCCTGGCCACCTTGTACAAAACATTCACTGAATGCTTGACCCAAGATGTGTCACATTTTAAGGAACACAATAACTGTCTTTGACAAACTAAGTGGAGTTTTTCCATCATACAGATTCCTAAAAGATTTGCAAGTGAAGGCAGCCAGGGTAAATATATGGCTGATGAGGGCCTGAAAGTTTCCTATCCCAGAAAGACTATTTCTTAGTCTTTTCTGGAACAATGCTTAGTCTTAGAGAGATGTTAAATGGAAATACATCAGTCAAATGGGACTGAGAATGAGAGCATCACTCAGCTATCAATTGAAGCTAATACCAAGGCAATCTGAAGTTTGGCTCTTGTTTTGAATTGAGATGATTTCAAGAATTATGATAACATAGTAGAGAGAAGAATATGTTTAACTCACAGTTTTTGAATTTTAGGAAATTCTTTCATTTGGCTGAAATACAGAAAATTAAACACTGTGTAGAAGTCTAACCAACACAGGATGCTTATCTTCTTTAGCTATGAGTACACTTGGGTTCTTGTTAGCCTAAACTCAGCTGACACTGTGCAGCCTGTGCTCATGGAACAATGCCCAAGCAGACCAGGGTAAGGAGATAAATACTTCTTCCTTCCTAAAATACTGACTTTCAAATGTGTTTTATTTTTATTTCATGCTTTCTCCCCTTTAAAAATGTGCACTCAACAATTTCCCTACACCCATTATCTGACACTGTGTGTTTAATGCATGCTCATAGGTTAATTCTACAAGGCTAAAATTATGCTACATTGCTATGATTTGTATGCTTATGATTTTCTGCTTTTATTATTCCAGCTCATTAATTATGCAATATCCCTGTTTTGAGTATGGCAAATACCTTAAAATAGTGGTATTTCTTTCATGTGGTTAAATACACACTAATTTATACCAGATGCTTACCAAGCCTATGTATACAATCTAATTATAAATATATAATATAGCCTGTAATTTATTAAGCAAAGGTGCTTTCCCTTTCATGTGCTGTGACTGCATTGTGGTCAACCAGTTACATCTTCCTAATAGCTAAGGGCTCACTTGAAATCAGTGCAGGGCTCAGAGTTCAGGAAGTGCCAAAAGCTTTCTCTTGGGGCAGGGACAGGCAATGGACCTGCCTGCAAAATGTGAATTATAGAACAATAGAATCATTTAGGTTGGAAAGATCTCTAAGATCATTGAGTCCAACAGTTAACCCACCACTGCCAAGTCATCACTAAACCACACACCTATAAATTTTTAAATCCCATCAGGGATGGTGACACCACCACTCCCATGGACAGCCTATTCCAGTGCTGGACAACCCTTTTGGTGAAGAAATCGTTTTTGATATTCAATCTAAACCTCTTCTGGTGAAACTTGAGACATTTCCTCTTTTCCTGTCTCTTGTTTCCTGGGAGAAGAGACTGATCTCCACCTGGCTACAGCCTCCTTTCAGGAGTTGTAGAGAGTGATGAGGTTCCCCCTGAGCATCCTTTTCTCCAGGCTGAACACCCCCAGCTCCCTCAGCTGCTCCTCATCAGATTTGTGCTGCAGACCCTTCCCCAGTTCCATGACCCTCTGGATAGGCACCTCAATGCCTTTCTTGTACTGAATGGTACAAATTTCTAAGTGTACTGATTTTTCCAAGTTATGAGTGTGTCTTGAAGGTGGATTTCTTTCAAGCCAGTTTATGACTGCAAGCATTAAATGCTGGAGATAGAAAAGGTAAAAGAAAGCTAACACAGATTTGTACAAGTTAAGGGAGTATTAATAAGAAATGAAAAGAATCTAAGATGTATCTACAAAGAGAGAAAAGAAAATGAAGAGCAGAAATAAAACTTCATTTGTTTTTCCATCAAAGAGTTTTACTAAAAATTGCAAACTGGGTCTTATGCCCAGTCAACATGCCCGAGACACAGTTTTCCAAGTTTCAATCTTTTGAGACTTTGAAATTGGGAAAAGAAGTTAAAATGTCTTGAAATATTTCTCCCTGGAGCAAAGCAATCTGATCTGCTCTTGCTGTCTATGTGTAGCAGAGTGTCACCAAGCATTCCCACAAGGCTGTGGTTTCACATGCAGCAGATAACCTCACACACAGTACAAATGTCACGTATTTCATTCTCTGGATTAGGAAAAGCCAGCTTGCAGGAAGGAAGAGAATCTGCTAGCAGGCTTCCAGAAGAAACATGCATTTTGATCACATTTCTAATTCTGGTGCTGCCATAAATGTAACTAGCAGGAAACAACCTTTACTTCTCAGACCCCTGGGGGATTAAGGGACTGGATGTTGATCTTTGCCTCAAAAACTGCATCATAACATTAAACTTTTCCTAGAAATCAAATGTTTAGGGCTTGAGAGGGTCTGTAAAGCACCCCCAGGCCTTATCAGAAGCAGGGATTTGCCCCATGTAGGCTGTCATCTCCTACAGCAACATGAAGTATGGAGCTCCCACCCCTTGCGCCTGCCCTTACTCACAAGTTGATGGTGCCTGTGGTGAGAGCAGTGACAACCCAGCGCAGGTCCAGGGTTTTGAAGGGGATCAGGATCATGCTCACATTTGCTGCCAGCTCTTTGTAGCTCTCAGGATAAACAAAGTGGTGAGTGGTCTTGCTCCCAACATCTGATTCGTAGCCAGCAGTGGGGGCACGGTTCATTCTGCAGCCCAAAAATAAGAATTGAGACAGAAGAGAGATTAGGTAAGTACAGGTACATGTGAATTTTCACCAAGCCATTTGCAGGAACATGCCCCCATGGCCAAGGGGAGTGCTTGGTCTTCAGACAGCCCTGACAGGATGTAGGGGTCCTCAGGCAAGCTGGAATGATCATAACCCATGTGACTGAACAGTAAATGAAAGCTCAGCTCTCATGTGGAATTCCTTGGACTGAACAGGAGTTTCTATCAAGCAGATGTATCTCTGAGCCCATCCCTGTGTTCCCTTTACAGTCATCAAAAGAGTGGTGTGATAAGAAGCAGCAAATATTGATCTTTGTTCTCCCACAAAAAGGCACCAAAGTCAAAACCAAACAGACACAAAGACAGTGACAAATACAGGACCTGCTGCTGACCCTTCATTTACTCCAACCTTACTTTTGCTTTGTAGTATGTACTCCAACATCCACAGATACTCAGGGTCACTCTGCACACACATGGGGTGCCTTGGTAACTCTGGGGTGAGTGCATAGTGCATGGAGATCTGCCCAGGGCTTCCAGGGCTCAGTGTTGGCTAAACAGAGCTACCCTACCTTATTCTGGATGTATCACAGATTCACAGAATCACAGGATATTATGAGTTGGAAGGGATCCACAAGGATCATTGAGGCCAACTCTTAAATGAGTGGCCCATACAGGGAACAGAGAAGGGATTTCTGAAATCAGGGCTGCAGAAATGCCTACATGCCTGTGTTCACTTTTGAAAACCAATCTGGGAACACATCAGCAATTCTCTCCCTGATGCTTGAAGCTCCTCAGTGGCAGACATTTGCATATTTCTGTGGTGCAGCACAGTGCACATTAGAGATCCCTGAAGCAACCTGCAAGAACCCATGGTGCTACACAAAACCATGGAGAAACCCTCAGTTGTCTCTGAGCAAAATGTGTTTTTTCCCTGCAATAACATTAGCTCAGCTCCTGGCAGAAGCACAAGGGAGGACAAGGAAGGATGTAGCTGATGAGGTAATGAGGAGCATCACACATTGCCAGACAACATGCTGCCCTGGTTAATGATAACAGGAGAGGCAAAATCTGTTTATCAAGTCTATGCCAGGCTGTGTTATTGCAGTGCTCCCCCAGATGAATTACTTAAGTTTCTTCTAACTCCCTTCCAGGGAGTTATTAGTGTAGTTAGAATATCCTGCCAGCTTCAGAGATTTGTTATTGAGTTCTCTGTTATTGGCTTCCTTGCCAGTGACCCACACCACACTGTAGAAATACTGGGAAAGCAAAGGACTTTCTGTATTTTACTTTGAGATTAGTCAGTCAAAGGTATAAAATGTGTGTGTTTCTTTCCATCAAGACAAAGGGGCATATGTTGGTCACCTTACAATCAGCCCTCAGGTCTATGTACCTTTCCTACCACCCATGGTGAGGCTGTTGGTGCCATAGGACAGAAGGCAGCGTCCACACCCAGTCCCAGCAGGAAGGACCAAGCAGGAATTTCCTTCTATCATGAAAGGAGATAGTTAGACAAATAAAAGTGGGCTGGAACACTCTGCTTGGAAGAAAAGGTGCCCCCTCAGACTCCTTGGCTCTCCTCTGTGCTTGGCTGTATTGCCAGGGCATGTGGAAGTGAATTTCAGGTTACCAGAGAATTTGTGTTTGACACACAGAGGGGTCACCTTCTTTGCACAAATTCCCACGGTGAATCCTAAAATCTTGTGCAATTCTTTCAAATCTGGCTTAAGGTTGCTGAAATATAAATCTGACATTGGAAGGTTCACTAAGTGACCCAGAGTTTTGCCCTTGCCAGGGATGGCTGTCTATGGGATGGGCAAGACCTGGAGGAAACATGCACCTGGCTGTGTTACTCTTTAGTGATTACTACCAGCTTTTGAGTCTAGAAATGTCATTTCTGCACAAGTCTGGAAATGTAGGAGAGGCAAGAAAAGAAAGTCCACACAGGAATGGGGCTGTCTCCACGTGGAAGGACACGGAGCTAAGCATAAATGCACCACAGCTTCCCACATTTGCAGCTGCCCCACATTTTACAACCTATAGGAATAATGTTGAGTGGTCTCTCTTTCCTTTCATGGATCTGAAGGCCAGGTTGGTGCCTCTGCCTTTGGGGAGGTACTTTTGGCAGGGAGCAAGGAATGCAACTGAAGGAAGCAGTTCATGATATGATTTGTGAAGATTTAGATGTCACCTGAAGACTCTATGCCATGTTCAAGCCACATCAGAAGCCAAGGTGGCTTAACAGTGTTCATCTGTTGATTTATTCTTGACTTCAGTGCACAGCTTCCTACTAAGGCTTTTGTTGCTTCTCAGAGAATAATCCCACATGTGGCATTTCAAGAGCAATCCCTCCCTTCCTGCCCTTTATTGCTCTCCAAACTGTACTGTGCTGGCAGCTATGGTGGGAAAGGCAGATGATACGTTGGAGATTAACTTAGTCCAGATATTTTGGCTGCCCTCTGGGTGATAAGCTCTGCTTACCTAGTTCCTGCTTGCTTTGCAGTGGAACAAAGTAGCCAACCTTGTTGCCTCAAATTTGCCTCACCCTTTACAAATTACCTTCAGGCCAGCAGGTAACTCCTGTCCACTGAAGTGTCTTTGGCTTCCCCACCCTACTGCTTAAGAATGGACTCGTGCAAGAAAGTCAAATCCAATANAGAAAGTCAAATCTAATACAGTCAGTTAAATGTCTAAAAGACACTTGTGAGCACTGACTGCAGAAATAACTTCTACTCATAAGTTCAAATCTTTCTTCTCCTATATTTTTTTAACACAGACTTATATGGATTGTGCAAAACAAACTACAGTATCAATACCTATTAATGTTTTTTTTTATCCAAGCTAAAACAGGAGGTCATATCTCCAACACACATAGTTTATGCCCCTGAAACTTAGACTTAAGTACCAGGTTTCACTAGACAGACTCTGAAACCTTGTTTACTTACTTGTCCCCCCCAAAATACCAGTTAATTTTAGACAACAAAGGCATCTGTAGCTGAGGTGGTGTAGTTGTTTCACATTCACTAATTTCGCTTTCTTGGCCAATGCACCAATTAATGTTCCAGTGTCTTTCTCTGCTGTGAGACAGGATTAGGAGAAAACAAAGCAAAAGAGGTTCTGACTTAAAAGATATAAAGATAGTTTTAGTCACACACACTTAAAGGGAAAAAAAATAAAATGAAACTTTCAAAACACTTCCCTCTCTCCCACCAGCTTCTTTTCTTTCTCACAGACAATGTATAAAGACAAAACTCAGAACTCTAGGTCAGTACCACCTTCATCAGTCTTTTTAGAAAGAAGTCTCTTCTGGTTATGGTAACTCTCCACAAGAAACACTCTACTTGTGGCTCTTAGCTCTCACAAAAACACCTGGGAACTTGTTTTTGTGGGGGTCTCCCATATCCTGCAGCCTTCCCGTTAGCTGCACTTTAACCCTTTCTTTGACAACGTGAAGCTTGGAGAACATTGATCCTCTCTAGAGTAAAAAGGAAGTCATAGTGGAGAGATTTATTGAGACCCTATGAGGATAGTGAGGCCTGTGGAAGAGACATTGTTCCCACTCACCTGAGCACAAAGTCGTGGGAGTCGATATCCTGCCCGTACTGGGAGTGCAGGAGGTTGCCAGAGTTGCCCACGACGGCGCAGCGCCGGCAGGTGAGGGAGCCCCGCTCCTGCAGAGGATCCCCGTCCCCAGGGATGACCCCAAACAGCTCTGTGAGAGTGGCATTCAGGCTCTTCGGAGCTTTCTCTCTTTGCAGCTTCTGTTAGGGAGAAAAATCACTCCAGGTTACCAACACAGGCAGCTTTTTTGTGAGCTGGAGGTGGCTTGAAATATCTCCTCAAAGAGTGTTCCTGCATCTACCCACAGATACTGCCTTCTGCAGTACAAGGCTTCGGGTTGGGAGCCAAAGTGTGAAAAAATCAAGTGGAAAACCCCTTAACTCTTTACACTTGGCTTCCTTTTTCTCCTCCTTCTTATCAGATTCCCACACTTCCTCAGTCTCTATCTAGCCATGATAGAACAGATCAAGCATTTTCCCCCAGGCTGGCCTTAGTGGAATAAATGTTCCTCTGGTGTTCTGTAAGCCTAAACCCACCCTGGGTCAGGTAGCTTCTGTTAGGATAGGTGCAAGATTTTGTTTAACTCTCCTACAAATGATGGAAAAGTCTCAGGGGAGCTGATGGAAGACAGAAGTGGCTGATACCCCCGCCACAAATTTTTGGCATATGCCAGGAGTGGGAGAGGGAAATGGGAAATGAATGGTGGAGGAACCAGCTGCTCATGCAATAAGAAACTCTAGTAGAGTTTGCCCAGAGGGCTGGAAATGTAAAATCATTTAAAAAATGTCTCCAGGATGAAGAAAACCACCCGGACCTTGGTCATTGTGTCTGTTGCCACAGAAGGAAACTGTTCAGAGGCGGCTCTGTGGTGCATGGTGGAAACAATGGCTGGATTGGGAAGGTACAGGCACGGTGCAGGGCAGATGATGGTCAGACACTCCCTTTCTGGGGCTCAGCTCCCTGGGATTTACTGAAGAGGTTGGGAGTACTGGCATGCTCACAAACAGCATTGCCACCCTTGTGGTGCCACTTCCTTCCAAAAGGAGAATGGCTCCAGCAGAAAATGGGCCAAAAAGGCTCTGTCTTGCTCTGACAGCCCAGGGCATGGAAAGACAGGGAGGGAGAGAAAAGAAACACCTTTTCCCACGACTCCCAGGAATGGCCTGGGCTAATTTGGCTTTAGTTTCCAATGTGTTTCCCTTGACTGCACCAGGAACTGTTAATTCGTCCTGCTATGTCCCTCTCTCACACAAACATGAACAGGTGCAGCACTGTAATTTTTGTTTAAACTCTGTGCTTTTTACAGGACCTTATTTGCACTGAAATGAGCAACAGGTCTCTGGAGCTCAGAGCTAGAAGAAGACAAATGCATATACAGACCTAATCTTCCCACTAATCCTTTCTAATCTATATACTAGTATAGGAAATGCACAAGGTGATTAGGATGCAAGGTAATTAGGATGACCAGACAAGCACTGTAATTATGACCATGTATGTCACTATTCAGTGCAAGGCTCAATTATATAAATAAAAAAGGTAATCTTCTAAATTTGTGTGAAGCAACAAACACATGGCCACGTATCTAAACTCTTGTGTGTTTTTTGTACTCTGAATATGAGAAAAACAATGCTAGAAAACCTGTAAAAATATTTTGAAACTTCACAGATGTCACAGAGTGTAGTACAGGGGTATAATGTAGAAAATATAATATTTTTTTTGAAAAAGGAATTTATTTTGGGTTATTTGAATACAAATTTGCACACACCCATATATACACTCTCTCTCTCTGTAAAGATGAGCTGACTCTTAAATGTCTTTAAGAAATTAAAAAGAAACCCACCAAAAACTTATTCTTGAACTGATTTTGACTGACCAAATTCAGAACAGGAAGGCAATTTTCAGGCAATTACAAGTACCTGGCTGCCTTTTTTAAGTTAAATTTTATTTTCATCCAGATTGACAGCATCAGAAAAGGGAAAGACCGGGAGTATTGATGCATTTGTGCTGCATTAAAATAGTAAGCTCAGACCTCAGGCATCTACCATTCTTTTATGCTTCTGTCTAGAGTAACTCCACTGCAACCAAGCTGAAACAAGGGAACCAACATCAACCTGAAAGCAGGACAGCACTGTCCTACAATCCCTCTGTTGTACACAGCTTCCATGGGAAAGTCCATTACCAGCGTTAAAAATTCTCTCAGTGACCTCAAACAGGGTGATGACTTTATTGCACTGTGTGCTGAACATCCATACAATGAGACATCTGTCCTTAACTCATTTTAAGTGCTCTGTTCTGATTTCCCAGTGATTATCTGATTGAACTATATGTTTCAGGCCTAATCTTTTATCAACACTGGTCAGTCTTTGACGTTTCAGCAAAACAGAGAAGAGGAAGCAACAAAGCTGGTTAACTCCAAGGCATATTCAGCTTGTAAGTGTTCAGGCTTAACATGCAGCCAGTTCCTTATTGCACAATGTTTGCTTGGCTTAGTGAAAAAATACCATTTTAATAGCATTACAATTACAAGCTGATTATAGTTCCCTTTCCCACACCACATTTTTTGTCCTACTTTTTTTTTCTGAGTATTGTTGTCTTTTCTTTTTTTCTTTTTTTTTTCTTTTTGATTTTTTTCCTCCTTATCAAGCTCCCTCCAGTCTGGCCTTTCCCATAAATCAGCAAAAGCACAGAGTGAAAGTCTGTCCACAGCAGGCTCTGCTAGGACAGCATCCTCCCTCCAAGTGCTGTAGGTGTGTGACAGGGATATGTCTATGAATATAGCTGCTACAAGTGGCCTTAACTACACTGAAATACTTCAACCCTGTGTCCTGAGTAAAGTGGCTGCTCTCAGAAGTCTGTGCAAGTACTATGTGTGTCTAAAAAAGCAGTTTAACTTTTTGTTCAAGACCATAAAGCATCTTACCCCATCTTGTGTCCACATATAAAATATCACTGTACCACTAAACTGTCCAGCTTCCCTCTATAAACTATTTGTGCATCACTTGAAAGCCAGCTCTCTACCTTAGGTTGTTAAAAACTATATTTGGGAGTTCAGATTGAGAAGTTTCCTAAATCATCTCCCAGCCTTAGAAACTCCCCATTTCACACACAGAAGTGAACTAGCTGATTTTGCATCTTCTTATTTTAAAAAGCAAGCAAGGAAAAAAAAGGCAAGAAAAAAGAACCCTCAATGTTCATGTACTCCCTTTCTGATGAGCCTGATGTTCCCCCATCATGACTGTGCACATCCCTACTAAGGATGACAAGGCATTTGCTGCTTTTTTAAACCTCTCAGAAGGCTTCACTGGGCTCTCCAATGCCATCACACTGACAGCACTGCCAAGCAGCAATACCCAAAACTTGGCCAAGGGGTTGCAAAGGGAGAGGGTGAGTTCAGCCAAGGCTGCTCAGAGTTAATGGCTTGGAGTGGTGAGGACACAGCTGCAGTCATGGAATCACAAAATGGTTTGGGTTGGAAGAGGCTTTAAAGGTCATCTTGTTCCAATACCCCTGCCACAGGCAGGGACAGATCCCACTATCCCAGATTGTTCAGAGCCCCATCCAACATGGCCTTGAAAACAACCAGGGATGTGGCATCCACTTCTCTGGGCAACTGATGCCAGTGCCTCACCACCCTCAAAGGAAAGAATTTCTTCCTAAAAACTAATCTTAAATCTGCTCTCTTCCAGGTTAAAGCATTCCCCCTTGTCCTACAGGTACATGCCCTTGTGACAAGTCCCTGTCCCACTCTCTTGTAGCCCCTTTAAATATTGAAAGCCAACAATAAAGCTCTCCAGAGCCTCCTCTTCTTCAGGTTCAACAGCCCCAATTCTCCCAGTCTGCCTTTACAAGAAAGGTGTTCCAGATATCCTCATGGCCTCTTCTGGACTTGGTCCACCACATCCACTTCCTTTTTATCTTGGGGCCTCAAAGGAGTCAGGAGAACCTCAAAGCAAAGCTCTCCTGGTGTGCATCCTGCACCCATGGCCAAGTTTGGCAGCTTATTAAGCACAACTTCAAAACCCCAATTTATCAGCAGGTAGAATAGACTAGCCTGCAATCATTGGTGTGATGCAGATGCAGATAGAGCACAGACCAAGGCAGAACCCCTGTGGTGGACAGACAGGTACAGCTGTGGGTCTGGCAGCAGCTGGCACTGGTGACACTGCCAACACACAGCCAGGCAGCCTGGGGGAAGCTGGGGTAGCAATACTGGGGTTTGTGGCTTTTCTAATTTTTTTTTAAACTGTTTTTAAAAGATAAAGAGCAAATAAAGCTCTATGAGAATCTCTTTTGCACAGCTACTAATTGCCTCACTGCTGCAGTTTGGAGACATTAACACTCATGCAAGACTTCCCATCTACAAGATTAATCTTAGCAACAGTCTGGTGGGGCAAATCCAGGTAATCTCTGTTCTAGAGACTCAAGGAGAGCTTAAAAGAAAATAATCAATTTTAAAAATGCCTCTTTGGTCTGGAAATCATGGCTTTATTCTTGTTATATTTAATGTCCTTCATTTACTATGCATCTAAGAGTTGAAGGGGAAGAACAGAGGAGCTGTCAAGAGTTTGGGCTTTGTTTAATGATCTGTATATTAAAAAAAAATTACATTCTCAAATATATATGTATATATATACATGCATATATATTTTGTAAATAACACACAATAATATGCTGAGTTGTAGAATTTCTGACTTCCATGGTTGGTATGGGTCACCTCTACACTACTCTGACCCTCGTGCTGAGAGAGACCTGTGAGCTTGGACCACCTTCACATCCATCTGTCCTCACCACAGGAGGAGCAGCTCCAGCTCAGCTGGAGTTATGTGGGGGCTGCCTCTGAGGGCAAGAGGTGGCCCAGGGTCAGGTTCTTTCCATATGTCTAAATCTGGTCTAAATGTCACATTTACAACCAAGCAGCTCAGCTGCAGGTGGGACTGGGACCTGAGCCTGGGGCCTGGCCTGGATTTGGATCACTTCTGCAGTGATCTGGTAGCTGCATGCTACCTTCAGAGTGCTGAGCCCTCTGAATTGCTTTCACAGACAGCATCCCAGTTTCAAAGGAAACTTCAGGTGATCAAAGTATTTGGACACATTTTCCTGAGAGAGCATTTAAAATGCATGACTCAGGTGCCAAGCAGCTCTGCTGCTGCCTTAAAAATCAGTGCAGCTGCCCCAGCTTCCCCAGCACATGTGCTGGGTGGGGATGCCTCTGTTCACCGGCTGAAAGCAAATTTTTAAGCCATATATTACATTTTTCCTACAAACATAATGAGTTTAAACTAATATTTTCTCTCAGATATACTAATAACATGGTCCCAAGATCTGAGCTTTCTTCCAAAGAAAAGGCAAAACCCTCAAGCATCATAAGACTCGAGGTGAAAGTTCTTATAACATGAAAGTTTGTAAAAATGTGCTATAGAGAAGATTGCCAGGAAACTCTGAGCCTCTTACTTATCACAACTTCAATCCATCAACCTCAGCATTTGGGTTTAGAACAGCAGGTTCTGATCTCCTATTTTTTAGACTTTCTGACCACCAAGAACAATGCATCCACCCCTTAGAACAAAACAAGAAAACTATAAATAAATGCTGTGCTTTGCTACAGCGTGTAATTCTTGCCATGTTTCTTTATATATGGGTTACTAAATTTGGTGAGAACATCCACAGCGTTTGTGTCATGGTAAAACAATGGAAAACTTGCAGGTGAATCAGCTCAGGGAGGTGGGAAAGAAAATATAAACAGAAAGGAATGTATCACGTAACAGCAGGTGCCACCTTGCAAAAACAGTCTCACAGTGCCTGAGAAAAAGATGAGGGAAAGCAGAGGAGAAAGAGAGACTGGAAGTGAGAGACAGAAAGGATGAGAGGGAGAAAAAGCAGGGATGATGGAATTTATAACAAAATGTTCACAGCCTGAAGTGTTATTAATGCCAGATCCTCCCTGAGAGTAGAGGATTCCAATTCAACCTCAAGTCACTTAAAGTACAGAGCAGCTGCAAGGGTGTATGAGGAAGGAGAATTTGGGCCATTATTTGTTACCCGACTGAAATAATGAAGGGACACTTTATCAGCTGTGTATATTTAAGCAAATAGAAGCAGGGAGCAGTCCTGACAACATCCCCCTTGTTTTCCATGAACAAAGAAACAGCCAGGTGCATTTTCAGGGGCCCTGTCTGGAGCAGCCCTGCCCCGTGCAGCAAGATGAGCCATGGCAGGGATGGTGGCACTGACCTTCTCTCCCCTGCCCCTTCCCACCTGCACACTAAATCCAAAAACAATTTTATTGGCAGCAAGCAGGAATATTTCCTTCTAAAGGTCACAACCTACCAGGCTGAAAGTGTTCAAACTACATATTCTCCAAATAAGCCATGAAGCAGCCAGGCAGCCATGGGAAGAGCTGTAAGCAAGGGAAACCACCCCATTCTTTGGTCCCAAATGTCCCTTTGTCTCCAATACTGGTCATTAATCTCTGAAATCAGTGCTCACTGTCCTGGTATTGGAGGGGCACTAATGCTGCAGGACTATTGGGATGAAAAGCACTTACATCTACAGCAACAGGGTTAAGGGGGAGGGAGGACAGAGTTTGGTGGACAGGCAACAGCTCTGCCTGCTTTTAGGGCAGCACATCACACGGGTCTCCCCATGTGAGGGAAGCCACAGCTGTGTGATAAAGAGCTCCAGTGCATCTCAGAGTCTCAGTTACAGCTCAGCAAAACAGCCACACTGTCTGAAATCAGCTCCTGAGAGTGAACACAGTCATTCCCCTCCCTCCCCCAGAATAGAAGTTCTAGCAATCTCAGGTTTCCTCATACCTCCTTTTTATGTACAAATATAGCAAAAACTCACAAATTACTGAGTTGGCAAAGCACACAAGAGTGAAACATGGCCATGAGCAATGTTTTCTTAAAGACTGGCCAAAATCTCAGAATTGCTTTGAAGATGAGCCTAAAAATGAACAGGGAAAAGGGAGTTGCCCTCAGGATGCACCTGGGAATTATTTACTGAAGGAATGACGCAGTCTTGGAAAAGCTTACCCAAAGCAACATGTACATATGGAATCAGTTGTAATGAGGAGGTGAGGCCACATCATGTCTGGGGTTTACCCAAAACCATCTTTCAGATGAGTCAGGGCACTTTCTCCTTCTACACATTAGGGCAAAGTCTTTCAGTAAGTAAAAACTTCCAGTACACAATGCAGTTATGTGGGACATCAAAATATTTCACACATCCTGGTTGAAGACTGCAAAAGTCTAGGAATCTTAGAAGATTTATTTTTACCATCTGAAAAGAAGTTGCTTTGATTTTGTATTCTGAAGTGGTGTATTCCCTTTGAACTTGATCTGAATAAAAAAAAAAAGAAAAAAATAAAAGAATGAAAACACTAAAACATGGTTAGACAGCCCTGGAAATTAATGAACAGCTTCTCTTTGGGATGGGGGCTTTTGGATGTTCCAAAAGTCTGGGTTTTTTCATTTTGCTGAAAAAGAAAGAAACCTGCTCTGAAAGAATCTGCTTCAGGTTAAGCTGAATTTTTAATGCACTGGTGAGGCCACACCTCGAGTGTTGTGTCCAGTTCTGAGCCCCTCACTTCAAGAAGGACTTTGAGGTGCTGAAGCAAGTCCAGAGAAGGTAACAAAGCTGGTGAAGGGTCTGAAGCACAGCCCCTATGAGGTGACTGAGGCTGAGGGAACTGGGGTTGTTCAGTCTTGAGAAAAGGAGGCTCAGGAGTGTCCTTGTCACTCTCTGCCACCTCCTGAAAGGAGGAAGTGGCCAGGTGAGGGTCAGTCTCTTCTCCCAGGGAACCGGCAATAGGACGAGAGGACACAGTCTAAAACTGTGGTAGGGGAGGTTTAAGCTGGACATTAGAAGCAATTTCTTCACAGAAAGGGTGATTAGACATTGGAATGGGTTGCTCAAGGAGGTGGTGGAGTGACCATCCCTGGAGGTGTTTAAGGAAAGACTGGATGTGACACTTGGTACCTGGGTCTGGTTGACAAGGTGGTGTTCAGTCACAGGTTGGACTTGATGATCTCAGAGGTCTTTTCCAACCTAATTGATTCTGTAAATTGAGGATGCACTGTTTCTTTCTTTTTTCTGTTTCACTACAAGAAGTATTATTACATATTCAGACTTCTGTAGTGAGATCTTTCTTATTTTCATTTTTTTTTCCTAAGAGAGAATGCATTTAAACCTAATGCTTAAATCAGTGAGTTCTGAGTGCAGAGTGCAGTGGCTTTGCTCATGGTGTCCATGAGTAACCTCATCCTCTTATTACTGAGCTCAGTCTGGGGTATGTCCACTCCTTTGAAAACTGCCAGCTGTTAGATCAGCCCAGCTCCCTGGTGAAACCTGAAGCCAGGGCAAGGGCAAGGACCTGAGCTTGCCATCTTCCCTTCTCAAGGCTCCAGAAAAGTTCAGACAACAAACATGGGGACCAGAAGGAAAAATGTCTGGAAGCTGCAAGAAAAACCACAAGGAATGGGAAATCAAAGTCATGGGACTTATTGCAAAAAGGAGGGTATCATCATAAAACAATTATATCATTTACACAGCAATTAAAGAGTTCTGTGTTCAGTGACAGAGTTTAGTGGCATTTATTTTTCAACACTAAATGCAACAGCCAGTGGAGTGAGAAGTGATAAATCCCATACAGCCTCATTCCCACTTGACTTTCCCCTCCAAAACCCAAATGTCCCCAGTGCAATAGTGGGTGCCTGTTGGAGAGACCCCCTCAGGGTGCCAGAGAAGGCCTGAAAGCCCAGAATTCAACAAGGGTTGTGCTCACTGCAAGACACCAAGTTGCAGGCTGTATGTTCAAAGAAAGGCACAGGGGACTATTTTTCTGGAAGAGGGGGAAACCAAGTGCAATGAAACTGTGATTTCACTGGGGTTGTTGCAGCAGAACCTGCACTTTAGCACCTCAGCCATGAGTAAATCCAACAACTGATGTCTTGTTTTAAGAGAACATAAAAGGAGCTTTTGTTAGGCAAAACAGCAGGATGCATCTTTTTCCCTTCTGTGTTTTTGAACAAAGCGTCTGCTCGCTTTCATGGTGCTTGGATCAGGCTTCAAGGGGCAGCTGGAGCACCCTGCTCAAGGATACACTTGGGGCTGTTCCTTCCCAGTGACCCACAGCCACCCATGAGCCTTCCAGATCTGTTTCACACCATCAACTACAACTGAGAATGCTCTCATACACATGGAATTAATAATTTCCCATTTAATCCTGCTAATTATTTACATATCTTTTGGTAGGGAGAGCCCCAGGGGAATTATACATTTCACAATTAGCTTGATTATCCACCCTGATGAATGGCAAAAAGCCCATCTGAAGCAGAAACAGAGGGCTTATGAAGCCTGGTCTTTGGAAGAGAAGGGAGAAAACGATAGTATTGAGATTTGCAAATTCTGGGTCTACCACCTAACTCTGTCAGGGACTTCTCTAGCTTGGAGCAAGTGAATGTGCAATCCAAGCCCCCCTGAACTAAACAGCAGCACAAACACTCACTTCCTTCCACCTCTGCCTTGTCAGCTGAGACAACAAATGCTTTGGGCAGAAAACATCTCATTCTGTGTGCTTGGCATCCCTGGAAGCCTGACACCACCACCATCACCCAAAGTCTGGGCTGTATCCACATCCCCCACTTACCAGCCACCACCTGTAGCTGTCCTCTGGGATCAAGGCATTTTGTGAGGTCAGGAAGGGTTGCATAGTAGAGTTAAACCTCTGATCGAACCAGAGGGAGTGTCCCAGCTCCGAGATGCACGTGCGGCAGCCGCAGGGTCTCCGCGGGTACTTGAACAGCTTCTGGACGTGCTCTGAGAACTGCACCACGAGGTGCCTGGGGTCCCAGGTGGCTGTGCTCACCTGGTGGGTGTAGTTCAGCAGGAACGACGTCACCGTGATGAGCAAGAAGATGAAGGTGAACATTTTCACATTCCTCTTCCTCACCACAACCATCTTTGCCCCTGGGGCTCTGCCCCACTCCTGGCACAGCACTGGGTCCAGCTAAGGCAAAAAGGAAAGGCTGCAGCAGGTGCCTGCTGTTACCACCCCAGGCTTAGGATGAGCAGATGGACTCCACGACTTCCATCCATAAGGGAGAAGCTTCCTCTTCCCCAAATGGGTTTGAAAAGGACAAGATGGGTATTTCCTTCCACCTTCTCACGGTGCTTCCAAGTTCCTTCCACCTCTCTATGTCCTGTTGCCAACCTCTCCAGAGGAGGGTTTACTGAAGACAGACCCTTGTCTTTCTGTGTACAGAAATTGGAACTTAGGTTCTGTGTGTGAGAGCAAGCCATACATTAAAACAAGCAGATTGTAGAAAGAATTGTATTCTTTTTCTTGGAATTTTGTTCTTGAAGAATCGGATCATCTGGGGTTGTACATTCCATCAGAGACACATGCTCTGATGTCCATTTAAGCCATGGAGAGAAGTTTGCAACCTAGAGACACATAAAAAGAAAAAAAATTGTCATCTTGTTTGTTTTTTTTCATCCCTCCCAACCAAATTTCTTTGCTTTTCCTTCACCATCCCAGAACTCCTGATCAGGTCAGTGCCCTTGAAACAGCAGCCCTGGCTCCAAGCTCCGCTCCAGTATTTGCACACTGAGGAGTGTGAGGGTAAAATTTTGGAAAGGGCAGAGCATAGACCTATGGACATTGAGTCTCTTTGTATTGAATCAGCCTCCTGGCTCTGCTCTGGCCTCGTTTGAATTACAGTTTGTAGCTATTTGAATGACAATGACTCACCTCCCCCCTTCAGGCTGACCTTGATAGCCACAAGATCCACAGCGAAGTTTCGTAACTGAGAGCAGCTGAACAGCAAGCACCCAGCAAAGGAGGGAGGAGCAGCGTAGGGACGAAGATGATTCAGTGTTTTTCTCTTTCTTTCCCAAGCCACCTTAATTTCTTAAGGATTAGGATTGGACTCGTGATTAGAGAAAGCCAAGGAAAACCAGCTCAAATGTCCTGGGACAAACAGGGGAAATCAAAGAAAAAACGGCCTTTGTTTCACATGGAAATTTGCTCTTTTTTCTGTCAAGGAAAGGTAGGTGATAGCAGCCTGACCCCAACCTAGGCAGAGATGCACAGAGCTGCTGTGGAGGTACAGAGGGACCCAGAGCTGCTCTCCCTTCCCCTCCTGGTGTTCCCTGCCTGGCAGCAGTGATTTAAACAAGTTTTTAAAAGTCATAAAATGAATCCCTTCATCCCACAGTGTTTTGTGGGAATGGCATTGTGGGACAGGCATTGTTCTGCGGAAGAAAAACATGTTGTTTATAAAACTTCAGATGTTTACAAAAAGTCCCAAAAGTGCCATTGCTTAAATAACGCTCTTTGTTTTGTTTTGTTGGCTTTTTTTTTTAAGGTAGGGAAAAAAAAATCAGAGAAGGAACCATGTCAGAATATGTGCAATTTATGAACAAGTGAGTGAGAAGTCTCACAAGCCCAGCGAGAGAAGTCTCATTCACTGCTCAGCTGCAGGCTTCAGACCAGCAAAGAGCCAGCAAAACTGCAACTGTTACCACGAAACCTCAACATTTTAACCCATTCTGAGCATGGCATTGATGCAGGACCCCCCTCACTGCATCACCCAAACGTGCTGTGTGACCAGACAGGAGGGAAGTGCAGCTGCAGCATCCCCAGCTCTGCTGCTGGCTCCTCTCCTGGGAATCTGCCCCAGGCCAAATCGCTTTTCCAAGGGCTTTGACACAGCACCTTGGAAACAGCTTGGATTTTAGAGGTGGTGTGTAAATATTTACAGAGTCCCACACAGCTAATTCTGAAAACAGGAGCCTCAGACCTCGGTTTTAAGCCTCTGCCCCAGGTTTCTCCTCCTCAGCACGTGATGGGCAGCATGTGCCCTTCAATTAGCTGCTGTTTGCCAAATGCCTCGAGATTTATTTTAAGTCTGGCCCCTCCACATGCATTTATAGGAGCTCAAGGGCTGACAAGTGGGTCAGGCTGGATAACAAAGGGCTTTATTAACCCCATCTGCTTGGGCTCCTGGCACCAGTAAATCAGGGAACCATCCTGCATTCACTTTAATATTGCAGAGGGCAGTTTTTACACTAACCAGAAATCTTCTGAAGTATTCCAGAGTAAAATTCAGGAATCCCAACTTCAGAGATGTGATGGGGATGCTGCCACTGTGCCTGGGAGAGTCAGAGAGGGAGCTCAGGAGAAACAGCCCCAGTGCACAGCCCCATCCATGCCAGCTGCTCTCTGTGCCTCACAACAGCCCCAAACACATTTGCTTTCCTGGCCTGGATGTAGTTGTGAGTTTAAACAAAAACACAGCCTCTAACAACCCTGAAAACATGCTGAATCCCAGAAGCAATTGATTTTCCATTTATGGAGTGGATAATTCAAGAGCTGAAATGCTGGCGGGTCAACCCCCCACTGCTGTCAGCCCTGGGCCAAGTCAGTATTTGTAAACACAGCTCCTGCTCTTCTGCTGTATTTTGCAGAGGAGAAGGGAGAGGGATTATCCAGCCTTTCTTGGAAAAGCCTATAAAATGGAGTATTGTTGATAAAACAGTTCTGGCCTCCAAAACAAGCATTTCACCAGATTTATTTATTTATTTATTTATTGTAACTCAGCTAAGGTTAAATTTGTATTTATAACTCAGGGACGAAAAAACCCAAACCAGTGTCTACACAGGGAGCTACAATGTCTTCAAATTCCTAATCATTGTGTCTTTTTTAGCATGTGATGGGAAGGTGAGAAACCAGAGTTCCTTTTCCCTTGCGGATATGAATGCTCTAATTCTTACTACTTACAGTTTCCTCTGAATGTTCATGCTTCCTATAGATACTTATGATAGAAATATATACAAATATATTTACACAGGCACACACACACACACATACACACACATATATATATACGGCGACAGAAAGGCTCCAGGGACTCCAGGGACTATATATTTGATATTTGATATAGAACCTGAGGAAAAGGATGTCTGAAATGAATGTAAAAAAAGCTAATAAATGATGACTGAACTTTTTTTTTAGTTCAGTGTGACTTGGAGCTTTATTTTTTTTTTTTGCTTTCTTAAAACACCTGGAAGATCCAGCCCAGACATCACTACTTTTATTCTTCACAGCATCTTGTAACATCTCAGACTATCCCTGTGTCTGTCCCCCGCCCTCTGCTCACACAAGATGCATAAATCTTTGCAAAAGTGTTTCCATAGGATTCACCAAGGTGCTGGGAAGTGGAAGGTCAGGGAAACCATGCAGGGATGCCAACCCCAGCTGCAGGGAATGTTTCACTGCTGGGTACTACTTGTGATAGTTAAATTAAGCCATTACAAGTAAGCAGCATGACACCAGCCACAGTCCTTATCACCATCCCCAGCATGACCTCGGCATGAGCACATCTGTGAACAGGCTACCTTGGCCTCAGACCCAGAAACAATTTCTGTGGACTTAAGGTAGGGAGATTTAGTGCCCAGCCCTCTCCCAGCTACAGCCCCCTGAGAGATAAGCAGAGCTTAATGCTGCAGCTGTGCCAGTGCACAGAGATCCCAGCTCAGCCCATGCAAGCAGCAGGTTAAGCTACCTTAAGTGATTGGGTGCTTAAGGTCTTATTTCTGGTGTGGATTTTGCCTGCTACCTTCCCACTCCCCCCTCCTTCAACTGATGTCACTGTCCCCGTGTAAGGCACCTTTGTGCACCCTGGGGCAGTTTATTTTTGCTGATAATACCCACTGATGTGCAGGGCAGGGAAAATGCCTGGGTTATGTCCCAGGAAGAAGAGAGAGAACAGGTTCAGAAGAAGAGACAAGATTCTCCAGACTCTCTCCTTAGAGTAGAAGTGGGTCCAGGGTGATCAAATGGTCATAAGTGAGAGACAAGCTTAATCTTCTGTCTACATTTTACATTGTAAAAGATACCAGGATCAATCCATTGTGATTGTAGTCATTATCTTCTCACATTTTAGAAAGAAGGAACAAAAAGAACTTTTGTGTGTGTGTGTTTTTTTTCTCCTCCAAGGCAGATTTTATTTGCATTGTAAACTTATAGTCTGAAGAATGTTCCTGGTCCCTTTGCAATCTGGTAATTAACAAAGGTAAAAACACATCGGTTCAGTGGACTAACATAAAGCAATTCTTAACACCTTAAGGAAACTTTTTTTTCCAAATCCACTTACAAATGCAATGCATTCTCACTGCACTGTCAAGTTCTCTGACAAAAGCTCACCTGCACACCCACAAAGGAGCACAGAAAGAAAAGGGGAACCTAAAGAATGCCCTGCTGGGGCTGCTCCCAGGCCCATCCCAGGAGCCAGCAACTGCACCAGCCCAAAGGAGCCCGGGGGCACAAGGGCAGGTGGGAACCTGAAACAAGAATTCAAAGAAGGGGCACCCTGCCTGCATCCCTCCCAGGGCTGGCCCTGCTCAGCCTCAGCCTCAGGCGTGAAGCACCCAGGTGAGTCAGCTCTGCCTTTGGGACTCTGATTTGTTGCTGCCTTGGCCATGGGACAACTCATGGGGTGCAGGGGAAGGGCATTTGGGCATTGCACAAGATCTGTGTGGTCAGCCACACAATATTAGCACAATACTTTTTTTTTTTTATTTCTTTTAATGGGTGGGCCTTAGACAAAATGCATGAAGAATATAATAACATTGAGTAAAAAATCACCATACTACTACTTCTCATCCCCCCACACTGTGAATGTCCCAGCACATTGGTGTTTGGCCCTTTTTTGATGCCTGCTTTCCTAGCAAAGAAGTGCTTTGTACCAGCACCAGGTTGAGGAGATCTTTGTGAGCTCGTTATTAGATGCTGATGGTTCAGGATCCAGCTTTTGTGGTCTGTAACTCACATTAAAACCCTGGTGTGAAGCACACTCTCCAGTTTAAAGCTGCCAGCATTTTCCAGCCACAGCATGTCAGGCAGAAGAGCACAAAGGCCCCAGGGAACATCAGCATCCTGGCACAGAGACATTGCCATTGTTCCATGCAGGGCTTGAACAGCTCCAAGGTCCCAAAATCCTTCAGACTCAAAACTCTCATATCCACCTGCCCTGTCAGAAACTGGGAAAGGACAGTGTGACCTGCTGCAGCTCTCTCATGACTGATGGTGGCCATCACACAACCCTTGGACATCCCACAGTATTTTACAGCTGGAAACTCTACGCTTCAAGGAGTAAGTTCAAGATTTGCTGCAATTTTGACTTCAAGAGAATGTGCTGTGCCAGAAAGGCCTCAGCAGCAGAACTGTAAGTGCCCCTTTTTCAGAAGCACAGCTCAGATTCCTGCCCTGTAAAACCTGCAGAGATTAAGTAGTTTCTCAGCTAAACCACTGACAGCTATATTGTTATAAATTTGGCAGCACCAACAGTGTGACCCTAAGCATCCTTTCTGCCATTTGAGGACTTTTTTTCCTGTCTACACTTCTTGTGAGTAACTACTCGAGTGACCCTTGGTCTCAAAGCCCTGGCCTGGGAGGTTAAATCTTTTCTTACTGTACCCACAAGGGCCCAGAGCAGCTGTGAAAGATCTCCTTCTAGGGCAACAAAAAGCAGATCCCTGGAAAAACACACATAAATTCACACCCCAGGTCTGTGCTAGGCCTGGAGAGAAACAATGGAGGGAACTGTTTCACTCCAAACCACAGGCTTGTCTGCCCTACCCTGGCTCATCACAGCCTGCCTCCCCCTGACCAGAGCTGGCTGACATTTAGAAAGAAACACTTCATTGGTCTGACACCTCACCAGAGACCTCTGAGCTTTTGCTACGTGAGGCAGAATGTGAATTACAGGAGAGCCTGTAGAGCTGGGCACAGGGAGTGAGCATGAATCTTAACCAGATGATGCTGGGACCCCCTGTCAGACCTCTGGTCCATGTCCTTCAGCTCCAGCTTCAGTCTCACCAAGCACTGAAGGTCTCATGGAGACATGACAGGGTGCTGCCTGTGCCCCAGCACAGCCTCTGACACTTCAGCCTGTACAATGCTCTGGCAGGTAAAGGTGAGCCCTGCCCTTACAGGGCACCAAAAGTCACCACATGACACAATTTTGGAAAAGCACAAGCTGCCACATTCCTTTCCCTTCTTCCATCCATCCATCCATCCATCCATCCATCCATCCATCCATCCATCCATCCATCCATCCATCCCTTAATTACATTATACATTACATTATTCATCCCTGGAAGCATTTGAGACCAGTCTGACTGGGGTTCTGAGCAGCCTGGTCTAGTGGAAGGTGTCCCTGCCCACAGCAGAGTGGGGTTGGAACTTGATGATCTCTAAAGTCCCCTCCAACACAAACCATTCTATGATTAATTAAAATCAGATTGTGTTTTGTCTCTCAGAGCTCACTGGCTCCTTTCTCCTGTCCATCATTACATCCTCACAGAGATGGCATGTGTACTGCTGTCCTGTGTGCTCACAGGCAGAAAAGCAGACCCAAGTCTCATCTGCCATTTAATCTGGGAGAAGATGATCTGTAACTCTTTTGCCCCATCACTGACCACACTGAGAGGCATAAATCTGTTTGATTGCCACTGTCAAATGGCATTGCAGCATTGAAATCAGGCAAGGTAGTTGGTATATTGCTCTCAGATTTATCAAAATGTTCACTGCAAGCAACACAAACTAATCATATCAACACTGCCTGGAGAACAAAAGCATTCAGGAACATTTAAACCACGAGAGGAAGCAACTTCAGAAAAATTTGAATGCAACAGCTCCTCTGTGCTTCTTGAAAGTGAAGCCATTTATTGGGCAGTGTTTCATCCATCACAGTGATTAGAAGAACAACTGGAGATGGTTTATGGAGCGTAACCTGTGCCAGTGATCTGGAAAAAAAAAATCATTACCCACTTGTGCCTTATCAGTGAGCAGTTTGGCAGCAGGCTGGGGCTGGCCAGGTCAGCAGGGAATCTCCCTGGTACTCTGAGACACCCCACCCTGCCTATGTGTAACAGGTCTGCATGGTCAGGGTAAGCAACCACCCTTTTGTGCAAGATGTGTATGGGATCAACAGGAACTTGGGTGGGGAATTTTCATTCTGTTGCCTCAAAATAAGTATCTATCTTGGCAGATTTTATCAGGCTTGTTGCTGAGTTGTCTGGAAATGAAAATTCCCTCGCAGAGTTTGATGAAAGGGCTGGAGGATCTGGCTTGGAAAAGGTCATGAGTCTGCCCTTATCCCGGGGAGCAGAGAACTACCATCCCTGCCACCTCCCACCAGGGTGAAGACATTTCTTCCTCCACCACATGCTCCTCCCTTGCATTCCAAGAGTTCACTCCTGCAAAGGCTGGAGAAATCACAGTGTTCATACCCAGGATTAATTGTGCTGTCCTCCATGGGCTACACTCTGTACTCATGACTTCAGGCCAAGTGGGAAACTTTGCTTTGAATGGGAATGCAAATGCTGTGAAAGATTATGTGGCTGCAAAATCTCCTTCATGAGGTTCAACAGCAGCAACCCCAGGTATCAATACAGGCAAAGGGATGAAAAGATTGAGAGCAGATCTGAGGAGAAGGACCCCCTCCTATGAAGGGAGAGAACTGGGTTTGTTCAGCCTGGGAAAGAGAAGCCTCTGGGGAAACCTCAGAGCAGTTTCCCAGTGCCTAAAGGGGGCTTAAGAAAGGCAGGGAGAGACTTTTTAGTAGAGCCTGCAGTGACAAGATAAGGCAAAATGATTTTAAACTAAAAGATGGTAGATTTATACTAGATACAAGGTAGAATGTTTTACAGTCAGAGTGGTAGAATACTGGAACAGGTTTCCCAGAATGGTGATAAATGCCCATCCCTAAAAGTCTTGGAGACCAGGTTGGACGGGACTCTGAACAAAATGATCTAGTTTAAGATGTCCCTGCCCATGACAGAGGGGCCCTGTTTGACTAGATGATCTGTAAGGTTCCTTTCCCACCCAAACTCCAATTCTATGATTCTAAGAATTAAAAATGCTAATGATCCACTCTATTATCCAAGTAAAATTTCCTCCTATTTGATAAATGTCATGTCCCCTACCACCATCTCTTCACAGCACCTGACTTCCAGCCTTGAGAGAGGAGTGAAACGGGATTTGGGGTGAAGGGAAAGGGTGGGGAGAGCCCAGCTCCCTGCACTTGTGGCACCAGCTCTGCAAGGATGGCATTCACCTGGGTGTCACTTATCATTCGGAAACACACGAAAGTCTGGGACCGTGGAGATAAAACCAGAATCAATTTATTTCCACTGGGAACTATAATGTGAGTAAGTCACAGTTCATACAATGGCCTTTTGTTACTGCAGCCAGGCTTGGTATGATGCCAGGGTCAGGGAAGAAAAGCACACTGGTAATGCACCACAGCTTGCCAGTGGGAGCTTGGACTTAAGTTTTCCAGGTCATTACAGTGCCAAGGGAGCACTCAGCCTCATCTTCATACCAGGAAACAACCATGAGATAAACTGGGAGAGGCCAGGGAAAAGGCCTGAATTTGTTGATGAATTTAAACTCAGTGAGCAGCTCCACTGCTGACCTGTTTATCGTCCATTCCTCTGGCTCAGTCCTAGTTCCAGTATTTTCAAGACAAAACAGGAGCACTGGAATGACAGAACTGTCCAGCCAAGCTGTGAACAGTAGCATTTAGTCTGCCAGGTCAACCAGGGATGTGTTGAAAAACAAATCCCTGGAAAAAGAAGCTGCTGGTTGAAATGTCTTCCACAGCCCCTGTCTTGCTAGAAAGTGATTTTGGAGGAGCCCTACCTCTTTGCACACACTCCATTAATCAGAAAATAGCACCTCTGCTTCCCTGGTAGTACTTCATTTTCTTTTATAAATTCCAAATCCCCTTTCCCACAGACACATTGATGTTTTAAATAGCAAGCATATTGTTACAAGTTCTTAAAAAATACTCTTTTCCATCCTTTTCCTGTAGTTGCCATGCTGGACAGACTCATAGGTTTAACCTGCTGGATGAGAGCTTTTCTGTGGTGGGCCAATATCCAACATGGGTTGGGATGGGATCTTTTTGGGCTACATGCCAAGAGTCCAAGCTGGGACAATGAAAAGAATAACTCTGTGGTGAAAATCCTAAACTAAAATTCACTCACTCACTAAAATTTATTCACTCTATCTCTGTGAATTGCTCTACTTCAAAGACTTCTTTAAAAACATCCAAGTAGACAACTGGACACATAAAAATTGCTGTTTGATTCCTGTTGACAAACTTTGATAGCAAAGTCCAGGTGGACAGACTGCCCTTGTACTTCCACATCCTTCCCATGCCATTACATGATTTGTAGGCTGTGATCAAAGCTCTGCTACCCTTTGCTTGGAAAAGAAGAGTTATCAAAGGCATTTCCAGGACACCTATGTGTGTTTGCACCTAGAAGAATTTTTAAGAGGTTCATGATAGGACAAATCTAGAGTTGGAGCTGATAAGGAGTTTCTCAAGCACAATTTATTTTTATTTCTGTGTTGTTTCAAATCAGTTTGTCAAAATTAAATCTATTTTTCATCTTAATTTGCTGTATTAAGAGATTTTCAAAAAGAAGAGTCTTTGACATTTTAAATGAAGAAATCTACTTTTCATTTTGCAAAAGCCTTTTCTAGGAAATGTGTAACTTTTGGTAATTAAAGGATAGCAAAACATTTCAAAATTAAAATAAAACAAAGACACCACCACCCTCCAAAAACAAAGCATCTTACTCCTTGTAAGAGAAAGGAAAAAAAATCACCTCTTCTTTTTGGTTTTAGCTTCAAGTTGGGATGACTATGGATTGTTTTTAAAGTCTTGCTAATTTGCCAAAACAGTAAGAAAGCTACTTTCATGTAATTAAAGTACACAGTGACTAATTAATGATATCAGCAGTAGTACAAACACATGCAAACGAAAACTACTGAAAAGTGAATCCTCTAGCTGCATTTGTTTAAATTTTATAGGATTACAGGTGAGGATCTAGGGTTATTTCAGGTAGAATACTCTGAACTAAAGGTGTGCAGTGGGTTGAACCCATCTAGACGCCAGGTGCCCATGATGGACACGGGGGCAGCTTCTGGCAGCCAACCCTGCAGCCCCAATCCCACAAAACCTGGCCATGCAATCCCAATACAAAATGGAACCCAACCACAGGTGTTTTGTTACACCATCTGTGAATATCCAGCTCAAAAATATTTACCAACTTATTCCTTGGTTAAAGCTGTAGGGAGATGTATGGTGGCTATAAATACAGTTGTTCGTGACTTCAAAGCATGTGTTGTGAGGAACATGAATTTCTGATATTAAGAAAGTGATTCATGCACTGCAGGGGATCTCATGGCATTACAGTTCTGAATACCAAGAAAGATTTCATGGTGATGATGTTAATATTGATGATATTGTCAATAATTCCAGAACTCTAGGGAAAATGTTTCTGTGTCCATGTGAGCACCTCTGACTCTCTTGGCTGGGATTCCTGCCCTGAGGCAACACCAAGCAGTTGCTGGCACTGTGGGGCTGTTAAGTGGAGCTCAGCTGATGGGATCCTCGTTAAACCAACAGCCATTCTCTCACAATCGATGGCTCCATCTGACACAGCACTGCATTAAACATTTATTCATCGGCAGGCTGAGCTCACTCTGGGGAAGATTTAATGACACCACAGGGATTTTCTCATTCATTAACCTGGGATTTACATTTAGTCTTTATGGTGCTACAAAGGTGTCAAACTACCCACAATTAAACTCGGAGGTGTTTTAGCATCTGTGCATAGTCTGGACCTGGCACCCACTGCAAATCTTCCAAGAACAAAATAATACTTCCAATTTTTTCATCCACTGTGCACACTTGGATCATTTTGGCAGCCACAGAAAGTTTACAAGAAGTCTATAAATGATACAATAAAATATATTAGAGTTATAAATAACACATCTGATAATTAATATACTATGTTACAAGCCAGAATTACAAAGCCATTAGGCAACCATTTTAATTGATTGATCATTTATGTCCCTAATATGTGTACTTGACCTATTTGGATCCAGCTGCACTCTGTGCTCCTGCTACCAGCCTCTGTGTGGGAGGTTCCCATTCCAGCTTTTGCCCTGCATCTACAGCACAGGTGACAGCAAGGAAGAAAGGAATGATTCAGGCTGCCTTTTATCCAGAGGACTCTAGATCTCAGGTTGTTCCTGATATCTGATGGACACAAGCAGTTGCCCAAAGCAGGGCACATGGATATGGCCCTCCATGGTGGAAGCTTTGCTCTGAGCTATGTGGGAGCCTGGGTACAGAAAAACAGGGTTTCAGTGAAGAAGAAATATTGTCTGGACTTTTTAAAGTGTTTTTAGAGAAACAAAGATTAGCATACATCAAAGTGGCACACAAAAAGCTTCCCATAATCCTGAATATGAAAATATGTCAAGAGCTGCATGCTAAATGGATTTGCATACATCAGAGCTGAACATCCAGCACTCAGCTGGGCACCCTGAACTGCATTAAAAATGGTAATACTGAGGTGCTGGATGCTGATAATTGAATGCTGGAGAAACACACACAGACATGCACACAACTATGGCATCTTTTCCACTTGTCTTACTTAGATGGCTAAAACATAAAGAGGGAGTCTGTTAAGGTAGCCAGCAATCCTTGAATATTTAAGGGCTTCTTCTTTCAAAGAGAAATTCAAAGTATCACTTAGCCATACAGAAATAATTAGCAGAGGAAGATTCAATTAATTTAGTACTTAAATTTTCAATTCTAAAATGGTATCCTTGATTTTGTGAGAGGAGAAATTTTAACACAAGAAAGTGGTGACCAATTCAATATTGCTTTGCTCTTGCCCTCTGCAGTAATGCCAGCATGCTACTTAGAAATCAAGCTGTAGCAGGTCAGATGCTGTGGAAACATCAGCCTGAGTTTACCCTTTTGCCCATGACAAAGAGTGGCAGAGGGGAGATCTCTGTCCTTTGGGCTCCTGATTATTGAATCAGGATGGGGAAGCCCCAGCTGCTGACTTTTCCCCAATAATACTTTCCAGCATCTTCCCAGTTAGTGACACATTAGAAAACCAAGAACTTCTTGTGCAACAACAAAAGACAAACACCAGTCCCACATGGTCTGGTTTGGTGCTTGTCAGAAACCCCAGTGTCACTGTCCTGAAGTGACCATGACTGTGAGAGCCCTGTGTCAGCACAAAACCCACAGCAGGGCAGCAGCTAGAGCTGAATTCTGTCCTTGGCTTCAAGATCACACCTCCCATTCAAACACTGAGAGCAGGGCCTCACACTCACTGCATTGTCCTTTCCCCACCAAAATCATCCCTCCATGGAATGCTCTCCTTTGGGATTGCAAGGTTTTGTGCATATGATTATTGCATTGAATGTGGGATCCTACTCTCACTCTGATGAAAAATGTCATGGTAACTTTTAAAACGGAGTTTATGAAAATGTCACCACTTGCTCATGAAATAAAGCTCCTGGCAAGTTTTAATGGGCACACTGTTAAAAACTAACAGTCCCCAGTGACCAGAGGCAGCAGAGCCCTGGGGTTTTGGGTTTTCTCTTAAATGAGCCACCAATTTGTGTCCAAAAGTTTGCTTTAAAAGTGGCAGCTGCAAGATTTTGTGTTTTGCCTTTATTAGGGAAAGGAAAAAGAAACTTTTAATTAAAATCTCTCCAAGATTTGCAAGGAAATGTACACCAAGAAACTCTGGGAAATGTGCTGTTCTGCTTGGCTTGGTTTTAAACGGGGTAATTTGAGTTTTTAATCTTTTTATTCTATGCCTCTCTTGTTCAAAAATAAAAAGTGAATGCTGAAAAATAATGACTGCATCCAAAGGGAAGTCATTACAAACAGAACTTAGACATTCTCAGAGGAGAACTGACCTATGACTTCTTATGGAGGAGGTGCATCGGCTGAAGGGCATCATTGTTTTTAATTTCCTCTGAAATGAGGTGTGATTTCCCAGCCCCAGAAGTGTTGTCAACTCAGCTACAGGGGCATGATCCAGTACTTGTTCATTGCTGTTGCTGGGGAGTTTCCATCCTTAGGAAAAGAGAATGGATACCAGGGGCTCCTGTTCCTCAGTGGACTGCTAGATCTTTGTTTGAAAGATGAAGTTCCCAAGTTTCCAGTTCCCAGCCTCACATCAGCTGCTGAGATGTTTCCAAACTTGCAGCTGATGGGAATTGTTCTCATTTTCCAGCCTGCTGCATTTCTTGCTTCTGAATTCCATTGCCCCTGCCCTGGTTTGTGTGCATGGCAGATTTGGTGCATCTCTCATTTCCTCAGTGAGGAAAGTGCAAGGCAGTGAGGCTCACAGCGACAGCACACAGGGGCAAAGTGATCTTCCCTGTGTTTTACAAACATCTGCAGTCATTTCTGTCCATGGAGCTACCAGCCAGAACAGCAGCCAAGGACACCTCAGAGACCTCTGTTTCCTGGCTGACACCCGAAACTGAGATGGTTTGGCTTTAATCCTGGACATTTGTTCATAGACCCGTGGGAGGCTCAGCTGGGTGAGGTGCTGAGAGGTTTCCTCCCATGCAAAGGCAGTACCAACCAGTCACACATCACTAATAGACGACTTTTTAACTCCTTCCCCACAAACAACCAGTACAGGAAGTTCTCTTGCCTCTCTTAAGTGATTTGTTATCAGCACCAGGTCATGAGACAGCAGCAAAAAAAGTGCTTCCCCAAACTCTGATTTAACAATCTTAAAGGACTGAAAGAAGAAACTGAAAGCCCAGCCTTCAGATGAAACACTGTGCTGTGATCCTCTCAGTTCTGAATGAAAACCAAACTCTTTGGGATCACCTCAGAGCATCCCCCTGCAGATCTATGAGGAGAGGGTGCACTGTGGCTTGCACAAGAGTGCAGGGGGCAAGAATCATGGAAAGAATCATGGAATCACTCAGGTCTGAAATCATAGTCAGTCCAACAGTTAACCCAGCACTGTCAAGTCATCAGTAAACCACGCCCCCAGGTGCCACATCCATATGTTACTTGAACATTTTCAGGGATGGTGATTTCCTTACTTCTCTGGGCAGCCTGTTCCAATGCTCAACAGCCTTTGTGGTGAAGAATTTTTTTTAATATCCAATCCAAACATGCCTCTAAACATGCTCTAGCACAATGTGAGGCTGTTCCCTCTCATTCTGTCTCTCATTACTTGGGAGAAGAGACTGACCCCCACCAGGTTACCACCTCCTGTCAGGGAGCTGTAGGGGAAGTTTCCCCTCAGCTCCTTTTCTCCTGACTAAATGAAAACCCAGAAGGAAATGTCCCCCTGATTTTAGATACAGGCAGCCTGGAAAATAAGCTCAGCCTTATTTACTGGACATGACTCCTGGGATGCCATTGTGCAGGCAGTCCTGGGGGGAGGAGCAGGTAGAGAGGGCAGACTGCACACAGACATCTCTACAGAGCCCACAGAGACAACAGGGGCCATGCTGCACTCCATGGAGACTGATTTTGCTCTCATACGCCTACCAAAATGGCTAAAGTGTGTTTCCATAACTTCCTTTCCTTCATCCTCACCTTTTTACCCCAAGGTAATGGAAGAAATGGGAGAAGGTACAAGGAAAGAGGATTTGCCTGGATTAGCAGGGAGCAGGAAGGCTCTGGGGGCAGGTTTGCTGACTTGCTGACAGGGCTTACTGTTGGAATTAACCCTTATATGGGTCATGCTGCTGCATGCAAGGAGGGCAGGAGGCACACAGGGATGTCCAAACTTCTGCTGGTCTGAACCACACCAGCCTCCCACTGAGATAAAACCCCTCTTCTATAGCAAAGGATGAACAATGAGAGAGATATTGCCCCTCTTCCTCCCCATAGCTTTTATTACAAGCATGGAATGGTTTGGGTTTGAAAGGATCTTTAAAGGTCACCTGTTCCAACTCCACTGCAATGAGCAGGGACATCTTCAACGAGATCAGCTTCCTCAGAGCCCCATCCAACCCAATCTTCAATGTTTCCAGGGATGGAGCATCTACAGCCTCTCTCAGCAACCTGTGCCAGGGTTTCACCACCCTCATAAAAATGTCTTCCTTATACCTTGTCAGAATGTAAACATTTTTAGTTTAAAACCATTACCCCTTGTCCCATTCCTACAGGCCCTTGGATGTTTTTGGTGCCTTCTCTAACTCAAAAAAGTAGGGCTGGTCTGCAATAGCATCCATGGGGTGAAACATGATTTACAGCTCAACTTGTTCAACACAAGCAGAATAAAAATAGGATTTGCTTTCAGAAACGACTTTACACAACCCATGGAGATGAGTTGCACATTTGGTGCCCAGGCTCTCCAGCACTGTCACAGCAGACAAGAGAAAATGAAGTTTTTGCATCCCCACCAGTGCCACTGGGCAAAAATAAAACTCCTTTATGTCCAGATGCCTGTGAGCAACATCCCCCCTGTGCAGGTGAGGTTCCTGTGGGTGACTGTAGGAAAAGGTGCGGGTTCTCTCTCTTATAGCTAGCTCTTGGAATATGTAGTTTATTGTGGGGCTTGAGGTTACAAAAGAGGGGGGCTCACCCAAGCTGCTGGCTAGGAGTAAGCCCCAGGGATGGAGAGGCAGAAGCTTGTGTGTGTGTGTCTGTGTGTCTTGTCCTTGTTACAATACTTCATATCTTTCTCTTCTGTTAAATATTACAATTTACAATAACCAACCCATAGAAGACACATATCCCATACAATTTACATATAGCCTATAAGCATTTCTATATTACCATGCACTTGTTACACTTTAAACCTTAAAACCTACTTCCAAAAACTCTTTTTGCCACATTACTAGAGTCCGTGGTCTTTGGACTCTTAGATGCCTTCACTATCTTAGAGTTTTGTCTTATCTTGGGGGAGTCTCTTGGTTGGGCTAAGCTTTTGTCTTCTGGCTACTCAGTAACTATCTGCCTGGCTTCTTAGATGTCCAAGGTGGCTTTCATTTTTATCTTGATTTCATATTGTCACAATCCCTTTGCCAGGTATAATTATATGGCTGTCCTGATTCTCCTTCCCCAACAGGTGACACCTGCCCAAAGCCCAGAAAATACAGCTCTGTGAGAGCACATGTTCTCCTGTCCCCAGGCTAGCTAGTCCTGGGGTGCAAAGCCTTTGGCTTGGCAGGTGTTGCACGTTGCTTCAAGTTGGCCAGATATCTTTGGAAGAGTGTAGAAATACCTAGCTAATTAAGAAATGAAAATAGAGCTGTCTTCCTGAAGAGCAAGCAAGGAAAGAAAAGCCTTAATAGTGCTAGACAAAAAAAAAAAAAAATAAAAGCCAGACTTTCAGTGACAAAATTCAGGTGGCATTTGTGGCTGTGCAATGACAAACAAGTGACAGCCAAAGCACTCACTGCTTCCATTTGTGGTACTCCCCATATGGTGTTTGGGGTATGAGTTTCCAGAGATGCTGAGAATCCACCCCTCACTGATTTCCACAGCTTTTGCCATTCCTTGCCCCCAGCAAGGCAGAGCAATCCTTCAGGATAGTTTTGCTGTTCCTCAGACTGAATCACACAGTTCAGCCCTGTTCTCAGCAACATCCAGCTTTACTCTGACAGCAACTCTTGCCACATTCATGCACAGACATCACGCCCCCCCCAGATGACACAGGGCTTCCTTACTGTTTGTGAAGCTCTTTGGGAAGGTGTCACAGAGATGGACTGATCACCTCTGTTTTGATTTCCTGACCCACTGAGGTTCACTTGCTGTGGCAGGAGAACCCCTTGGAGGGGGAAGTGGCTCAAAACTACGGGGTTGTTTAACGCCCATGACAACTGTTCATGGCAAACCCTTCTTTTGGTAATGCCACCAAATACCACCATACACAAGATGTGCTGTTGCCAGCTCTGCTTTGCAGATGTGGAAGGGGTGAGTGAACCTGCAGGCATCTGTCTTATTCTCACCATTACAGAGCCTGAAGTAGAAATGGAACATCCATCCCTGGCTCCCAACTCTGCTCCTAACTCCACTTCTTCCCTTTCCCACAGCTGCTCAGTGTTTTCAGGGTAAATCATCAGGAATGGGAAGCTGCTGCAGTAGCAGACGTTACTTTGCCCTCTGCAGCCCCTTCACGCCTCCAACCTGCAGCTTTTTCAGGGCTGTGTTTCAGCCTCTGAACACTTGTTAGGCAGCCATCCCTGCCAGGGGTAAAAATTAATTTAGGATGGAGTTGGCTGCTGTTGCCATCATTCTTTGCCAAGTCTGATGCCTCCCTCAGCATATTTCCTGGCATAGCTGGACTGAAGGAGAAGCACAAGATGTGCAAGAACTACGGGTAAGGACCATTTAGTTTACAAATGTATGGGCAGATATCTTAGCACTAAGCAGGTAATGGGAGATTCAAACCATAAAAATATGTTTCAAGGCTTCTTTGTCCAATTCACATCCTTGTGCATGTGATTGTGGCAAGTGGAGCTGAGTTCCACACACAATCATTTATGGGAAGGGCTGCACCCCATGGGCACTGCTGGCAGTGCAAACCTGCAGGCTCAGCAGTCACTCCTCAATCACAGCAGTGGAGTTTGGGGATCCACCTGAGATCCTGGGTGCCCTCATCCCCAGCTGCACTGGGAACTCTGAGCCCCCTTGCCACTTCCAAAGGCTCTCATTTTGCACTGGTTGCAATGGCTCCTCCTGTAAGTCTTTCCCATTCCCACACACCTTCCCTGACACCAGCAGAGCTCCCTATTTGAATTACTGTCCAACGCCCTCACACAATAATCTCCATATACACAAACTCCAGAATTAAGGGGTTACATGGTGCTTTTTATAACTTTACCACCAACTCAGATTTTAAGAGGCTTTTCTTCCACTGTTGTGGACAAGATTAGCCTCTGCAATTTGATTGTGCTGCTATGGCAGTAATAAAAAAAAGTAATTTTTTTTTCTTAAAAAAGAAAAAAAAATCAATAATTGGCATTCCCATGTAAGGTCTCTGACATTAATTATAAATAAATGTTAGACCTACTAAAATAAGAAAGTGAATTTATGGCAGCAGGCTGCATGCTGCTGGTGAAGCCTGTGTGGCTGCTGCGATACAGATGCAAAATATAAAGTCTTGAGGACTGCAGTTTGTATTTTATTGCCTCGGAAAATAAATGTGTAAATAGCAATAAAACGCACAATTATTTAGCACGAAGCCAAAAGGCTCTGCAGCATTTATAGGCTGATGGATGGCTTGCCTGCCTGCTCTAATTTTCCATAAAACAAGGAAGACAAGGATGGAGGAAAATAAACAATGGCTGCTGTCACTATGATTAGCTGCGAGGCGCCAGGTGAGAGCAGCCGGTCTCTGGAGAGGGTAACACTGAGCTGCTGCAGCTGCCTTTTGCTGCAGGGATTGAGCCCAGATTGCAGTGCTGCTTGGCAAGGGAGCTGAGCAGGGAGCCAGGGTGGCTGTTCCCAGGGCCCCCATGTGCCCCATCCCCGATGCCTCTGGCAAAGAATGGGGCAGCGCCTGGGGTGGGGTGAGGGCTTAGTGCCTGCAGTGGGAGGAGGGGGTTTCAGGCAGCCCTGCCATAGATTGGTGTTTGGACAAGAAAAAAGACATCTAGCCCTGATAATCTTAGAGGTCTTTTCCAACCTTAATTCCTCTATGGTTCCATGAAAAATTTGCTGGTGCAGAAGTCAGTGGTCAGCTGTCAGGGCTGTCACCCATGACATGATGAGGCAGGGAGAGCATTAAAAAAACCTGTGGGGGGGAAAAAGTGAAAGTTCTTCAATGTCATCTGTTATAAGCTGGGAGTGGGGGGCAGCATTTGAAACTCTTAATGAGATAAAGAAAGCTGCAGACAGAGAGCTACCAGCTGCTCCCCTGGCTGTGATTCTGTGACCCATGGCAATGCCTGTAAGAGCCACAGGGCTCCATGCTGGGCCCTGGCAGCAGGAGCTGGTTTGCCTGGCACCAGTTACCACACTTATCTGCTGCCTCCACCTGCATCTAGGAGTCCACCTGCATCTAGGAGACACCATGCTATTGTCTCCCACCCTATTCAAGAGCATTTCTGAGTGTGACACAGGTACATATTATCAACTCATATTTGTTTTCTTCTAGCTATATATGTCCATCTAGGCAAACAAGCCCAAATTTCACAGACTGCTTTTCTCTGGGTCAGAGAAGCCACATGCAGCCATTCACATTTGCACAACCCCTTTTAGGCCACTGAGCTTGTAAAGACATGAATCTGGGTGCTTAGTGTGATATTAACAGCAGGTTGCTTATGAAGAGAGGTAATGTAGGTATCCTTGTGATGATGGAGCAGGAGAATGGAGGTGTTTAAGCTCTTGGGTCACTCCCCACAAGCACGGAGGATAAAAGCCAGGATGTGCAGCTCCAGCCTCAGTCTCACATTTTCAATGCACACTTGTGATTTTGGAGTTAAATCCTTCCCCTGAGCAATCACAGTGCAGAGACTCACTCCTGCCACTGGAAATGGGGGGAGCCTCACTGTGCTGAGCTGGCCCTGGCTGGATGCCAGGTGCCCACTAAGGCCACTCTGTCACTCCCCTCCTAAGCTGGACAGGGGAGCAAAATGTAATGAAAAGCTTGTGTGCTGAGATAAGGACCGGAAGAGATCACTCACCAGTTGCCATCACAGGCAAAACAGACTCAACTTGGGAATCAGAACAAGAGAATGAGAAATAAAACCAAATCTTAAAACACCTTCCCCCCATTCCTCCCTTATTCTGAGCCTGGGAATGTGGGCTGTGGTCAGTTCACTACACCTTGTCTCTGCTGCTCTTTCCTCCTCAGGGAGCCAAACCCACAGACTTCCCCAGTGTGAGTCCTTCCCATGGGCTGCAGTTCTGCCCCAGTGTGGGACCCTTCCACAGGGTGCCATCCTCCAGCACCCAGTGACCTCAGTAACTGCAGAGCTGTAGCTCTCACAAACACCCTCCTCTCTCCTCTGGCTGCTGCTGAGAAGAAACTTTCCCCCATTCTTACACAGATTATCCCAGAGGCACCACCAGTGTTTGCAGATGGACTTGGCCCATCTTGGAGCCAGTTGGCATTGGCTCAGCTGGACATGGGGGGAGCTTCCAGAAGCTTCTCACAGAAGCCACCCCTGTAGTCCCCCCCTGCCAAAACCTTGCCATGCCCAACAGACTTGCTTTCTCATTTACTGGGCTCCCAATTTAGACACTGAAATTCAGTGCCTAAGAAGAGACAGTGAGAATAACACAGAGTGCAGGGGAAGGAGATACATCAGCTGACAACAGAGATTTTTTTCACTGCTGGACTTGTCAGTGTATTTTGAGCCTGCTCCAACTTCACGCAAAGCCAGCTGAGTCTTTCAAATTATTTCCACCAGCTGTTTTATCCAAAATCCCTTTTGAAAAACAATTAAGGATGAATTTTAGTATTGCTTCTATTTATAACAGTGGACATCACAGGCAGGACAGCTCTTATATTCAACAGCATCAGGAATAAAAAAACCCCAAAATAACAGAATAGAGACAAATGCTACCTATCCACACCAAGTCCATTCAGTTCAAAGAGAACTCCAGAAGCAGGTCCTGCAAGAAGGGTATTACTCCTGCCAGAGGGAGTGTCCTGTGAAAGACTCTTGATGTGACTTGTCAGACCTAGTTCAGATCACAAAGCCAACAGAAAAGTTTCAAGTGACATGTTCAACACATGGAACATCTTTCATCAATTACTGAGCTGCAATGTGGAATCAAAAGAATGCTAAAGACTGAGTTCTGCCTGTCCTCAAACATTTCTCTTTGCAAGAACAAAAAAATAATCAGTAATCATCAGTATGACTGTCTACTTGGATTTGAAAGCAGATAATGAATAGTACATCTGTTTTTCACTTATTAATATAACTAAGCTTGTTGCATAATAACTGCTTATTTTTGGAAAGCAGTCCTTTCTACCTGTCCCAACAGCACATTACTGAGTTGGCAAGCAGCACAGGCTCTGGAGTGAATAAAAGAAATTTTTTCAGTTTGAACTCACTTGCCAAATATTTTGTCTTGAAAGTCTGGGTCACCCATTACATGAGTTTCTGAAGGAGTAAGTCCCCTTGACCAGCTTTGCCATAGCTTCCATTTCACTTGGCTGTGTGTGATGCCTGCAGTTTATTTATCTCATAAATGATTACAAAGAAAATGTTGGCAGACAAGACTTCCTGCCAGATCACACACTCACGAGTGCTGAGAAGACACATCTCCTTCCACCTGTCTTTGCTCAGGACAAAACCTGTTGCTCCAAACCCAGGGTTTGATGCACAAAAAATGGTCTGTGATGGCTTTCATCCTATGGCTGTGATGTTTGTGCTCCATGGGGCTGAACCCTGCAAAGGATAAACACCCCAGGCTAGGATTGAGCCCTAGGAGATGTCATTCCTGCCTCACAAACAGATCTGCAACAGCTGAGGACTTCCTGCAGTGTTCTGATGACTTCTCTGCACTGCTCTCTCTGTGCTGGCCCTAAATATCTGGATAGACTGGAGGTATAGCCTGAATAGTCAGTCCTACTGTGGCTGTCACCCAGTGTTTATATTCCTTAGTTCAAGTCTCATAAAAAGCCCAGCTGTTGGTCTTGGAAAGATAAATCAGCATTTCAGTATTTACTCTTGCTTCCAAGAGGTGCTATCAATCACATCCAATACATATCTTACAATGCTTCTCTTTTCCTTTCCCTTATCACTGTACAAAACACAGTGCTGGGGGAGAGAACAGCAGCCTGTACCTGAATGCAGATAATCACAAGGTTTGAGAGTCCAGGGTGTTGTGTTGGATCTGTATCTGTACCTCTGAATGACGTTCTCAGGGGTTTATGAAGACAACAAAGACTGGGATGCCTTAGCCCTCTTGTGCTCATAAAGCTGATAGAAAGGAGAAGACCAAAGGCATTAACCTTTCTGACTCTGCTTAGTCTAATTTTGTCCTAGCAAAACTGTCAACACTGTGCAAATACAGCAGAATAACAAACAAGGCACTAGTTGGCACTTTAAACACTCCTAATGTCCCTCCACAGCAGTGCAATGTGCTGTCATCACTACAAGCCAGGCACCAGATGCCTTTATTTTTAATTGCACTGAAGAGATACTGGTCTCAGGGAAGGCTCTGCCCAAAGGCAAGACTGATCACAGCCCCTCCCCAGGCAAGTGCTGCTCCGAGATGTCATTTTCCCTTGCACTGAAAAATGCTCCTAGCTCAGAAATTCATGGCATGGGCTCAAATGTCTCCTAGAAGCTCTTTCAACCACAGCCACAAATACGGTTTCACTCTTCAAATGCTGCATTGGCAGCAAAATCAAAGCTTTGCCACTGCTCGGCCATTCTAGTTTGGAAACAAATTTTTTAGCCAAGATTTCTCCAATCAACCGAACTCCCACAAGTCATCAATCACAGCAGCCTGCTCAGATGAAGGTGATACTCTGAATTTGTCTACAGCATAACAACCCCTTGATTGTGGTGCTCCTGTGGCTTTTCCTCAAAGGTAAATTTCTTCATGTGAATCATTACACAGAACCCCTCCGTCTTCCAGCTTCCTATTGAACCATCCAGGAGGCAGCATTTAAATGCAAGAAGGTAAAACAACTGTATTGACTGTCCTTTGTCTGGGTTTATTTAATTCTCTAAAGCAAACAGTTAGTGTGAATTGCATTCCTGGTAATAAAATCGTCTTGCACATTTGCTTATAGAGGGTCACCAGGGAGAGCAAACGCACCTGTACTCAGCAATAAATGTTTGATTCTGTGTTGCACAGCAATTATTCAAAATGAGAGAGACTATTGGATCCAAGACTGCTGCCCTTTAGGACTCAGCCTGTCAAATTGCATAGCTCTGTACTTTTTATCCAAGTGGATTTCATCTCCACAAAATTATTACTGGGTGATATTCCAGTCTTTCAGTCCAAGTTGCACCAAACTTGAAAAACATTTGACTACCAGACCACCTTTTCTTTGCTGTAAGGCACATTGCTTTTTTATTATTATCATTTTTTATCAATATCCCATAGCATATGAAAGGAGCAAAATTTAAAATGCATGGGTGGTTTATTCTGAGAGGACAGAGAAAGGCAGAGATTTCAATTGAATCCTGCCTTAAATTGCTTCATCCCTGCCTTTAAAAATGCCATAGCTTTAGTCATCAAGAGGAAGTTATGATGCTGGCATATATTTATTTTCTCATATTTTTTTATACTTACTTCAGAAATTAATCAGGTATGTGGTATTTTTCTGTCTTCTTAAATTAAACAAGGAGCCATTAATATATTTTACAAATACATCCTTCTGTAGATACTTTCTTGACATTTATTACTGAACTAGACTTGAACTTGATGTACTTTTACATATTGCTCAGCAAAGAGAAATGTAGCAAAATTCCACGGGGCTTTAAGGGCTTGCAGAGATGTGAACCAACTTCTCCTTCAAGTAAGATTTAATCAATGCAGTGCCACCCCAGCCCTGACCAGATGATCAGTCACCATGGCTTTGAGCAATATCTTGGGCTGTCTGAGCTTACACACAACTGCAGATCACTGAATCACCAAATTTAATCAAGATAATAATTAGGCATGATGATAATAACTGCATCCTGTTTAATGCACAAGGATATGAGCCTTCCAGCTCCTGCTGCCAGATTGGAACTGAACACAGGAATGGAGGTAAAGAATCAGCAGTCAACAAACTATATTCATAATTATAGAAGAAAAGCTAAACTCAGCTTGCCAAATCCTTAAGAAATCCATTTCTTTGTGCCAGTGAAAAACTTGAGCCTACATATTCTTTCAACAACCTATTCCTTCAGAAGACCAAACCATTATTTTGGATTTGACCAGACTTGAGAGATAAAGCTCAGGGTCCTGGCACAGTAGGTGTTCCATTGGTGCTTAGTAAGCACTTTCTGCTCAGATAAACCCTGCTCCGCAGAAGGGATGAGGGGGGGAAGGAAAAGCTCAATTAAGTGACTTTTTGAAGGTCAAAAAGCAGAATATAAATCTGTCAGTCATCTCAGCCACTGTACTACACTGCCTCTTGCATCAGCTTTGCAGGTCCAAGAAAACAGTTACAAGACTCTTCAGTTAATACATTTTTTGAAGCACCCCATATTTACTATAAGCTAAGCCAAGTCACTTTCTGGGATAGATTCTCTTAAGAAGATTTTTCCCTTTTTTCCTCCAACTTCAAAGTGCCTTGTGACTCTCCTTGTTAGAGCCTAGTGACATCTGCACGTCACTGAGCTGGAGAGCAGCTGCAGCAGCAATGCATCTAGAAACAGTGAAAAGCCCAGAAACATGAAGGCTTGCAAGAAATAATGGAGGGATGTAGAAAATGGACTAGATGACCCAGTAGGCCACATCTGTTTCTAAATTCAACAAACCCTCTGTGTTAAAAATAGGATTAAAAGTTTTGGGGTTTCTTTTTGTTTTTTTTTTTTTTTTTCTTTTAAACCAGTGGGGATTTGGGCTAACATTTTTTATTCAAAAAGTGAGTAACTTTTAATAAGGACCAGCAGGAAACCAACTCCAGAGAGTGATGGGGAAGTAAAATCTTTTCTTTACATACGTGAGACTAAAAAAAAATAAATAATAAAGTAGAACTGAATGATGGTTACATTTTAATCTTCAGAGCTGCTGTTAGCTGCAATAAATCCCTTTTGTAAAACTGGTGTCTTGAGCAGCAAATTCTTATCAAGAGTGTTATTATCAGCCATTGTGGGACTGTGAACAAGAATTCTCACTGTATTTTAATGGCTGCTGGCCATATCCATCAAAGAGGGGACTCTACAAGACATACAGTTATCATTGTTCAAATTTTAATGGATATATGGCATTCCCATTCATTATTCAAGTGACATTCAGATGCAGCTTCAGTCAAAGCTGCCTCTTCATAAATGTTATTAGCTACAAATGGGCCTTTAATAAAATATTACCCTGTGCAAAAATAAAACATTGTACTGATAACCAAAGGAAAATGAATGTAAAGAACTAAAATCCACAGCAATCCAGTCTGAACTCCTTAGTCAGTCAAAAAGCTCTTTGATTTTAATGATCAGTTTGTCAGAACCAGCACAGGAATGCAGGATCAGACCCACTGGGCACACACAGGACACAAAAGACACCTTCCCCAAACCCTTGTGGCTTCCATGCAGACTGCTACCTGATTATTTGAGCCAGAACAGGTCTATCTGTGGTCAGTCTGACCACAGCTCAACAATACTGCCTGCAAATCCAATATACACAGTCCTCTGGACAAGTTTACATTTATTATCTAATTGCTTGGACTGCACACCTTGGAAAAGCCTCTGTCAATGCCATTAAGGCTCTGCTTTTCGGGTGAGAGCTCATATTTTTTTTATTAACTTGTGTTGAGGCTTCTTAAGTTAAGCACTCAGAACTGAAACATCCTAAATCTAATCAGGTTGCACACACTGGCCCCAGACTCAAACCAGGAAGCACCTATTTATTTTCTCTACATTAATACCAGCTCAGCAAGACACTTAAACACAGCTCTAACTTTGTAACCACACGGCCATTCCCCACTCCCTTAAATAGTGCAGATGCTGAATCAGGTTTATAAAAATCCAATAGCAGTCGGTAATAAATACTGTGACTGTGCTCTGCAGCCAGGAGGCTGGAGCATGCTGCTGGGATCTGAAACAGTGTTCCCACTAATGCCACAGGGATGTGGCACTACTCCACTTCCCTGCATCCTGCTCAGTTCCAGGGCCCACAGCCACACACACTTCTCTCTCTCTGTCTGGGAATGAGATGTATTTCTACATAGAAAGTATCTATTTTGCAAGATATTTCTTGGGTTTCCCTGCCCTGCTCTTCTGACTGTGCATTTGAGGTGAAAATACTGTCAGCAGCAAGGCTGGGTGTCTGATACAGGAGGGACAGGAGTAGAGGTGGTTTATTTGCCAGAGCAGCAGCCTTTTCTTCTGCAGCAACTTTGCAAGAAATTGGATTTATTTCTACCAGGATGAAAGAAAAAAACACACACTTCAGTGGAGCTGGGAACCTGCCCCCACAGAACATGCAGAAGATGAAGGCAAAACCAGTTCCTGTTAGACCTGGTCAGCTCAGATGGAACTCCAGACTCTGCACTGGGAAAGAGTCAGAGAGACAACAAGAGGATGCCTGAGTGCAAACTTGAGCATCAAACCCCTTCTGGTCAGCAGCTGTCTTTCCACACTGGCACCTAAACTCTATAGAGACTTTGTCTTGAAAGAAAAAAAACAAAGTAGTGGTAATAGTAGTGGTAATGTACCCAGAGGTACAATCTGTGATGTCCCTGCATGCTGCACCTTGAGTGAGTGAGCATTTGCCCAATACCTCATGGTTGCACACAACAGGTACCCGAAAATCACTCATTTCTCTCTCTGCCTGTGTTTCCCTAGAGGTCCCACACTGCATGTGTTGTGCCCAACACACATGGACGAGATGGGCTTTTTGCAGAAAGTCAGTTTTGTTGAGAGGAAGACTGAAGGACATCCTCCCTTCCCACCACTGAGGGCTCTGCTCAGGCTTACACCTGAAGGATTAAAAATCTGTGACCTGAAAGAAGACAGCCAGCACTGCTTGTTATTATTCTTTTGGAGAGGAGGAAGAACTTGGGAGGTACTTTTGGGTGAAGGTTTGAGCTGAAGGATCTGGAGTACAAAGCAGGCATTCTCCTTGTACCCTGAGTAAGGCCCTCAGACAGGTGTGACCTCATGCACATGTGGGGGATCTGGCCTTGGCTGATGTACAACACAAAAATGACCTTAACAGCTCAAGGAAAAACACCAAAACTATCTCCAAACATCAGCCAATTCAACAGCTTTAGGGGAAGGACTATTAACATCAAGAAAGATGTGCCCAGGGAGAGATGCTTAAGGACAGAGTTTTATCAGAGTAAATCTGGATTAATCAAAAAGATCTCATCCCAAAGAAGCACACCAGTTTTTCTATACATCAACAATTATATTTTTTCCCTACACTTTGGGTAAATTTTTCAGATATCCACCATTTGATCCTGAAGGTTCAATTTCATAAAGAAGTTCCAATGGGAAGTCATTGTCACTCCAGCCTGAGTGGAACCTGTCACTGCTGTTGTTTTGAAAGGTGACCATAAAAAGACATCTCACCCAGGCTTCAAAAACCAGCATTTTAGTCTTGAAACTCTTTCTGTTATGCAGGGTTATTTCCATGGAGCCAGAGGGAAGAAATACCCTCTTCACTGCTGCTCCTCACTTAAAGCACTTTCCAAATCATACATCCATAAGCAAGGTAATTTCTCAGTGCCTTTGTTAGATTTAAAAATGAAAATTAAAGCATTATTAGGGGGTAAGGGTCAAGCATATACCCAGCCAACTATTTGGCAATGACTCCACCTGGAACAAAGAGATTCCAAAATAAATTTTTTAATGAGAAGGATGGCGAAAAGCCAAGCAGAAGTTGCAGAGGACACCTCATTAAAGAAATTGATAAGCCCAAGTCAGGTCAATCTGTTTAAGTAACTCAATGGTTTCAGTCAGATTGGAATAGATCTGTTTAATTTGCCTTCAGAAAAGCATCAGCACAGTGGGAGGAGAGGAGGAGACCTCGCAGGGAGCATAAGTGTTCTGTAAAAGTTGGTAATTTTGCAGAAAGTTGCATCTGTGGTTTACTCACTTGGAAGAGAGACATCTCACACAAAATGATCTGAAGGAGTTGTAGGCAGTGAGAGCAGCCACACTCAGCACAGTGTGACAGGACTGTGGGACCTCCCCTGCCTGCATGGGGCACAGGGGGCCACCAAAAGAGCCAATCTGGCAAACACTAAACACTCAGTTTAAGGCATGAGCCAGAGCCTGGCCTATTTTTACATCGTTGCAGCACTGAGAGAGATTCAGCAGGAAAGAGGAGCTGATTTTCTGCCGGAACAAAGACCTCAAAATATGGTTCTCATTTTGAAACTCAAGCTCAGGGGCCCCGAAAGGGAAAACGAATTCTTGCAGTTCACAAGGACTGTGCTGTGAGCCAAGCAGCACAGTCTGGTCTCTGTCAGGATGTCTGCCCTGCTGCTGCTCACGTGCTGACCAGAGACTTATCACTCACTTCAGGATTTCCGTGATGCTGAGAGCAGCACAGCCACCAGCGTGCCATGCACCCTGGCTGAAAGTGCCTCAGCCAAACAGCATCTCACTAATGAATGCTGCTTCCTGCTTCCAAGTACTGCATCAGCTGGAACCAGCAAACTGCTGCTAAGCTCAGGCTCCTCACTTGCAGGTACCTGGGGGACCTCACTTGTGTGACTTTGGGGCTTATTTCATCCCTGAGTAGAAGAATAATGTCTTCAAGTAATTGCATGGTTTGATAATAAGTAAATAAGAACCTTGCTTCAAAAAAAAAAAAAAACAAAAAACCCGGCACTGCATTTATTGGGCAGATCTCAGCAGCAATGCCATGGGATGTTTTGTCATGCTCAGACTTAATCTGCCTTTTAGAGATGAGGTAGAAAAAATTATCATAATGATTAAGAAGCAAACAAAGCCCAAATGGAGTTCCTGTCACCCAGTCTGCAAGCAAGCATTAAACTTTATAATGTATGACTGTACACAGTAATGAATAAGTACATCTCTCAGAGGCTTTTGTTCCTCACAGCTGTATTCTGAGGGGTTTGGTGCAGCCCCAAATATTAAATAACCTTCAGCAGGCCATCAGGAACCATGAGTTTGAATTCTTTGAGCAGACCTTCCAATCTCAGCACTGGGAATCACAACCCAGTGCTTATCCTGCTAATAGGAAAGTTAGAAAAAACAATTAAAACATGAAGGGACAGATTCCCATATTGATACCCAACTTGAAAAGGAGGCATTTTAGTGAAACACCATTAGGATGACCATGACAACATCATTAATCTTATCAACACAGCAATAACGCACAAGACTACAACCTGCAACATCTAAGTGAAACCCATTTATACGGAACTGAGCAGATTATATTTTAGTCTGGAAAAAGGTATTACATCCCAATTGAAGGTTCTGCTGATTTTGCAAAAGGGGACATGTCAGGCACATACTTCACCAGGGAAGTGGGGATCCCAGGGGTCCCAGCCATTTAATGCTGCACCAACATCACCTGCACTGCTCATGACAGAGTGGTTTGGGGTGGAAGGACACTTAAAGATCATCCAGTGCCAGCCCCCTGGTGTGAGCAGGGACACTTTTCACTAGACCAGGTTGTTCTAAGCCTCATCCAGCCTAGCCCTGAACACACACCAAGGCACAGCAAGGACCTTCTGGCAACTCACCACACACACACAAATGGTTCCCCTTTAGGAGGAAAGGAGCTACATAGACTAGAGAGACAAAGATTTTAGCCAGGATTTTGGATGGATGATTACTACAGACCATTAAGCTGTTCTCCCCTGGCTGGATTTATTGTTGACTCAACAAAGAAACATGACAGGGGCTGGGTACCTGCCAGGGCTGTGCAAAGCAGCTGAGCCAAATTTATTTTAAAAAAGGAAAAGCCAGTGTAAAATCGGAAGGCAGCCACAGACACTTGTTTCCTCTTGCACCTGCAAACCTAAAGCTAACTTCCCTCTCAAAGGCAAATCTGCAAGTGCAGAAGCTTCTGAGAAATACACCCCCTCCTTGCCACCACGAATACTGTCAGTGGATGTTTAGAAACCCCATCTCCATCACACACTTCACTTCCCAATGCTGAGCACATTTTGATTCACTCTCTCCTAGCCACTTGCAGGTCCTTTTCTAGGGGGTATGACTGACAAAGCAACGAGAAGGGGGGGAAAAAGCAAACCTGACAAATGCCCACGTCCCCAGGGCAGGCAGCTCCGAGCAGGGGGACACCGCGGGAACCACGGGCGTCTCAGGAGTGGCCAGAGATGGATGATCTGGATCTGCAGAGAGCTTAGGTTTGTCAAATGACTTGTGCAGGCTTTGTGCCAGAACGAAGCAGAATGAAACAAGAGATAATCCGCTGAAAGAATGCCCCATAGAGCAGGGGAACAGCCAGATGCTTCCTGTGCGTGATATTTCACGGCAGCGTAAGATACAGATCAGGACAGAGGTTCAGCAAGGTCATCAGCAGCAGGTCAGAGGGGGGAAAGTTAAAAAAAAAAATCGGAATACAACAAAGCAAAAGCAGAACTACAGGGCAAATGCTTTGTGCTGGGAAGTTGTGGCTCCCTGAGGCCTGGCACTGAGAAAGGGCAGCCAGAGCACCAGAGAGCCACCTCGGAGCAGAGCTGAGCGTGGGCGGATGGAAATTCGAGGGTTTCTGCAAAGTCAAATATTCATAAAGGGTTCAGCAAAAACTTTGCAAATAAAGAAAGCATCTTTATGAAACAGACTTAGTATTCCTCAAGCTGAAATGCAACTTTTGATTTAAAAGCTTCCAGAGTTAAAAATAAATAAATAAATAAAATAATCAACATGGTAAAATGGCATACAGTAGAGGTTTCTTTGCTTGTTTTTCTGGAAGCATTTGAAAGTCCAAGGATCATTTGTAACAGTCATGTCAGACCTCAAAAGAACTGTCCACAGCCTAGTTTTGTTTCTTTTTAACACACTTCCTTAAGTATCCAAAATTAGGTAATTAAGAAAACAGTGCCTCTAGCCAACATCTGTGGCTTTCTGTGGTCAGATTTTCCAGCTATATTATGTGTTATTTAGCAACATCTTACCTTGTCTTCAAGTATTATGGTGTCTCAGGGGATTTTAGATCACATCATAGCTAAGGCTAGAGCTGCCCAGCTAGTGACAAATAATCAGAATATTATGAGCTGAACACACTGAGAGACAGAGAGCAGCGTGTTGAGAGCCAGAGGTGTGATGCAGAATTACAATACAAAATCTTCTGAAAATGAATCATGTTTTCACATCCCTCAGCTGCATTTGCAAAGCATTGCTCCTTTTACTTATCCATGATTGACCAGTATTTTTTGCTTTATTATTTTACATACTCAGCTGTTAACAGAGAACAGAAATGATGTTTCTTTACTAAACAAATTTCACTTTTGCATCCCCTCATCCTTTCCTAAGAAAAGCCAACTAAAAGCACACTTTTGCAATGACAGTGAACGTGTGCAAGAGGAATGGGCTATCAAATTAAAGACAAATGTGTTATAATAGCAACACTGACTTGCATGTACAGCAGAGCTCTCCTGCTGAAAAAGGAGCTAATGAATCCTCTGCCACAAATCATCAGAAAAGTGCATTTGAGCAGTGTGAACCAAGGGGAATTGCCACTGAAATTACAATTGTTCAGATGGTTGTACAGGAGAAATCCCATCCTCAGGTTATCATCAGCAGTTGGTGTTCCAAAGGACCACCAGAATATTAAGAAATCTTTCAGGCAGGAAGAGCCATTTCCTCCTTAACCCCGTGGAGGCAGCAACACAGCCCAAACATGAGACACAGCACCTGGTGTGTCAGAAACCCTGCTCTCCTGGTTTACTCAAAACTACAGCACAGTAGCAAGCTTCAGGGTCAAGTAGACTTTGATGAAGCATCACCACTCCACTGGAACTTGAATGCTGTTATTTTTTCATTTGAGAAAAAAAGAACACCCTAACATTTGCCCTGTGCAGAGAGCTCACAGCACCCTTTCAACCAGGGGACAGGGCAAAGTAATAAATACTTGAGGAAGCTGCTTCCTCATGTGGAAAAAAAAACCACTTTAGAAGGGTTCAGTCATTGCACGTGTGGGCACTTGGGATCAGGTCAGTGTGGACCACCCATCCCTGATACAGGGGGTGCAGGCAGCAGGAAGGCACCAACCAGTTTTCAGCTGAGCCATGGATCTAAGCACAATTGAGTATTTGGGTTTTGACTCTGTTTCATGTATTAAGGTTTTATGGAAAAGAGTCTGGGTCCTCGGTTCTGCAGGACACATCTCAGTCAACCAGGCCAGTGATTTTTTTTTTTTTTTAATTTCTTCCTACAGAAAGCAGAGGAGATCTTGGTCATTCTGGACCAAAAGGAAGCTTCTCCATTTCTTCCACATTTGCCTAAAAGTGACTGACTTTCATTAAGATGCAGACAACTCAGTGCTGTTTGGGCTCTGAAGTCTCCCATCAGTTGCTGGATGGGCACCACCTTAGTGCTTCAGCTCTCCCCAGAAGAAGGTAACCACAGACCCAGCATTAGCTCTCTCATTCAGACACCCCAGCCTCTGCCCTCTGGAACTTGCATACCAGCTAAGAGATTAACAGGATGTCACTCCCAACTGTGCTGGGGCAGAACCCATCTGATCTCACATCACACCTCAATGCCAGAGCAAGTCATCAAGGCTTCTTTAACTCTGTCAGCACAGAGGAAGTCCCAACTCCAGAGACTATTTTTCCAATGCCTCCTCCACATGAAACAAATGACATATAAAAGTGTCTATTTCTCATGGTGACCCATAAAAGGAGGACAGATTACCAGGTCTGACAACAGCACATGCTTTGCAGATGCTTGTACTCTGTCAGATGTACCCAATGTTGATCTGCACTCTAAGGAAGTTCTAGCACAGGAAAGCTCTCCTTGTTCCAAAAGGAACATGAACTGCTTTCACCTTGTACCATTGCCTGTCCTCTGTGCACTCACTGCCTTTCATATCACAAAGACAGTAGTTTTCTCCTGATTGAGAGAAAGTGGAGTATTCTTAAAAGAAAATGAAGATCCAATTCCCTCCGAGACTCATTTCTGCAGGATTGTTTTTACATTGTGGGGTTGTAGCAGGGAATTATTCCCAGTATTGCTTCTGCCAGTGGCTCTCTCAGCCAGCAGCGAGGAGAAGGGGCAGGTGGAGTGGGAGTCTTGTCCATGAGAGCCACACATGAACTAGCCCTGGAGCAAGATGGAGAAACCAAGCTCTACCCTCAGTGCTGAAAGGCAGGGCTTGTTGCCAAACATGAGCATGCTTTTCCTTCCTATCTTAGTCATCCCCCATGTTTTTGCTCTCCACTTTGCTTCTTAAGGAAATAAGTCCCAGAAGCCAGGTGTTTTTCCTAGCTGTTTGTTTTCCTGGCTCCAGCTGACAGCTTTCTCTTGTCCCTTTCTCTTGTCCCCAACCCAGGACACCAGGAGGACAGTGCTCTGAGCTGCCTTGCCTGAAAAGCCACAGAAACAAAGAATAAAGACATGTCTGGGGACAAAATGTACTGGAGCTGCAATGCTCAGGAAGCCCTGAAAACCTAAAACCACATTCCCTGGCACGGGTGCAATTGGCACATTTCAACCCCCCTTCCCAGCACTGGGACCAAGAGGAGACAGAGATAAAACAGTGACGGGCTTCATCCTGCCAGAGGAGTTCCATGGTGAAAGCTCCCTCCACTCTCCATCCCTGCATGGCAAGTACAGCAGGAGAACAACATCTGAGTGGTCACCAGAGTCACTGCAGACTGTACAGCACCTCAGGTTATGGAGCTGCCTGGGCAGCAGAAATTCCTTGGGCCACCAAGGCTTTCTGCTTAAAAGGGTGACACCTCAGCAGCTACTTGGGGCCTGGCAGCTCTCCAAACTCCCATCCCACGGGGCACTGCTGTGCACCTGGGCTGATCCACTCCTGCACCAATGCACCCTTCTCTGCTCAAGGGTCACTGTGGCTGGAGCTCACCTCTGCACTCAAGGCAGGCAGGCAGCAGCATCCCACTTGGATAACACCTCAAACAATGTCCCACATCTTTGCCACTCTGACAGCAAATCCTGCTGAGGGATATCTGCTCTCAGCACACTGTCAATCACATACTGTCATCTGTAACCACATCTGCTATGTATCAAGAGCTACTAACCACAGAATGGCTTGGGGTGCAAGGGACCTTTGAGATCTTATTGTTCCAAACTCCTGTCATGGGCAGGGACACCTTACACTAGAGCAAGTTAGTCATAGCCCCACCCAACCTGGCCTTGAACTCTTCCAGGAGTGTGACATCCACAGCTTCTCTGGGCAGCCTGTTTCAGTGTCTCACCACCCTCACAGTAAAGCAGCCACTCTTTCTTCTCATCCACTACATTAAAGGCTACAAGGCTGTAGCTTGCAAAACCTAAACCATTTAGTTAAAATTCCATCTAAACCTGCCTCTGTTCTTCTTTCCTGTACATCAGAAGGCAAGACAAGTGCTCTATTTCTCTTGTTGCAGATTGGGACCTCACAGTGTAGACAGTGTAGTGGTTTTTATTATTCCACATGCAGCAAAGCTCCCCTTTCCCATTGTTACCCTCTGACACACTGTCACTGCAGGGGTAAAAAGGAAGGAGAAGGTAATGAGAAAAAACACCAGGTTTTAACCTGAAGTTTATTCCTCTTTGGCTGTCTGAGGCTGCTTGAAGCATGAATCCAGTTCTGCTGTTTAAAATAGGAATTACCCAAGTGACTCACCCCTTGCTGAGACAGAGACCACTGGCTTGTTCATCATCTACCAGTGCTCAGGGCACACCACTTGTCCCTGCTTACAGCAAGAACCTGATTCCTGCAATTTATTCCTGGGTCTGCTGTGGATTGCATGGCTTTGGGGAAATTGCAATAAAAACTGGAAAACTTGACAATTTTAAACTGATGCTTACATTCACAACAGCCCCTTCCTGTACAGATTGTTTAAGTGCCAATGCTTGAGCTAAGATTTCAAACTTGTGCTTATATTGTAAATCTCATTCACTCAGTCATTAGCAGCATTAAATTGGGGGAGAATCTGCTATGAAACTTAATCATCTGGCACCATGAAAAAGTGCTGGCATAGCTGTTTGATGCTGTGATAGAGGCTGGTACTCCAAACCAGGAGAGAGCAGAGCTTTTCAAGTTCTGCTCATTATTGCTTTGCAATGACACAGGAAACAGCAAGGGCTTTAATCTCTAAATAATTTTTCATTCAGGGATTTGGGAACAATCTAGAGGATACAGAAGTTGTTTTGTTTTCTTCATAAAATGCTTCATTAAAGTGCTGCTCATTTATTAACAAACTTGGGGAGGGAAAAAAAGGAAATAAGTGTTTTTACACAAAATTAAAACTCTGACACATCTTTGCTCTTGCTGTGCTACAAGCAAGCTTGCTTGAGTTTCAGTAGACTGGCATAAGAATGCTTTACAGAACAAGTGCGAAAAACAAGTTCAAAACACAAGGGAAAAATTAAGAGGGAAAACAGAAGACAAGATGGCCAAATGAGCAGTTAAAGACTCTGACACCTTGATCTCAACACATCAAATAGAATTCATCTACTTGCATGCAGACTGTGCCCTCTTCCTAAAAATACACTGCCTCCTTGGTGCAGGTATTTGATTTCACATCAAAGCATTCTCAAGTATTGTTTGCTTTTTTTTTCTTCTTTCAGCCACTTCCAGTCACTTCCTCCAGTAACTCTGCTCCAAACACCCCTTGATACACTGAATACAGGGCAGCACTTCAGATTCAAGTCTCAGGGCTGTACATCACCATGACTGATCAGACTTCAGCAAAAAGACTGTGCAATGAGAATTTCAGGAAGAGGGAGGACTAATTTTGGTGTGATACCAAATCAGTCTCCATTTTAGAGTAATCAAGTCCAGCAGCTACAAGCCTGGCAGCACGAACAGGGCTGCTGCAGGTACCCTGCAAGCTGCAGGCTCTGTGACTAACACAGATTTATGGTGGGACTCATCTGCTCAGTAATCCCCACTAGTGAGAGTATTACTGCAACAGGCTGCCCAGAGCAGTGGTGGGTGCTCCACACCTGGAAAGGCCAGCATAGACAGGGCTCTGATCCAGTGGAAGGTATCCCTGCACATTGCAGGGGGTGGGACAAAATGACTTCTAAAGGTCCTTTCCCACACAAATAATTCTGTTGTTCTATGATTCTTCTCCCCTGTCAGCCCACCTCCAAGGTCAGAGGCAGACTGTGATGCTTGTAGGTCAGAGGAGCAGCAAATACAAGGAGAACCTAATGAAGTCACACTGGCCATCCAGGCAAAATGTGGTGAAATCCTGGCCATGGTAAATTTGGTAAAAGCTGCAGGCAGAGGAAGGAATTCAACAGCCTGATTTGCTGTGGATGGTTATTTTAAGCATAGTGGAAAATGCATTGATGATCCTTGGTTTAATAATTAAGAGCATCAAACTAAAACTTCAGGCCAAATTATGTTCTCATTTTAGTTCATTTACGTCTGTGAAAATGAATTGAATTACTCAAGATCTTCATCGATGTAATAAACCTGGTCATTTTGGCACTGCAGTCTATGGGTACTCATTGCAGCAGCTAAACCACAGCCCTGCTCCAGATGGCTTGCCTCTACAACATAGCAGACATCCAAGGCACTCCAAAAACTAATCACCCCCTGATCATATCACTTCAATTAAAAATTACTCAATATTTCCAATTGCTCACGTCCATTTTAGAAATAACAGAAAATTACAAAGTGCTTGGCCAGTAATATGCAGCTTTTCCTACACTGCAGAAATGTCAGCTAAGCAATATTAACCAGTTCAGCAAGGCAGTAGATTTTATATCTGGTATGTGGTGTATTTTAAAATTTCTCCACCTGTACATCTGCTGTGAGCAGAGACAAACAGGAAAAAATGTCTCTTACCTTATAGTGGAAATATAGATGGAGAGCATTTTTAGAGAATTTGATTCAATAAAACAGCAAAAGCTTCCAAGGAAGGTCCAGTATCACTCTTTTCCATTGAAGAGGACCCAGGTTGATGCACACATTACTGCAGAGGCAAGACTGAAGGAAGGGAGAACTTAGCTGAAGAGTGTGGGATTCACCAGGAGTTTTCATTCCCCCAGTGAATCCCACATTTGCTCGCATAGCACTTACTCTGGTTTATATCAGGTAAATATAGAAAAGCAGAGAGATGTGCACCTGAGATGATGATTATTATTTTGTGGAAAACAGAAAAATGCAGAGATCTCACTACAGAGTTTTCTGGGTTACTCATATAAACTGTAGACACAGAGCCAACTGGATTTTTTATTCTAATGCCAACTCCTCAGAGCATCCCTCACCAGCTGTTTCAGCTTGAATCAATGAAGTCTCACCTCCAGGAATGCAATCATTAGTCCTCCAGTCTCTGCTAATAGACAGGCAGGGCTTACATCAGCCATGGCTAACAACTTGGAGTGACTAGCAATAAAACTAAATACACCTTTGAGGAAGCAGAAGACTTTCTTACTGTAAGGAAAATTAAGGGTATTTTCCAGACAAATGACTGTGCGTGTCAAATTTGGTTCAATATATTTAATGCCATAACCATGCTTTCAGATTGGAAAGGAAAAAGTGGCTCAGCTCCACAGCAGGAGCAGATGTGACTATGGGATAACTGAACCAGTGTGAGCAAAATCTTCCTATACTGAGCCTTTTTTGGTAAGTGTCCCAGAGTTCAGTGTTCTTTTTCCATTGTGCTGGGTGAATCATGGGATGCAGGCATCCTGCAGTCCATAAAGACAGGACCCTCTGCAGTCATCCAACTACTGTAGTCTAAAGCTTGAAGTACGTCAAATTGACATGGCAAAGAGACAGCTACTAAGGAATCTGAGCTGATGACAGAATTCAAGAACAGAATCTAAAAGGAAATAGGTGGGCCATTGCATGAGGCTGCCCATCTGGTTCCCACTGTATGGCTGCATTTGGTATGTTCAAACACTGAGCACATGTGTCACTACATCAAAGTGGTGCTCTGCAGAATGACAAACATGGTCATTTGAGAATATGCACAGGTATATAATAATACACCAGTTTCCTTTGGAGCAGCCCCCTGAAAAGGTGTTTTCAACTTTCCCTTAATTGCAATATAAACACAGCCTTAAAGATGAGCACGTCAACAACCAACACGTGAACAAAACCAACATTAATTTGGGGCCATAAAGGAGTTGGTNTGAGCTGATAACAGAATTCAAGAACAGAATCTAAAAGGAAATAGGTGGGCCATTGCATGAGGTGCCCATCTGGTTCCCACTGTATGGCTGCATTTGGTATGTTCAAACGCTGAGCACATGTGTCACTACACCAAGGTTGTGCTCTGCAGAATGACAAACATGGTCATTTGAGAACATGCACAGGTATATAATAATACACCAGTTTCCTTTAGAGCAGCCCCCTGAAAAGGTGTTTTCAACTTTCCTTTAATTGCAATATAAACACAGTCTTAAAGATGAGCACATGAACAAAAGCAATATTAATTTGGGGCCATAAAGAAGTTGGCGTGATGACTTAAAGGCAACCTGTGCTTTCCCACCCTGAAACTGTGCATTTGTTTTTTGTGCCTGTCTCAGTGAACACTAACTGAACCCGTGTTAACAAAAATCAGTTTTCTTCTCAGCAGCTAAGTATGACGTAGCCTTTTTTCCAGAAACACCAGTATTTTCAGCTAACAGCTTCACACTGTTCTAGGTTGCAGACCTCTTCTTACAGATGCCACTCATGGCCAGAGACTCAATGTTCTAACTTATTTTTGCTTCACTGCTAGCAACCAGAGTCACAGCAGGTCATTAAAGAGATTTGTCTGGCTGAACAGCTTCCAGAAGTGCAATGAAGTAGTTATTTAATATCCTTAGATGAAAGGTGCTATGCAAATACAGAGCAGTGTGCTGTACCAAAGAGGATCCTCTGATTACCTCCTATTAGTCCAACAGAGGTAAATGGGTTCTAGCCTGAGGTTTTGCAGTGCCATTTCACAGCTAAACAAGCTGTAGTTGGCTAAGCTTGGCAAATGCAAACAGTTAACCCACAGGAACTCAGGTCTCCTTTTCATATTTGCAGGTCAGCTGCTTTGAGACAATGTCTGAAGTACAAACAGGCTTTCAGGGCCAGATTCTGATTTCTTTCAGGATGGTGTAAATCAGGAATAATCCCTGCAGAGATTAGTAGGAGTGAGATCAGATTCAGTCTCTTGGAATTAACAAGCACAAACCATGTGCTTGTGGGCTTATTCTAATTCTGCTAAGTACAACACAATTCTCCTTCATGTGCTTCTCCCATTCTGTCTAAAGCACTTTGAGCTGAAGAGCAAAGAAAGTCCTGCTCTGAACACACAACCAGAAGATGTCCAGCATAGCAAAATATTTTTGCCTACAAAGTTCTTAAATAAGCCTTAACCTGAGCAGAGACAAACAGGAAAAAATCCACCCCAAAAAGCACTCCACAAACCAAACCAAACAAAAACAAACAAACAAACAAAAAAACCAAAAAAAGAGGAAAAAGGCCACCTTCAAATTACACAAGCAGAGTGAAGATATATTTAAAGATCCACCTTACCCCCAAACTATGAAATGAACTACAGACACCTTTTTTTTTTTTTTACAAGAAATCAGCACATTTAATTCTCCATTTTACAGCACCTGATTCTGGTTATTATAAAAGGAAAGAACAAGCAGAGCCTTTGCCGGATGCCTGCAACATCCTTACGAAGCATCTCAAAGGAAATTCCAGCATTGCTACAAATGAACACAATGTCATCTGGAAGTTACTTGTATCCTTTCCCTGACACTGTCTCCTTTGATAGGTCAAGTAATGAAAATACAACCATGCCAGTCAGCACCTGGTATATTTTTAGGTAAGCTCAGAAACCAAGTCACCACCTTAATGAAAGGTTCCCCTCTGTTCAGCTTAGCCAAAAGGATGCCACTTCTGCCACTCATGATGCTGTGGTGCACCCCTGCTAACATAGTGGTTTTCAGTGTGCACCCAGAGAATCCTGGTGAAAGAAGCCACGTGACAAATCTCCATCCTGTTTAGATAAAGATACAAATCCCACAGGTGATGGGGAACTGTGATGTTACCCACTGAGAAGGACAACATGAGCTTGCATAAACAGTACTCCCTGTGGTGTGGAGGGGTGCTTCATTTGGGCCAGTCTGTGGCTGTGTTTTGGGTGGTTTTCATACTGCCATGGTGGCCAGAAGACTGGGAGTCCATGGCAAGCTGGGAGGAGACAGAGCCAAGAGAGGTGACCCCCACTGACCCAAGGGACACTCCAGACCACATGACATCATGCTCAGTATCTAAAGTGTGGGGAACAAGGAGGAAGGGAGGGACATTTAGGGTGATGTAAGTTGTCTTCTAAAGTCACCATTACCTGTGATGGGGGGCCCTGCTCTCCCGGATGGCTGCCTGTGGGAAGCAGGAAATTATTTCCTTGTTTTGTTTGTGAGCACAGCTTTTGCTTTTCCCTATTAAACTGTCTTTATCACAGCCCATGGGTTTTCCAGCTTTTACACTTCCAATTCTCCCCCCCAGTCCTACTGGTGGGGGAGTGAGAGAGTGGTGCTTAGTTGCTGACTGGGGTTACACCACAGCACGTGTTTTAGTCTCTCTGGGATGATATTTACATCACTTATGGCTCCTAAAATAGCCAACTGGGCAGGCTGAAGGACATCTTTAATGTTAATGCCAGTGCTGAGGCTTTGTTCTACACCTTCTGAAAAAAAATCAAAACCAATTTTAACTCTTTCAATACCCAAGACACTCTCTGGGTGCCCTAAAGATCACTCATCAGGTTTGAAATCTTTTACCATGTACTGTTGACCAGATCCCTTGCCCTGAGGCCTTTGAGGAAGAACATCTTGTTAATCATCTCACATCCCAACAACTTTAGACAGGAAGTTAAAACTCAGTAGGAGCTATAAGTGGACTGGGGAGGGCTGTCACACCTATGAAACAATTTCCTTGGGGAAGGGAAGAATAAAAAAAAATTAATTTTACTCACTTCCAGCTAGACCCTTAGACAGGGATGACTGATGGCTCTAAGGAAAGGGCTCTGCTGTACAGATGAAGGAGTCCTGTTGGCTTTGGGTAAGGGAACTACCATTGACAAGTTCATACAAATGCCATGTGTTTTACAGATTACAAAAAGCCACAAGCTTTGCAAATCTCAGTAAGCAGATGTCAGCTTCAGAAATCAATTCAAATACATGTGCTGAACAACATTCCCATGCTCACTCAGAGGGAAGCACGCTGCCCTTGCTGACTTCTGAAATATTTTGGTCCTGCCTTCCACAATCTCCAGGTAATGGGCAGATCAAGCTCTAATGAGCTCACCAGATACGACAAGTCTGTACTCAAGGTTACTGAGCACGACCCTATTCTCTCTTGGAGAAAGGGGGAAGTGTTGTGCAGCATTTTTTTCTGACAGAAAAGAGTATCATAAACAAAACACAGGACTTGATCTGAGGTGCAGAAACACCCTCCTCTCCTTGGTAGTCAATAATGTTGGTGCCAGGAAAAACAATGCACACACTTACCTGCCCAGGAGTAGCAATCCAGCTCACAAGAGAGCACAGCAGCTAGAGGGGGAGATCTGAAAGATTGATTCTGACAGCTATAAAAGCAAGAGGTGTTTAATATTCAGAAAAGTGTAAGTGACCTAATAACAGAATTTGCAGCTCCAAGAACTGGACTTGTCAACTGAAGCCTGATTAGATCCAAAAGTAACAAAGGCAAATTTGCACGGGTTCCCTTTGTAGAGAGGAGGGACTGTGAAAGTGATCCCTTTCAAAACAAGCAAATCTCTCCTGGTTTTGCCCTTAATTTAACCCTTGGGCAGAGGTGGCAGCACACCACATCTCACAGTTCAAGTGAGGAGGCTGCCAGCAGCACAGCAGGTGGCACCAGCCCAATGGCACCAAGTTTGACCCTGCAGAAGAGCCACCTTGCAAAGCCAGCTCCTCCAAGAGTGGGAAGGGTTACATGCCACTCTGGTCACCCCACCCTCAGGGTGTGCCCCTCTGCCAAGCAAGCCTGAAACTCCCACAGCAAGTGCATCAAGTTGCCCTGGGGTCTGTTTCCAGCTCCAGTCTGTTCCATGAGAAGGTCCTCACTGAAAATTCACACTGATATCTTCTGCATATCAGAGCCCCTAAACATCCAAGCAAGACTTTAAAGGTACAAAAATTGTACAGGCAAACAACAGCCAGACTCATAATACAAATTTCCAAATTCAGAGGCATGCCAAAAGTAATGTTAGTGGCTCTGAGAGCAAGGCAAGGGAGAGTTACACCTTAATGAAAAGCTGTTTCCCAAAATGGAGCTGTGCCTGGTGGGTTTATTTCATGGAACACAGAGAACTTCTAAGTTTGTGTGTGGTAAAGTCAGAAAAAAGACATTTTGAGCAATGCTTCTTTAAAAATTCACACACACACAAAAGAAAAGTTGGGGATGTGAGTCTCTGCCATCTTGCCTGAGGAGGCTTTAAGGACTTCTTTCTGCTGCACCAAGATGTAACTCTTGGTTGAGCTTGTTCCCACAAGACAACTGTCCTTCTTCCAAGATAAAAACTTGAAAATGGGGCAACTTTCTTAGGATTGTTTCTCAATTAGTGTGATGACAGTCACCACGGACAGGACTTGGGTATTTCAAGCCAAAGGGACAAAGGGCTACCATCACTGGAGTGTGGGAAGCTTTTCTCCAAGGAACAGTAGAGACAGTGGCCACACTGAGCACTCCTGCCTTAATCTGGCAGAATTTTAGCTTTATACAGATGGTGAAGGGGATGGAATACAAATCTTATTGAGGGAAATGGGGTGTTTAACCTGGATAAAAGGAGGCTGAGGGGAGACCTTCCCTCTCTCTACAACTGCCTGAAAGGAGGTTATAGTCAGATGGAGGTTCATCTCTTCTCCCAGGTAAAAGTGACGAGACAAGAGGAAATGGCCTCAAGTTGCATCAGGGGAAGTTAAATTTTAACACTGGGACTTTTTTTTTGTTTTTCATGAAATGGGCTGTAAAGCATTGGAACTTTTTTTTTGTTTTTCATGAAATGGGCTGTAAAGCATTGGAACTGGCTGCTCAGGGGAGTGGTGGAATCACCAACCCTGCAATTGTTCATAAAGCGTGTGGATGTGGCACTTGAGGACAAGGGTTATTGGTGAATGTGGTGCTGGTGCCAGATTGATGGTTGGACTTAATGATCATCCAGACTTTTTACAGGCAAAGGAAAAGTGTGTATCCTCCCAAGAGAGCAGAAACAAAGCTCAGCAAATGAGCCCCTTTCCTACAGCAGCAGCAGGTCAGGTGGCAACAGAGGAAGAAATAAGCAGCTTCTTCTGGTGCTCTGTGAAACAAAGACACCCCCCTCTAAAGGAGTTTGATTGGTAATTCTAAACTTTTGATTCTTTCCCATACAGACCTCCATCATTTTCCTCTATTAAAAACATTCCAAAATGAATTGCAACTCCATAGCAACATCCTCTGCCAATATCCAGTATCAACAGAACTCTGGCCTTGGGGAGAAGCATCTTATCCTAAAATCCTTTGCTTCCTTGTTACTTGCAAGTGTTTTAGCCACTTCTGCAATTACTGTATCACCTTTTGTTTTTCAATAACCTTGTATTTTTCAACAGCCAGTATCCACATCCTGCTCCTCTGCTCTTTGGCCTCACAGCCAGTTATGTAGTTGCTTGAGGTCATTTCTGTTCGAAGCACTGGGTGTTTTACACAACAGCATTACAGAGCTTTTTGAGAAACACAAATCTGTGTCTTACTTGGGCATAAACACCCAACTTTTGCTGGTGTAATTAATTGTCTGGACTGTGAGCATTATGTCAAATTGCTCCTGACAAATCTGGTGGCCTTCTACAATGAGCACACAAAAATCTTACAACACTATAGGATGAGGGAAGAGCCACTGGCATCACCTATATGAACTTGNAAATGGGCTGTAAAGCATTGGAACTGGCTGCTCAGGGGAGTGGTGGAATCACCAACCCTGCAATTGTTCATAAAACATGTGGAAGTGGCACTTGAGGACAAGGGTTAATGGTGAATGTGGTGCTGGTGCCAGATTGATGGTTGGACTTAATGATCATCCAGACTTTTTACAGGCAAAGGAAAAGTGTGTATCCTCCCAAGAGAGCAGAAACAAAGCTCAGCAAATGAGCCCCTTTCCTACAGCAGCAGCAGGTCAGGTGGCAACAGAGGAAGAAACAAGCAGCTTCTTCTGGTGCTCTGTGAAACAAAGACACCCCCCTCTAAAGGAGTTTGATTGGTAATTCTAAACTTTTGATTCTTTCCCATACAGACCTCCATCATTTTCCTCTATTAAAAACATTCCAAAATGAATTGCAACTCCATAGCAACATCCTCTGCCAATACCCAGTATCAACAGAACTCTGGCCTTGGGGAGAAGCATCTTATCCTAAAATCCTTTGCTTCCTTGTTACTTGCAAGTGTTTTAGCCACTTCTGCAATTACTGTATCACCTTTTGTTTTTCAATAACCTTGTATTTCTCAACAGCCAGTATCCACATCCTGCTCCTCTGCTCTTTGGCCTCACAGCCAGTTATGTAGTTGCTTGAGGTCATTTCTGTTCGAAGCACTGGGTGTTTTACACAACAGCATTACAGAGCTTTTTGAGAAACACAAATCTGTGTCTTACTTGGGCATAAACACCCAACTTTTGCTGGTGTAATTAATTGTCTGGACTGTGAGCATTATGTCAAATTGCTCCTGACAAATCTGGTGGCCTTCTACAATGAGCACACAAAAATCTTACAACACTATAGGATGAGGGAAGAGCCACTGGCATCACCTATATGAACTTGCACACAGCATTGGACACACTGTCCCACACAACATCCTTGTCTTGGAACTGGAGAGATGTGGATTTTACAGCAGGATGCAGGACAGCTCTGCTCCAGCATCCTCCTAGTTTTATCACAAAGTTGTGAAGCTGCTCGTGTTTCACACATCCTGCCACCACAACACAGGTTTTTTTATCTGTAACTCCAGGTCTGAAGCAGTTTTTACTTTTGCAGACTTTTTGACAGAAAAACTGCTGTGACAGCCACAGTGAGTCAATGACACCATGTTCCTCTGTAAGGTCTTAGGATCCAGGCAAGCAAAGGGAATATTCATGAACATGGATAAATTGCACAATCCTTGCAGCACTGTGGTGATAACCTCATTGTAGTAAACAAAACAGAAATGTAGATTATTTATATTACATCAGCTGTGGTTTTGCACATCTTTGATGACTGCACCACTCAATGGAGTAGCAAAGAGTGAATCCCTTCTCTAAAGTTCTTTTCTCCATGTGGTAGATTTCCCTTTACTTGCATAGTTCAAAAATCAAGCTGTTGGTCAAAAGGGCAACATTTACATCTTTACGGGAATCTCCAACCAATTTACAATGGCTGAACTAAACCTCCAGGAAACTGAAATACTGTCCTTTGCAGCTGGAAAGTCTGGAGCAGGGAGCTGAGAAGGGGCAGGCTTTCACTCCAAGTTCTCAGCCATAAGTGAGTCCTCCCAACACCACACACTCGTCCTTAGATGCAAAGTTTAAGTGCCCCTGGCTCTCCTGATGTCTTGGTTAACTCTGATCCTGGCATGCAGAGAACAAAGCATGGGAGAGGAAGGGGGTTGGTAGAAGCTGTTCCCTTGGAGCAAGAATAACTTGTGGAAAAAGGATGGGTGAGAGGAAGAATGTGCAAAAGAAGGACTCTGCTGGGTTAGGCTGGGATAGTTAATTTTCTTCACAGTAGCTGGTATGGGGCTGTGTTTTAGATTGGTGCTGGATACACCATTGATAACACAGCCATGTTTTCATTATTACTGAGCAGAACTTACACAGCCAAGGTATTTCTGCTCCTCCCCCCACCCCACCAGCAAGGAGGCTGGCAGTGCACAAGGAACTGAAAGAGGACACAGCCAGGACAGCTGACCCCAACTGACCCAAGGTCATATCACACAGCAGCATGATCAGCACACAAAGATGGGAGCAGAGGAAGAAAGGGAGGCATGTTCAGAGTGATGGCATTTATCTTCCCATTTACCATTCTGTGGGATGGAGCCCTGCTTTCCTGGGGATGGCTGAACAACTGCCTGCCCATGGGAAGGGATGAATGAATTCCTTAGTTTGCTTTGCTTACTCCATGTGCAGCTTATGCTTTACATATTAAACTTGTCTCAACCCATGAGTTTTTTCCCTTTTACCCTTCCAGTTCTCTCCCACTGCAGGGAATGTGAGAGAATGGCTGTGTGGGGTTTAGCTGCTGTCTGGGAGGGGTTAAAACATGACAGGGGAAAAAAAAACTAACCTGAAAAGCAGGACTAAAGAACATTTCAGTACCTACTCCGGAAGGAAAGAAATGGAGACTGAAGTAGAAAAAACTCTCCTCTGAAGAAGCTCTCAGTATCTCCTATATTTTGTACTTCCATGGGCACTTCACATCACCACACTGCAGATATCAGAATAACCTTGCTGAAGCTGATGTCTCTTTGGCTATAGCTGTGATCTTGAATCAAAGCCATATCCTGACCCCAAAGCTGTGTCTCCAGCCCAGATTTTCTCCATGAACCCACTGCAGAGTCCCCACTTACACCAGCAAGACACACCATAGGCATTTCTGGCAGCCCAAGAGAAGGGAGCTGCCTTTTACCAAATTTATAAAGCATCTCCACACTACCCTCCCAAATTGTTTTCTTCTTCTTAGCACCAGAAAAGACAACTTTGGTTCCCAGACAATATTTTGTAAGGGCCAGTTTACATTTCAATATTGCCTCCCTAAGCAAGAGAAGTTTTTGCAAGGGTCTGTTTAACTCCTGACCTTTTACAAAGAGTAATGCAGTTTCCCCTTGTACTTCTGTGTTGCCTGCACAGCACAATCTCCAGAGCACAGGAGAGAATTTCATCATAACTTCACAACAGCAACATAGCACAAGAAAGATAGAAAAATATTAGGAAGTGTCCAAAGGAGAGCTATGAAGACAGAGAAGGGCCTTGAGGGGTGGCCATATGAGGAGCAGCTGAGGTCACTTGGTCTGTTCAGCCTTGACTGAGGGGACACCTCATTGCAGTTAAAGCTTCCTCAGGAGAGAAAAGGGAGGGGCAGGGAGTGATCTCTTCTCTCAGGTGACCAGTGACAGGACCCAAGGGAATGGCCTGAAGCTGCATCAGAGGAGGTTCAGGTTGGATATCAGGAAAAGTGTCTTCCCCCAGAGGGTGGTTGGGCACTGGAACAGTCTCCCCAGAGAAGTGATCACAGCACCAAGCCTGACACAGCTCAGGAAGCCTTTGGACAACACTCTCAGGCACAGGGTGGGATTCTTGGGATGTCCTGCACAGGGCCAGTTCAATGATCCTTGTGGGTCCCTTCCAACTAAGGACGTTCCATGATTCCATGATAACTTGCACAGTTCCAATGGCTGTGGCATTCTCAGCTGCTGCACATGCATCAATGTCCTACCTGCAAATTTAGCATCTCTCTGCTTTGTGTTCCCACCAGTGCCACTGCTTGATCCCCTGGAGATATTAGGCAGCCCTCAGTATTAGAGTCTAAAAATTGAAGCTGAACATTTGTTAATGGGATAGGGGGCAAGCAGAAGTTAATTTTCACTTATCAGGCTAATTTTTAGGCTAGGATCAAGCCAGCTGCTTGAGAAGAGCAGCAGGTCTGTTTTAACAGGCAGAGTGAAGCCACAGGAGATCTGATCATAAAGTCAATGCTTCTCTACAAAGGCAGATTTTAACTGAAGGGGAAAACTAGAGGATACGGGAGCTGAAAAGAGAAGAGAGATCAAGAAGGAAGAATTTTCTAATTCTTCTAATAAGCACTAGACTGAGGAGCAGGAGAGATCCTTTTCTCACTTGAAATATATAGAATTGTACCTGAAGAGAAAAACAAGGCAAATCTTCCTAAGAATAATACCCTCACTACAAAAACAGTTTCAAAGAGAAAAGAAATAAACCCCCAAATTCAGCTATAATATCAGTATTGCCATTGGCTGACAAACTGTGGCAATGCAGGTCACATCAATTTCAGAGGAATCATTCTGACACCTCTGAAGGCAAACTTGGCTCTTTCCAAATGAGCAATTTTGACTACCTGAGAGGTTTGAAATGGACCTGAAATTAAGACAAAGTAACTCTAAAAGCAACAATGCAACACTTTCTCAAAACCATAATTAATTTGACCTGCCTTGCTTAACTAAAAATTGCTTCAATTCAATGTAAATGAGTATTTTTCTCAGTGTTGTCACCAAAAAAAATCTAAGTCAGATAATTTGCACAAACTGATTTAAGTGAAGCTCTAGTAAGAGAAAGCATTAGATGCATGGAGCAACTGCATTTACAGTGAAAGTCTTGCAGTAATGCAGGCTGTAGGTTCCATAGAAGGCATCACCACATCCCATCAGGCTAAAGGAATTTAAGATACAGGCATGGGTGTCCTTATCACACCCTGCCTTTGGATGCACTCTAGAGTGTCAAAAAAGAGACAAAAGCTGTCAGGTCAGCTCTGACTCAAGTTGCAGGTAGCCCTACACAATGTTCCTTACACATGAGTTTGTGGAGGTCTCTGCTTCAAGACTAATCCCAAAGGACTGTCTGTAGGACTCAAACTGCCGTGTTTCAACCCAAACATTCAGATGTCATCTTCCAATTTGATCTGTGGTTTTGCATGCCAGGATGCAAGAAGTACCTTATCCAAATCCAAACCTGGCCATGTGTACTGTGCTTTGAAAATTTGAGCTGGCAGTGGGAATCTGATACCTTCCTAAAAAAACTGGAGGTGATGCCTTATGCTTCCCTGGCAGGGTCATATTAACTGAGCTGGCAGGTTTGATAGAATTAGATTTCTTTTTTGAGCTGGTACAGCACTGTGATGTGTCAGCACACAAAGTATTTCAGATAAGTAGGATTAAGTAATTGATTGGAGATCCAGCCTCTAGAAATAATGTAGTGTCCTTTAAAAGGAAAAACCTTTGTTTTGTATTGGTGTACCAAAGTTCTGAAAACAAAAATTAAAAAAAATACAAAACTCCACAGATCCTGGAAAAATGCTGGTAGCAATTATTTAGTCCAGAGACATTTTAAAACTGCATCAGATTTAATACTTCAGTGTCACTGTGACAGTTTCTACTCTGCAGAACAGTCCTCCAAAGGGATGGATAAGGAGTCCACTGCAGGAATTTTTGGGGGTACCAAGAGTATGTGTGGTCACCTCCATGCCATAGCAGTCCTCAGTCAGGCACCAGCAAGGTGGCAAATGTTGTGCCTGGACCCTGTGGGCTGTCCCTGTCACCCATTCCTCCTTGTCCTCCCCTCAAATCTTTTGGTATGGAAAGCTACAAAGTGCTGAGCCTGCACTGAAAACCTGCTGGGACAAAGGACTTCCAAAGAGATGCAAAAGTTACTACGAAAAACAAACAAAAAAGTTCTATTGAGATGATGTCCTCAGAGAGAGACAGCTACACTTCAAACATTTGTCTCCAGGTGCAGGTTTCAATGCTGTGTCTCTTTTGCATTCTAGGATACCTTGTAATTGCTTGGCAGAAAGAGCTGTGGGACTGGCCCAGAGAAACAGATGTGGCTTGATGAGGTTAACAGGTTTCCTGAAACAGTGCAGCTCCTCTCTGCTCAAAGGTTTGGCCATCTCATACACAGGGCACAAATCTTCCTCTCCCTGAGGAAGGACGTGCACACCAGTCCAGATGAAACAACTTAATCACAGGCAGCTCAAAGTGAAGCAAAGCCAGGAAAGAACTGCTTTCCACCCTCCCTCCCCCAGAACTGCATTTTAACAATTACTACAGTCTTTACAACTGATGGCATTCCTAATCATAATTCCTGCTTCAGAGCAAGCTTCTACCAATACTGTGGGGAGTTTCTTTTAAAAAGATTTAAAAGAGTTCCCTGTCTGTCAAGACCCCCCATTTTCCACATTCCACAGCTATTTCACATCTTGAGGGGGTTGTGGCAGCCCTGACTTAAAAGGACTTTTTAAAGTTTTATAGGACATTTTACACGAAGTGAGATGAGTCTGTTACTTACAAACCAGAGCATGGGACACTTGGCACCAGTGTGAAGAGGAGGTTGGGGTAAGAGTGGGGAAGGTGACCAGAGGGGTGACAGCAGTTCCTGCTGTTAATTAGTGCCAGGTCAGCCCAGAGCCCTTACCAACACAAGAAAGGTCACAAGAAGTGACAAGTTTGAGCAACTAACAGACACACCCTGAATAAAGACCACTTATGCTGATAAGGTTATCTATTTCATAAGATAGAGGTTTGTGCCCTGAAAACACACACCACAGGGTCAATTCAATTGCCAAACACATTTTAGGTGCCACTGAAGATACCTCAGACATCAAACCCACCCTCCTGAAGTCTCAAATGCAACACCAGGTGTCAGACTGCCACATCTTTCTGTACTGGCACCAGAAGACAAGGACAGATAGTCCAGGGTGGTTCAAACAGCACTAAGAGACTGTGGTGGAGAAGCCAAGATCCCTTAGTGCTGGTAGGAGATTCCCAGCTCCCAAGGCAGCTGTCCATCCCACCAGTGGCACCAGGCACACCATTCCTGCCAGGACTGGAGAGGCAGATGGGAGCTGTCACATTCCTGGGCCAGCCATGGCCTCCACTGCCCTGTTGGCTGCTGCCACAGGCACTGTAGCAAAAAAGAGCAACACAAACATTTGCAGCAGCATTTTGCCTGCAAGGCTGCATGTCTTGCACAGGAAATATCTATGTGGTTCACAGAGCTTCCTCACTGTTGTAAGCAATTCCTTAGAATTGTGAGCTGATAGATAACCCCAGAGTTTACTTTCAGCTTGCATGCCTGTGAGTTAGATTTTCATTTATCAGTTAGGAGGCACACCATAAACATGACAGACAGGCTTTGATGCAGTCAGGCAAGACTGTGATAGAGGGGGGCAAAGTACATCTGCCATACTTCAACCTAATACCTGGAATTCACTCCTATGTTTTAATAACCTATATCAGCAATCTCAGATCAGTTCCAAATATATCTGCCTCTCTGCTCCTTGCAAGCCTGATTGAACACAGGCTGTTTAGCAAATATTTAATAGTAAATAAAAAGACTTTATAGCAATATCTATATAAAAAATATAAAAGTTATTAGCACAAAGCTAACTGGGCTTGCACTGGAAGGTTACACCAGAGTATCTCGGCAGAGGGGCTGGTTATTAAACATAATTATTCCACTTAAGAAGTACTTGTAGGTGAAAACTTTATCCCCTACTTCACCTGTTCATCTATCTGCTGCCTCAGATGAGACACCACTAGTCCTATGCTGCCTTCCACAAAGTATAAATGATACAGAAGACATAGAAAATTAATTAAGTCTGGTATGAAAAAGAAAAAAAGTTGAAGAAACTTCACACGTGGCCTGTGACAGTGTTGAAACAAGACAAAAAACCGCATCCTTTTCAGAGTTCCCTCAGCCAGAGCCATGAAAAGCTCCACCAGGTGGTGGGATTAACAGCACTTGAGATATGCTGTGGAGCTGAGTTTTCTCGCTCTGCTTTTTAAAAAGCAGGTTTCTGCTTCACTATGCCTTTGAAAATAGGTGCAAAAGATGCTCTGAGTAAAAATTTATTTCTACTATCATTTAATGGCAGCATTTGCAACTCACTTGACATAAAAGATGTTTTTATAACCTAGAAGATAGAACTGCCATCTGCATGACCTGAATTTCCTCTGAAGTTTTTCCCAGTTTTACATAAACAAAAAAAAAAAAAAGACAATTGATAAGCACATACCAAGTCTTATATAAAATTATTTTTAGTTTGAAAAGTGACCTTCCTCAACTGAGAGGCCATTACCATTAGCAGTATAATCAAGTTTGGAAGAAAAACTGCAAAGAAGGTTTCGAGTTCATTTCTGGCCAGGTTGTGTGACACATTCATACAAACAGGGCAACTTGCTATTTCCCCTGCAGAATCAGATTGTGCATCAAGTGAGTGAGCCAAAAGAATAGGTAATACCATTTCTCTCTTCTTTTGCACTTTCAGAGACAATGTTTCTACACACTACCAAGCAAAAAGGTAAAATAAATGTGTATTAGCAGAACTGTGGTTTAAAATCTTAGTGGTAACTTTAACGTTGGTTTGGCAGAACCATAGACTGGCACTTTGTTGAGGCACAGGATTTAAACCTCCTGACACAGAAATGTAACCCTACAGCAGCACCAAAACAGAGCAAACAAAGTGAGAAATCAGCAGAGGAGCAGAGCACCAAGTTCACCACAGACCTATGCAGGGGCTTTGTTGTTTCCAGGATAATCAAGAAAGCATGTGCTATTAACTAATAAACAAACCCACTCTTTTTATTCACATCTATCCCTTCCCTCCTTTACCCCCAGCTACCAATTGGGCATGTGCTCAAGCAGATTAAAAACTGTCAGGTTCCCAGATAAGCCCAGCAAGGACCCTGAGCACAGCCGTGCCCCACAGATAACATTGTGCCTCGCTGAAAGCAGGAAAGGGAAGCCAGGGCCACCCCCAGCTCCTTCTAACATGAGAGCAGCTCTGCTGAGACATTGTGCACAGTGGGCAGAGCACCACCAGCTCTGGACTGGGACAGGAAAATTGAGGAGAGGTGAACACACTGTCTTGTGGAAGGCACTGGCTGGCATGGGGGGCACAGGATGCTGTGGATGTAACAAGCCGAGTGTTTCCAAGCAGATGCTTCTCAAAGAGTCAGCCCTCCAGCTGAAGCTGTGTAAATTATACACAGGAGGTCTGCGCTGCTAATTGAGTACCTCCCAAAATGCCAAGAGGCAGGAAGACTCCAGTTAAAGGCAACTCTTCATTTTAACTTGTGTCACTGAAGAGCACCAAAGTAAATGAACTCCTGAGGACAAGATCAAAGTAGAATAAGAGAGTCTTTTTTTATATCCTTGAATCTCCTGTCCCTTTTGTACACTGAAATTTAATTTCCTTTTCAAAGAGAGCTTTTGGAGCTTATGAAAATTGACCCAAAAGATTACAAGGGCTTTGTCACCCTTCCAATCTCTCTGAAAGATCCATAATTAGGGAGGTTTTTCCTTCAACATATGTGCCCAGCAGACAAATATATAATTCAGACTTACAGTTATGTGAATGAGTTATTTCAGTATATTGGCTATATTGGATACATAGAAGCTCAACCGTTACAAAGAGTTGAAAAATCTTCTGTGCCTCACATGAGTAAATATACATCAAGGCGTTTTTTTTTCCACAGGCTTGTTTTCATTTGTGCCAAGACTACACACAATCACACTACGGACCTGAGATGGATGTTTGCCACTGAGTTAAAAATACCAAGTACAATAAAAACAAACTGCTGACCTCGAAGATTAGATATTTATTCTCTTCTAGAAAATAATTCTGCGAGGAGGAATGTGCGAGCGGATACCTAAGACAGCTAGTCTGCTTTTTGCCCTCTAACGGAGTAATGCTGGCTTTACTCTTTCGGCACACAGCCTACCCAGGGGAGAGCGAAATACCATAAAACCACCAGGGTGCAGATCTCCGCCGGGCTGGTCCCTCCCGCTACTCCCGCCGGCGGCGGCGCTGGGCAGGACCGGTCCCCGTGGGGCAGCTGGAGGGGGGTTCCCCAGCGCTGTCACCCCCGAGCATCACCCGAAGGTGTACCCTCGCTCCGGAGCCCAGCCCGGCACCCGCCGCCTCCCTCTGCCTCCCTCCAGCGGGGAAATCCCGGCTGGATGGGGAGAAGTCTCCCCGCTCCGGAGCGCCGGGGCACCGAGCCGGAGGATGCTGCGAGCTCCGCAAGCGCCGGGGCCGCCCCGGCTCCTAAATAACAGAAATAATTTTTTTAAAAACCCCAACAACTCAGCAGCCGGATGAGGAGCCAGGAGGCTGGGAGGCTCCCACTGCGCCTTCTGCAGCAGCGGGGAGCGGGGTATTCGCAGGTAAGCGGGGAGGAAGGAGGGCGGCAGGGGCAGAGGGAGGGGTCCCCTGGTACTCACGGCGGGGTGCGGAGGTCCGGCCGAGCCCCATGGCCGCGGGGACGGACGGACGGTCGCTGCCGTGGCTGCCGCCGCACTGTCTGTGTGTCCGTCTGTCTGCNCGGAGTAATGCTGGCTTTACTCTTTCGGCACACAGCCTACCCAGGGGAGAGCGAAATACCATAAAACCACCAGGGTGCAGATCTCCGCCGGGCTGGTCCCTCCCGCTACTCCCGCCGGCGGCGGCGCTGGGCAGGACCGGTCCCCGTGGGGCAGCTGGAGGGGGTTTCCCCGGAACTATCGCCCCCCGAGCATCGNCCTAAGACAGCTAGTCTGCTTTTTGCCCTCTAACGGAGTAATGCTGGCTTTACTCTTTCGGCACACAGCCTACCCAGGGGAGAGCGAAATACCATAAAACCACCAGGGTGCAGATCTCCGCCGGGCTGGTCCCTCCCGCTACTCCCGCCGGCGGCGGCGCTGGGCAGGACCGGTCCCCGTGGGGCAGCTGGAGGGGGGTTCCCCAGCGCTGTCACCCCCGAGCATCACCCGAAGGTGTACCCTCGCTCCGGAGCCCAGCCCGGCACCCGCCGCCTCCCTCTGCCTCCCTCCAGCGGGGAAATCCCGGCTGGATGGGGAGAAGTCTCCCCGCTCCGGAGCGCCGGGGCACCGAGCCGGAGGATGCTGCGAGCTCCGCAAGCGCCGGGGCCGCCCCGGCTCCTAAATAACAGAAATAATTTTTTTAAAAACCCCAACAACTCAGCAGCCGGATGAGGAGCCAGGAGGCTGGGAGGCTCCCACTGCGCCTTCTGCAGCAGCGGGGAGCGGGGTANCCCCATTCCCCTCCCGTCTCACCCCCATTCCCCTCCCGTCACCCTGCCCCCGGCGCTGAGCGGGGCAGCGCAGCGGAGAGGTGCGATGCGAACCCGGACTCGCCCCGAGCGCTGCCGGGCTGAAATCCGGCTCTCGTCGGGTCCTCCCTGGAGGGTCGTCTCCCAGGAATGTCTGTGCTCCCCACAGCCCCCAAACTGCCTGGTCTGAAATTGGGCTGCGTGGGTCCCAAAGGTGATCGCAGCAGGGAAAGTAGAAAGAAATTTGGCTCTTCTCAGAGCAGAAAGACTTTGTGGTGTCGCTAATAAAAATAGCATATAGTCGATATTCATAGTCATTGAATGGTTTAGGTTGGAAGGGACCTTAAATATAATCTAGTTTCAATCCCCCTGCTATGGACTGAGACACCTCTTATCAGACCAGGTTGCTCAGAGCTCCATCCAGCCTGGATTTGAATGGACGGGTCATCCACAACTGGTCTGGGAAATTTGGTCCTGTGTCTCACCACTCCCAAAGAGTGTCTTCCAAATATCTAATTTAACCAACTCTCTTTCATTTTAAAGCCATTCCCCCTTGTCCTATCACAACATTCCCTTGGGAAAACAAACAAACAAACATTTCCAGCTTTCTTGCAGCCTGTGTAGGTACTGAAAGGTGCTATAAAATCTCCCCAGTGACTTCCTGAGCTGAACAATCCCCACCCTTAGCCTGTTTTTACAGGAGAGGTACTTCAGCCCTCTTCTTTCNTCCGAGCGCCCCGTCCCTCCCCTCGCTCCCTCCCCGGCGCTTCCTGCCCGCTCATATAGCGCGCCCTCGGCCACGTGGACGGCGCGGGGCCCCGCCGGCTCCTCCTCGGGGCCGGGCCGGGAGGGGCGGACCCCCCACCGACACCCCCATATCACCTCCCCTNAGCAGGGAAAGTAGAAAGAAATTTGGCTCTTCTCAGAGCAGAAAGACTTTGTGGTGTCGCTAATAAAAATAGCATATAGTCGATATTCATAGTCATTGAATGGTTTAGGTTGGAAGGGACCTTAAATATAATCTAGTTTCAATCCCCCTGCTATGGACTGAGACACCTCTTATCAGACCAGGTTGCTCAGAGCTCCATCCAGCCTGGATTTGAATGGACGGGTCATCCACAACTGGTCTGGGAAATTTGGTCCTGTGTCTCACCACTCCCAAAGAGTGTCTTCCAAATATCTAATTTAACCAACTCTCTTTCATTTTAAGGCCATTCCCCCTTGTCCTATCACAACATTCCCTTGGGAAAACAAACAAACATTTCCAGCTTTCTTGCGGCCTGTGTAGGTACTGAAAGGTGCTATAAAATCTCCCCAGTGACTTCTCTGAGCTGAACAATCCCCACCCTTAGCCTGTTTTTACAGGAGAGGTACTTCAGCCCTCTTCTTTCTGTCCAGCATCAGACATTTTTAAGGTGACTATAAAAAACTGTAGAATTAAAAAGAAAGCAGCATCATTAAAGAATCCCCCAGACAGATACATTCAAGTGATAAAGTGTCTGCTAAAACTATTTAACAACATAATGCTGGCTTTCTTAGTGTTGGTGTGTAAAGACTGGGGCCATGAGATGTGTGAAGACTGGGGCCATGACTGGAAGTGGGGGGATTATAGCACCTCCAAAGAAGCAAATGATCTCTGATCTTCTCTCCTCCACCCTTCTGTAGGCAGGCGAATATGCACAGTGAACATGCACAGCGCATATCAGAGGGGAGAATGCATTCCTGAGCTCTGAAAAACATGTTCTGTAACACTGGACAGCCAGTGCACAACTCCCTTTGTGAAGCAGATGAGTTTACAGGTGATTAATCAATTACTGAGGCTGCCCACGTTGTTGGTTTATTAAATCCAGCACAAGGTACTTCCACTGGAAACTGTAACGTGCTGTGTAGGAGCTGTAATTCATCAATCACCACTGAGCTTGTTTCCATAGAGTTGTATTAGTAAAAGCCTGAGTGTGGATTTAGACCAGTGCCACATCATGTACATTCAGACATTTGCATGCGGGTGAGAGCCCCTGTGCCAGCCTGAGCTCCTGCTTAGGTAGTATAAACCCATACAAGCCCTTCCAGGGACTCACCCCACCTCTAAATCCTGCCTCTGGATACTAAAGAGCAGCATAGTGTTATATCCCTCATAAAGAGGGTTTGGAAGGGATTTAATTTACAGTAATGAGCATTAAAAAAAAAGGAAAACCACGTTAGTCTTCTTTTACGAGGAATGTATCAATACAAGGAATTACTGTGTGGTGGAAACAGTCTATTAAATAGCTGTTCACTGCTTTTTCCCAGGAGCTGCTTGACACTTTGCTGGAGGTGGGATAAGGAGCTCCAATTTGATCGTCTCTTAGTGTCTCTGTTGCCTTTCTGCCTTGACACTCTCATGCTTTCAGGCAAATTGGTTGAATTTGGCACTTCATTTACTTCAGAAAATAGTGGGTTAGTGGGACTGCTTACAAAAAAGAATCTCTGGGGAACAGCTCACCAGTAATAGGGCTGTGCATCAGGTTTGGAGATTCCTCCCAAGCATTTCCAGGGGGAAGGAGGGAGAGAGTGATGAGAAAGCAGAGTCTGAGCACTCAGCATTTCACTGCCTGTTGTACCACACCTGGTTTGTCCAAGAGTCCAACAGAAAAGAAAGAATGTATCTAGTAAAACAGCTGATTTATCATCACACAACATACAAAGTTTCACTAGGTTGTGTCAAGGAAAGCTTAACGCAGAAGCCAAGAATGTCATTTATTTATAGTTAGTCAAGTGGACACTGGCACAGGTTGCCCATAGAAGCTGTGGATGCCCCATCCCTGGCAATAGTCAAGGCCAGGCAGGATGGGGCTTTGAGCAACCTGGTGGAAGATGTCCCTGACCATGGCAGGGGGGTTGAGATGAGATGATCTTTAAGATCCCTTCCAAACCCAAACTAATCTGTGATGCTGTGACTGAAGAAAGAAATTTTTTTTTCTCTAAAAAATTAGCTATTCTTTCCCCTGTGTTTTCAGTTCTGTCTCTGCACCATTTCTCTGGAGCACAGGAGATGTCCTCTCCTTGAGCCACACCAACCTTGCTCACAAATTGCAAGGAGGAGATATGGAGGTGAGCTCTGCAGTGGCTGGGTTTGCTCAGCAGGCTCCTTTTTGTAAAGCAAGGTGGAAGAAGAGTGTGTTTGCCCCAGAGATGCTGCAGGGAGGCACGATACATGGAGAAGTTCAGAGCCTGGGGAAATTCAGAGCATGGAGAAGATCCACAGGTCTCTGCCAGCACCTGGCTGAGTCAAGAGCAGAGAACAAGACCAAATCCACCTGAAACAGCAAGTGTGGAGCCTATTTCTCCTTTTTATATCAGTGGTACACTTAATTCCTTCAGATGCTCCCAGATTCCCTGATGCACCCCAAGCAGTGTGGAGGTAACAAGTGCTCTCTGAAAATGCCTTGGAATTACAGCAGGGTCCAGCCCAGCCTGCTGGATCCAATCCCCCTCATGCTGCAGCATTTCACTAGCAAGTGTCATTTAGATGGTTTTGGGAAAGAATCCAGGATTTGTTTCACAGACAGTATTTCCTCAACAGCTCAGTGAATATGGAATAGTTTGAACTAACCATGCAAATCTTGCTTATCGTCTTATGTAGAGGAACTATATCTATTCTAAAGTCTGGGCCAGGGCTTTCAACTGCTGATGGGGGATAGTTATGCAGACTTCAAAAGAGATGTATCAGCTTTTACCAAGTGGGGATCCAGACCTTTATTCATATTTTAAAATTCAGAAACTGTGCCTAGGTAGGGCATTTTTCTCTGTATTTTTAGGTAGCCAGTTTTTTATTTTATAGCTGTTCCCTCAGTGGCAGGATTGTTCCTTCCGTAGTCAATGTTTAAAGGCCCTTCAAGGCTGAAGGAATTAAAAATGAATAATTTAAAGCTGGTCTATGATGCATAATTTTTAACATATGCTTTACAGGCCATGTGGAACAGTTTTTGACTTGTCAGTAGATATTTTACAAACATGCTGTGCTGGAACCAAAACCTTTTTTATTTAAGAGTCAGATTTGAGCCCTCCTATGCTTCAACACAGCAGCGTGCTGGAGTCTACAAGCCATAACAAGGAAACCATTATCACCAGCACTGATCAGAAAATCGGAGAAATGAAGCAATTGCAGCACTTTTTTCCTCTTACACACACTGCTAAACCAGATGTGGGCAGAACTATGGCTCTCCCATCTTAAGAAGCCTCATCCCAAGGCAGAAGTAGAGGAGCTGTGATTTGTTTGCTTTAAGGCTGCAAAAGGGATGGACCCAGGTGGTTCTGGAGAAGAAGCCATGAAACATGTTGCCTTTGGGTTATTTTTTGAAGGATGGCTGGAGTATTCTTTTTGTCAACCTCCTGCTAACTCCCTAAATATTGTGCTAGGAATGCCATCTGAGTAATTCTTGACAGTTTTAATAGGCAAAGCTAATTGCTGGTAAATAACAACCTTGTATAGATTTCATTTCTTGTCCCTTCCTGACTGCTTGCAACAAGAAAGGGAGGTGGCATCTACCCTGCAGATGCTCAAAGGCAGCCTTGGTTTCAACCTTATCAGCTGGTTCCCACACTCTTCCTTGTTTTCCTGGCTTGTCCAGCTTTTCATTTCTATTTTAAAGTTACTCCGTATTTGCAGCTAAAAATAAATTGGTTTGGTTCTTTCAAAAACTCCTTGGGCCCGAACCCAATTTCAAGTGTTTCACCAGGCTGTCAATTGAGGCAGCACTGGGAAAGTGCAGATTTGGGCTCATGTTTGCTCCCCCCTCATTAGCTCTCCCTTCAGTTCATATAATCCATCATCTTTCAAACAAGCCAATTGCCATTGTGTCTAGAAGTTAAAATAGAAAATCAGCATTTGGCATGCACACAGTTGCCAAGAAGCTATTTCTCCTTGCCTGTGTAAATAAATTGTTGTTCAAAAATGGTTGGCTTGCTCTGAAAGATGTGCTAAGTGCTACACTGCACTGTGCTCCCGGTGGGAGGAAAGAGGAGAGGATCCAGGAGTGTGGCCAGCAAGGGCCCCATCCCCAGCTTCTCCCACTCATTCTGTTGAATGGGACTGTTCTTTGCACAGGCCAAAATGCCATTGGATAGTTCCTGTCTCAGTGAACACAGCAGGAGTGATTACTGACCTTGCTGGTTATGCAGGTCAGGACCAACCTCCACACAGGTGGTTCTCTGTAAAAGTGATTTACTGGTAAAAAAATGATTTACTGGTAATCTATATATTTGTATTAGCTAATGTTTCATGTTTATTTTACATCATACATAAACACACCTATTGATCAGTATCATCCTGAAACTGTACGTAAATACTTCCAAACTCTATAGATGTGAAACTAAAAAGACTGACCACAGATGGACTTTACACTATTTATTCATTCTGACTGGCAGAAGAGACAGATGGTGTATGTATATCCATACATATGACAGATGATATATGTGTACCTGCCTTACTTCCACTGAACAGGTATATTGTGTTCTGTATTCAAATATATAAGTCACTGCCCTTATTCCGTGTAACTTGCAACAGGACCACTTTGTGCACCATGCTAACAAACTTGATAAGGCTATTTGGTGGTAGTAGGCTTTGCCATAAGTGACACACTGTTTTATCATGCCTGGCTTTGTCTTCTCACTGGTTTCTCTTGCAAACCACACCCCACACTTCTGACAGATGTCACAGGACTGTAACAGCCTCCCCTGAGCCAGAGTCTTCTGAAAGCAAGTGGTAAGAGTGCAGGCTTAAAGAGGCTTTTAGATCACATCCTCAGCCTCCACACTTCACGCAGCCAGGCTCTGGCACTGAGGTGCACTAAGAGCAAAGAGAAGAGAAACAATGAACAACATCCTTCCCTGCTTGCTCTTGGAATTCAAATGGCAAGGAGTTGCAAGAACTCAGTGGTGCTGGCACACAGTCAGTGGTCTCAGCATCTTTTTTGCAGAACCTGGGTGCAGGCTCACATCAGAGACAGCTGTGACATCAGAGAAAGGTTTCTTGTGGGGGCAAACTATTACACAGAGATGTGTTTTTACCTGCTAGGACTCATTAGTGCAGTATATGGGAGCATTGGCTGTGGGTAAAGCTGATTTGGTACAATCTGCTCTCAATAACTGTCTGTAAAAGTCAGAGAAACCTTTCAGTATTGCAGCACATAAAAACACACAGTAAACACCAAAAGCCGGATTTGCAAAAATATTCAGCAAATACGGAGCTCCCACAAACCCACATAAAAACCCCTCTGTGCTATAAAATACTTCTTTGCTTTTGTACTCTTAGATAAATGCAAGTTTTGCTATAAGGACAGTATAAAGCCTGAGAGGAATAATAAACACTTATAAAAAAAATTTAAGAGGCACAGATGGGATATGAAAGTAGAAAAAAAAGCATAACAAAGGTAAGGGTGGAATCACCATCCTTGAAAGTGTTCAGGAAACAAGTGAACACGGCACTTCATGAATGTGGCTTAGTGGGCAAGGTCAGAGTTTGGACCTGATAATCTCAGGGTCTTTTCCAACTTTAATGATTCTATGATGCTACCTCTGTCAGGATACAGGAAGATAAAAACAAAATAAAAACAATTGGCCCTAAATATTTTACTACAGAAGGAAGAAATGGCATTAAAAAAGCACCTAAAATGAGGATAAAGGTAAGTAACTACATGGCAGAGAGAGATAGCCATGTGTACT